>CM021102.1:13598744-13630757 GCA_007115665.2 Sequoiadendron giganteum | reverse complement strand
TCCTAATCTCACTAGTAGTATTTACAAACAGTATTTCCGAAGGTGGAACTGTATACATCTAAAAATGGTTGCATAGTCAAGCCTGATAATTAATTAAATATGAATTATTTAATTAATCTTCTAAAGTCAGCTACATATAAATAAATTTAATTATTTATTTATATCATTCAATTTTCTAATTCCTCTAGTTTAATTAAATAAATAAGTTTATTTAATTATTACCATTTTCTATCTTCCTCTTAATTAATTAAATAAATTTAATAATTTATTTATATTAATTATCATATTACTCTAAGTTTGAATTTTTAAATTCAAATAAATAATATTCTTCTTAATTCATTATTCCTAATTCTTCATTCCACACATAATTAAATAATCTAAAATATTTAATTAAACACTTTCTTCACTTCACACATAATTAAATATTCTAAATATTTAATTAAACACCTTTTTCACTTCTCACACATAATTAAGTATTTTAATATTTAATTATGGAAGCTTCTAAATTCATGTCACATATAATTAAATAAGTTAATTATTTAATTATGGATTTATCCTCAACTACCAACTAACTCCTCATAACTAAAATTTCCAAATGGCTACTTTCCTTCATTTTTGAATGGAAGAGGTTGTGTAGGAGGAAACATTTTCCCTCTTTCTCTCTAGCTTCCATCTTTCTCTCCAACTTCTCGATCTTCCACTGTTCATCATACCAAGCTTGATTACAACTATTGATCTTTACCAACAAAGATTTTGCCTCCAAAAATCTATAAATATAGCCTCTTTGTGCTTTGAAAAGGATCTAGAATCAAATCAAATATAGTGTGAGCATTATAGTTGCATTATTGAGCACTTAGAAATCTTATTTACTAGATTTCTTGAGCATAGCATAGCATTTTAGTTTATCATTTTACAATCATGGTATATTATCTTGCATAATTTATTTTAGTTTCATATCTTATCTTAGTTTCATCATCTCATATCATTTAGCATAGAAATACATGTTGCATTTAATCTTATTCTCTAGGTTGTCATTTTGTCAAGCTACTACTTACACAATTTTAGAGCCAGCAACTTACAACAAATCCTTGGAGATAGAGGACAATGGGACGTCTTTGAAGAATCTGTTGTGTTTAGAGTTTGCTCATCTTTAACTTTGATTTCTTTAATACAATGTTGCATTGGTGTGTTTGTTGAACTCTTCATTTTATTCCACATATTCACAAACACATTTTTGGCATCCACCATGGGGCCCTTGCCTCGTTTTTAATTTTTTATTGCAGGTTTCCTGGAAGGTTATGAATTGGACCCATGGTTTAGCGCATACAAGGCCCGTTTTAGCGCATCCATTGAACAGTTTAGCGCATTCATGCTTTGTTTCAGTGCATTGTTGCTTTGTTTTAGCACATAACTATGTTCTTTTAGCGCATTCCTAAGGTTTCTTTTAGCGCATATATTCTTTGTTTTAGCGCATCCAGGAGATTGTAAAAAAAATGATTTTGACGCGTCCGCGGACGGATAGAGATTCATACTTTCTACATCATAAGGTTAAAATGAAGCAATCCTAGGATAGACATTTGGATTAAAAATATACCAATCCTAGGATAGTCACCAAACAATTAATTTATCTTGGATAAAATTAATCTTGTGTCTTTTGTGAAGCAACATCTTCCCCTAGTTTAGCAAATTATCATTTGGGATTAAAATTGAACAAGATTGTTTATTGTGATTTTCAGGTGATAGGCCTATGCTCTCCCCTTAATGGGGTGATCAAAACGCTAGACTCATCTTTTCATTAAATTATTTATTTATGTTTTATTAGCTCTTGTGGGAAAAAGTACTCACCCAAGAGGAACGACCTAAGTGGGAACCCCTAAAGCCAAGGATTCCAACCCACTATAATTAAAAGCAATTTGTTGATAAAAATCCACTCAACAGTAGTGTGTAAGATAACCATCCCCAAAGCATTTGTTCTAAAGGTTGGGAGGTATCCTGAGGGAGTATATCATTTTCTGCACTAAACGGAAATCCTTACTATGAACTTTAGTGTAGAAGCCAACCGAGTCAGTTTCTAAACATCCTAAATTTCACAGTGCAAGGGGAGGGAAGAATTTGCCCCCAAGATACTCACCATATAATTGCCAAGCATCATTTTCTCAAGGAATCGAGAAATCTAACTTTGAGTACGCACCTGGAAAAGACAAAAACACGGGTGCCCTCTAGGGGATGACATGGTCATGTGAGTCGACGCAATTTTAAGATGTGGGTTGTAAATATTATGATGACATTTTTTATCATTAAGAGTGAGTCTGCTAGAAGTGTTTGTTTTGTTCAAATATCCGCAGAAATTTCAGAGAACATACAATTATTGTTTAGTTTTAGGACCTTAAAAATAATTGTTTTCCTACTGCATGTCATGTTTTTCAAACATTAAATCATATAAAGATCATCCAATTCAAAAAACTGTCAAAACATGTATGTTTCAGAGCATTAACTAGATATTTTAGTGCATTCCTGTTCTCTTCTAGCGCATCTATGTGTTGTTCTAGTACAACTATGCTCTGTTATAGCGCATCTATGCTCTATTTTAGTGTAGCCATGCAACATTCTAGCAAATTGATCTGATCTTTTAGTCCATCCATTGAATAGAGTAGCGCATCTATTCTCTGAGTCAAAATAGTTTTTTGACATAATCTGCTTTCAATCTTTTATATGCTTAGGGTCTAGAAATCTGCAATCTTTGTTAAGAAATCCCTTGAGAAGAGGATCAAGAAACCAAAAAAGTCCCTTAGCTACAAGAAGATTTTAAAAAGAAGACTTTTTTTTATACCAAAGTCAAAAAAAATTGCTTGAGAATCAAACTTTCATTCACTGATATCATGAATTTTCTAGAATATTTACTGATGATTTTTCTTTCGCAGAGGCATAATCACAGTCATCCCATTCATCCTTCTTTCATCCAGCAACCTACAATTATTATTCCAATCGTCCCAATCAAGTGTTGCAATAAAGAGCTTGGAAACATTAGGATTTTTTAAACTCCTTATTTTCTCAAACTAAAATAAAAAACATCACAAAGTGGATTATCACATACATTTATGATTTCTAGTTTATTTCCCATAACAGGATCATCATCCTTCAAATCCAGGGAATCACAAGCTAAAAATTAGAAATTTCCTTAGTCATATCAATAGAATTTATTATTCCATTCCAATTAAGGCATCCAACAAATTGCACTCTCCCATTCATGATCAAAGTTAGTTAAAATTTGGTACAAGCATATGCTTGTTGTAACAAGATCCTGAAAGCACCAAGAAGAAGATGAAAGTGAAAATTCATTTGCCAACATGGATGATAGAGAAAATCCTTTTCATAGGTTTCATACTGAGAATAATTCAAATGATAATGAAATAACCGAGGAGTTACTTCAAGAAGATGAACAAGATCCGTGGTTCCATACTCTCTTGGAAAAAAATTTAGAGAGGAATAAAGAAAGATATTTTCTTTTGTTAGCCAACCAAGGAGCTAAACTACCCTCTGATTTTGATACGGAAAATATTAGAGAGGATCCTAAAAAATTTGAAACCCCCCTTAATGATCTTAGTACTCTTACTCAACAGATAAGAGCACTACAAGGGAAAATTAAAGAAATGCAAGGGGGTACAACCAAGAAATGTGTTTTGGAAGATATTTGCCCATATCCCTTCAATAGGAATCTCAACATGATTCCTTTTCCAAAGCATTGTGAAATCCTAAAGTTTGATAGATACAATGGGAAAATGGATCATATTGATCATGTGAGAGAGTTTTGAAATGTGAGTCTAGAGTTTACTCATGAAGATACATACCTGATGCGATTGTTCCCATGAGATCTAGGTGGGCAATCCATGGAGTGGTTTTCCAAAATCACTCCCCCCACCAAAACGTTTGAGGAGTCAATCAATAAATTCATATCTCAATACTCCTACAATATACAACATCAAATAACCATGCTTGATTTGTGCAAAGAAAAACAAAAGATTGGGGAACCCTTCATCGCGTTCCTGCAAAGATGGAGGAGGTTATTTGCAAGATATTCTCATCCAGTTCCTGTAAAGGAAAAGATGGAAATATTTATAGGCGGTCTAAATCAAGAAATGATTTATAGACTCAATCTTCATTTCCCTCAATCATTTGAGAAATTGATTGAAAATGCGATCATTATAGAAGGGGCATTGGTCAAGAGAGGAGTTCTAAAGCTTGACAAGGATAGTCCAAATTCGTATAATCACAACAACAACAACAATGATAAGTTGATATTTTGGACTAGAAATAAGAATGTTGTAAATGATGGGGTGGTAGATGCCAACAATGTGAAATCAAAGCCAACCATTCTCAATATATCAGGTGTTCAACACAATAACGCAAATCCTGCAAACTCAATTAACCAAGGCAATAATAATTCCAATTAGGGAAATAACACTAACCAAGGAAATATGGCCAATAATCATGGTAATTTCAATAATAATCTCGACAACAATCAAAATTCAAACCCACCCAAATCACAATTCCTCTCAAATTGACGGCATTTTACTCCCTTGGGCCAGTCTCTTGAATCAATTCTCAAAGAGATTTTGAATCAAAATGCCATTACGTTGCGACTGTAGAGATATTATGAGCCATGAGTTAAACCACCATCATGGAATGACTCATATTATTGCGATCACCATAGATGCAAAGGTCATAGGATGAATAATTGCCAAGGTTTGAAAAAATTGGTCTAGGATTTTATCGACAATCGCACCATAACTGTTGAGGGACATAATGCCAATGAAGATAATTAGGCATTCAAGGACCCTCTTCCTAATTATCAAAAAGGGGAATATTTAGGTGACAAAGGTTAAAATTTAAATCATGTCTATGACACCACAATTAATCATATCTATACGGATGACCAGCAAGTTAAAATCATCAAAGTCAAAGGAAGACAAGAGTATTGAGAAGTTAATGCAACAAGGGGACGAGCTAAAATAGTTGTAAAAGGAATTTCATCCAAATCAACTGTCCCTCCTCCAAGGTAGTACAATTTAGTCAATCAATTACAGAAAACATCAGCTCAAATTTCTATCTTGGAGCTTCTTCAGATATTTCCTACACATAAGGACATTTTGGAGAAAGATCTCGTTGACACAACCGTATCTCCTAATTTGGATTTTGACAAATTTCAATCCATGGTGGGATACTTGTCCTCACCCACATGCCTATCCTTTTCTAAGAAATATGATGCCTCCATGACTCATCCTCATAACGCATCACTTTATCTAGAAGTCATGGTTCATAAAACCCGAATAAGGCATGTCTTAATAGATGGGGGAGCCAGTCTAAATATTTGTACTTTAAAATTGGTTCTTGCCTTAGGGTATTTTGAAGAGTCAATTGATCTGAGGAGAAAAATAACAATCAAAGCATATGATGATGAGGAACGATCTTCCAAGGGCCTCATCATGCTACCTATTCGAGTGGGGCATGTTGTAAAGAACACTTTTTGTCAGGTTCTGGATCGAGACTTATCTTATAACATACTTTTGGGTCGCCCATGGATCCATGAGATGCAAGTGGTACCATCAATGCCTAAAACTTCCTTATGATGGACAAGAAATAACCATACCAGCAGATCATAATAGCAGTCGGATTTGCTCTAATCTCATAGCAACCCAGGACACTTTTGTCCCGCATAAGAGAGAGGCTCTGGTCATTTCTGCTTCAAAGCACAATGATCAAATGAAGGAATTAATAAAGAAATTTTCCACAAAGCTACAATTAAAGGACAATGGGGTAGGAGAATATTCTTTATGTCTCTCTAACTTACCTCTTTCTCCAAGGTCACATGGTTGGCCTACAACCTCCACATCAGGAACACAAGCTTCAATTCCCATCACCAAGTTTGATGGAAGATTCATCAAGGTAGAAACTCAAGAAAATGAAGTTCAATATAGAGTTATTCTCGATTGGTTATATAAAGAGGAGGATGAATTTGTTCAACATATCAAACTGCCTATCGAGCAATATGGGAAAGGCTATACAATAATGCAAAGAATGGGTTATGAAGGAACTGGCCCCATAGGAAAAAGAAAAGAAGAAATTGTGGAACCCATTCAACCAAAATAAATGCATCCAAAAGATAAAATAGGACTTGGGTATGGTGAGGATGCAAAATAAATCCCATGAAGAGTTGGTTGAGACAATTCTGATACCAATTCAAATGAGTATGAATGGGATACCATTTATAATAATGAATTTTGGAGAGACAAAAAGGTGGATGTTATACAAAAATAAACACCTATTCCTACACAAGGAGAAAGCTCAAGGCCTCCACTTGACTATGTACTTCAAGACGACCATGACTCGAGTGATGACAATTCGATTCAAAGCGAGATGGATAATCAGTAGGAGGATACCATCATAGACCTTCCCCATAGCAAGATTGATAATCATGACATGACCTTAACTGCTACTGACCTCACCCAACCAAATGATCCCTTACCTTTGGTATATCCTGAGCTCAATGATTGGGAACAAACTGAACCAATTAATATCCCAATCTCCCCTGACGATGAAACTATTGTAAATTTTCTTTGTTCTTCCAACCCAGAAACTAGTTCCATCAATGAATCTCGAGATCAAAATCTCAGTCAAGAGAGTGCCAAGTTTCTTAGCTAAAAATTTAACAATATAAAAGATATATCTAATGGTGAAAACCTAAAAAAGGAAGTAAGATCATGAAAAAGGAAAAATAAAGAGCGTATCTGACAATGAAAACCTTTCAAACGCACTGAAAGATGAGAAACTTGACACTCTCCCTAAGAACTATCAGGAAAGATCTTCTATTTTGATAGAACCAACAGAAGCAATCAATATACGCATTATAGAACAACCAAAATCATGCAACTTGCTACATCTTTGACAAAGGAATAAATTCCAAAATTCATAGAATTCCTGAAGGATAATCAAAGAAACTTTGCATGGTTATATGAAGATATGCCTAGATTGGATCCAAATCTTATTATGCACCATTTTTCCATGATACCAGGGGTAAAACTAGTAAAAAAAAAGCTCAAAAAAATGCATCTACATGTTGCACTGCTAGTCAAAGAAGAATTGAAGAAATTGTTGGATGTAGGGTTCATTCGGTCTATCGATTATGCGGAATGGATCTCCAACATTGTACCAGTGTCAAAACCAGATGGACGTATTAGAATTTGTATAGATTTTAGGGATCTAAATAAAGCATGTCCAAAAGATGATTTTCATTTGCCTAACATTGACACAATCGTGGACCTGATAGCAGGACATGCCATGTATTCACTACTGGATGGATTTTTTCAGGTATAACCAGATTAATATCACACCTAAAGATCAAGATAAGACAACTTTCACATGTCCTTGGGGTACTTATTGTTGGAACGTAATGTCATTCAGACTAAAAAATGCAAGAGAAACCTATCAATGAGCAATGACTATAATTTTTGATGACATGATGCACACATTCATGGAGGATTATGTAGATGATCTCTTAGAAAAATCATATACAAGGGAGGGACAACTAGATATGTTATCTAAAATCTTTGTCAAGATTGAAAAATTTAAGGTCAGACTCAATCCCAAGAAGTGTATCTTTCGGGTTAAATCTGGAAAACTCATAGGCTATATTGTTTTAGAAAAAGGGATAAAGGTAGATCTAGCAAAGGTCCAAGCCATCCTAGATATTCCTCCACCAAGGAATATCAGCCAACTTTGGTCATTGCAAGGATGACTACAATCCATCAGGAGGTTCATCGCATAACTAGCATACAAGATTTTTCCTTTCACGCATCTCTTGCATAAAAATGTTTTGTTCAAATAGGAAGACAAGTGTGAAGCATTATTCAATTAGATCAAGTAGTATCTAATGAGCCCACCAGTATTGATCCCACCAATACTAGGAGAACCACTCATACTGTACATATCTACCACAAAAGTATCCCTGGGGGCATTATTGGCAGAAGAGGATAGAACGGGAAAAGAGCAAGCCATTTATTACATCAGCAAGACATTAACAAGCCATGAACTCAACTACACTTTCATTGAAAAGACATGTTCAGAAGTAGTGTTTGCTTCCCAAAATTTGTGGTATTATATGTTAGCTCATACTGTAAAACTTGCGGCTAAAATTGGTCCCTTAAAGTATCTTCTGAGCAAAGCAACCTTAACTGGCAGGTTAGCTAATGGGTAATGATCCTAAGTGAGTTTGACATTCACTATGTGGATCAAAAGGAAATCAAAGGGAAGGTCATAGCGGAGCAGTTGGCAGAGGCACCTTTACAAATAGACCATCCAATGCACATCAAATTTCCAGATGCCAATGTTTTCACAACAACGACCAAGCAATCATGGACACTTTATTTTGATGGGTCCTATACACAACATGGCTTAGGGGCAAGAATTATTTTTGTCACACTTCAGGGACATACCATTCCAAAGTCTTATTGTTTTATGTTTCCTTGCACCAATAACATAGCCGAATATGAAGCACTACTCATTGGAATGAGAATAGCATTTGACTAGAAGATCACAGAGTTGCAAGTTTATGGTGATTCACAACTTGTCATTAATCAAATAAATGATGACTATCAGACTAAAGATGACAAGTTGATGTCGTATAAAAACATGGTCAATGATTTCAAGAAGTTTCTTTTTGAGATCAAGTTCATGCAGATTCTACGGATCGACAACAAAGCTATAGATGTCATGGCTACAATTGCTTTGTTATTACAATTGTCAGAAAACCAAGCTCGATATGAATTCCTAGTGGAAAAACTATTTTCCCCTGCCTATGACAATCTTGAAACCCAAATCATTTGTCATCTGACTGATTATGATTCCCCTCTATACAAAAAAATCTATACTTATCTAAAAGATAATATCTTACCCCCAGATTTGTCCCAGAATCATAAAAGAAACTTTATATGCCAATCTTCTCGCTATACCCTAATCGTTGATACCTTATACCGAAGTGGTCTTGATGGTACTCTCCTTAGATCTCTTGAACATGATGAATTTGAAAAGGCCTTACAAGAGGTTCACAATGGTATTTGTGAGATTCATTCAAGTGGATTAACCTTAGCTAAGAAACTTGTTAGAATGGGTTATTATTGGCCAACCATGGAAAGGGAATCTTTCACCTTTGTAAAGAAATGTCCAAAATTCCAGATTCATGAAAATCTCATTCATTCTCTTGCTCAAGAGTTTCAACCCTTCACTACCACATGGCCTTTTAGTCAGTGGGGATTAGATCTAGTTGGCGAAATTCACCCCTCTTCATCAAATGGGCATAAGTTTATAATCACAACCACTTAATATTTTACCAATTGGATTGAAGTTGTTCCATTGACAATAGTCACCGGAAAACAAATCTCATCCTTCATCCTAAATTTATCATATTTTGGTATGGAATTCCCAACTCCATTATCACTGATAGTGGAAGACCTTTTAAGAATCAAGATGTTGATGAACTTTGTGAAAGATTCCATATCCAACACAGGTTCTCTACACCTTATTATCCATAGGAAAATTTCCAAGCATAAGCTTCAAATAAGATAATTCTGAAGATCTTGAAGAAGACAGTAAATAATGTTGATCGTGATTGGCATGTCCAATTAAATCCATCTTTGTGGGCATACAAAACCAACATTCACACGCCGACTACGGCCACCCCATACGCCTTGGTATATGGAGTTGAAGCAATCTTGCCACTAGAAGTTGAGATTCCCTCACTTTGAGTCTCACTGATGGGACTCATAACTGATGAGGATTACAAAGTTTCCAGACTACAAGAAATGGAGCCACTTGATGAGAGACGAAAAAGTGCAGCCAATCACTTAAAGGTTTGTCAGCAAGTCATGTCACGTAGCTACAATCATAGAGTCAGACCATGAACATTTCAAGTGGGTGACTTGGTCCTGAAGGAAAATCCCCG
Organism: Sequoiadendron giganteum; assembly: GCA_007115665.2. Classification (NCBI taxonomy): domain Eukaryota; kingdom Viridiplantae; phylum Streptophyta; class Pinopsida; order Cupressales; family Cupressaceae; genus Sequoiadendron; species Sequoiadendron giganteum. The sequence continues at coordinate 13,620,763 of CM021102.1, read as the reverse complement.
CAACCAACCAAATTGAGAGAAGTAAGGAAATTTTGAGCCCAATTGGCTAGGACCATTCATCATCATTGCAACATATGGTTCGGGAGCATATCATTTGTCTACACCATAAGGAGACCTACTTGAAGATCCAACCAACAACATCCATTTGAAGAAGTTCTACATTTAGAAAATACAAAAACAGCATAAAAAGTCATGAAAAAATCCATAAAAATTAGGAAATGTCCTAAAAAAATCATTGCCTTGATGAAAACTTGGCAAACAAGCGTCTTGGTAACAACAAAAAAATCAAAAAGTAAAAAAATGTAAAAAAAAATATAAAAAAATATATCAAAAATCATTGCCTTGATGAACTGGCAAACAAGCATCTTGGTAACAACAAATAAATCAAATAAATCTAAAAAGTGCAATAAAAAAAAATGGTGAAAACCTAGCAAACATGCGTTATTTTTTATCTAGTTGGCTCTTCCATTTATTAGGTTACATCATGCATCGCTTGTTCATATCTATTTGCATCAGCATCAAATCCATCCCTTGACATCATATTTGTATCATGAGCACAACATTTTCCTCAAGACGACAAGGATTTCATCATGGCTTGATGATCATTGTTTATATTCTTAACAATGGGTTGTGTCTAATTGAGAGTTAAAGTCCAACTTGTTAGAGGAAATCAACTTTTGAGCCTTTGAGCAGACAAAAAAAACATGCGTCAACTATCTGAATATCAGATCAATAATCAAATATTTGATCAGGTCTAGTCATAATAGTTATGAGACATGTCACAGAATGAAACTGAACAAAACTGGATGATCTTAATTCGAATAAAATGATTGGAACACTTAAAAGCATAAGTTGAACTATTGTTTTGAAATTTGATGATATCATATCTCTGGAGTGGCACAATGATGTACTAAACTAGAGTCACAAGGAAGGAGTGTGATTTTTATTTTTTTGTTGTTTGTAAGTTAATCACTATTAATGTGAAAAAATTTCATGAGACATGGTTTACAAAAGTATCATTGATGACATTTTGGGATTTGCATAGGAAAAGGATTAACTTTTTTCTGTTTACACAAGCAATACTCAGGTCATCTAAATTCCATTATACCTCGATGCTTGTATTAACCTGATATATCAAACATCATAAAAGTTGAACTCAAGAAATTATCAGGGAGGATCTACCCTATAATGCTTCTACTAACTTCCAACATTTCAAAAGGCTCAATGATGATAAGCAAGCATAAAATTGGTTCACAAAATGATAATAGTGTGTAGTTCATTTGGCATATATAGTTTTGCATGATTCATATAGATTGCATTCATTTTGCATTTGTATGATAGATTTTTGGAGGTTGGCAAAGATATCAAAAACAATATGTCTCTTTTGAACAAAGATTGAGTACATTTGGACATCGGTTGAAATCATTATCATATCCATGTTTCATTTCATTATCATATCATTTCATCACATTCATTACCATTTTCATTTATTTTCATTCATTATCATTTTTTTATCCTAATCATTTATATCATTTCACATCATAATCATTTTTCATTCATTCTCGATATCATCATTTTATCATTCACTCATTATTGTTACCATTCATTTCATAATTGCATTACCATTTTTGCATTATCATTTATGTTATCATTTGTATATCATCATTCTCATTTTTATTTCATATCATTATCATATATCATTATTAATTTCATGTCATATAATTTAATTTCATTATCATTTTCACCATTAGTTTCATATCATTTTCACATATTTAATAATCCACTTTCACAACATTTTCATACCATCATCATTCCATAAATTGCATTTTATCAAATATCATAAACCATTCATTTTCATCATTATTTTTCACATCATTTCATGGTTTTCATTATCATTTGTCATTTACTAATTTATCATTTTCATATCCATATCATTTTCACATCATTTGTCATTTCAACTCATTTATGTCATTTCCATTCAATTTTAAAATATCCACATCATTTTCACCATTATACATAACCATGCATTGGAAAAGAATAAAATACATTCATTTCACCATGAAATTTTTGCATCCATAATCAACACATTTTCCATACATCATAAAAATCATTCACATATCATTTGCATCATCCATCATAGCATATTTTGAATATACATCAATAATAAACCATATAAGGATCATAAACATTATCATTATTATCATCACTATCATCATATGCACAAACTTTATCATCATCACATCATAAGATATTATCATCATCACATCATAAGATAAATAGCATCATCATGCAAAGATCATAATCCATACACATGCATCATCATAATCATAAACAACATGGCATATAGAAATAGAAATGCATACATGAACATCCATCATAGCATAATAAAATGCACGTGCATATCAGAATCACCATTGCATATCATATAAATCTCATCAAATAAATATCCAAAGGTACAATGATATCAAAATTCCAAGAGAGATACATAAAATGTGACAAAAATGATGTATACAGAATCATCAATGAGGGTTGTGGCTACTGCTGCCTCCAGAAGAGGTAGGTCTAGTTGGATCTCTACTCCCTGAAATACTTGTCTCTCATTTGCTCGGCAGACCCACACTCTTGGTAGCACTCCTAGTATGACTATGTGAGTGAGTACAAGATTTGGTACTTGACTGTGTGTAGGCTATCCTCTCCTCGGGGATACCGCCTCAAAATATCTCATCTGGTATTACTCGGCCTCCCGAGCAGTCTCTAGTCCCTCTACCACAACCTCTTCGATAGAGGTGCCCTCCACTGATCTCAACAGTCTCTCTGCCATCCCCTCTGCCTGTTGGAAGCGTTGTCTCAAACTATTCCTCTCTGCAATCAATTGGGCTACTTGTGGGTTTGGGGAGGTGGTTGTGCCATTTGTGCCTGTAACTACAAGATAGTAACCTAACCTTATGCTAATTGGCTCTAGAGAGCCTGTACCTGTGTCTGAAGTGTGTCAATATGGCCCTACTACTCTCTGGATGGAGCTCTAATAGTAATGTGTGGTGGAACTACAGTTGGTTGCTCCACTATCCTCACTATCCTCGATCTAGTACTTATCGAGACACTAAAAATGGACCCCCCTCCACCACCCCCATCATCCCCATCATCATCATCACCATCATCCTCACTATACCCTCCCTCCTCCCCATCATCAATATCCATATCCTAACCACCACCAGCATCCTCTCCTCCTTCGACAGGTTGCTTTTCTTGTGCCTGTGCCTCACCCCTCCTCTGTATCTATGTGTTTTGTAGTGTTGCTTCATCTAGTAGTGGGACAAGCTCATCTGAAATAGTCAACCTTGGGAATGGTTGAGTGTGGAAGTATGTAGCATACTCCTCTGTCATCTACGCATTCAAAATATCTGGTCGGTAGTCCCAAAACTCTAGCTGTAACCCCAAAAAATTTGCCCTAGCTGTCTCATATGGGATAAATGGACCCCACTCCACAACATCCTCTCTTCATCTAGCATAATGGGCAACTACCTGTGGAATAACCTGTACCCGACCAAACTGTCTGAGAACCTGCATAACCAAAAATCTCTCAATAATAAAAGGAGTCCTCCTAATCAGATATCTGGATATGCCATAGTAGGGCAGCTCAATATCATCCAAATCCCAGGCCTCACAGTTGACATATGGCCTCCAAATCACACTATCCATGTCATCAAGAACTCTTTTCCAGTATTCCAACTTGCCTAGCTTAGGCTAGACAAGTGGACCTATGTATGCATAAACGCATGGCCGACCAATGGGACAATCTCTCCCTACAAAGGGGCGAGTGATAGTGATGTGCACCCACGCCCAAATCTAAAGAAGCGTGACCTCGGAAGATATAATCTTCCCACCTATATATACCACCTGATGTAAATCATGGTATAGGTGGGCCAACATGCAGGAACCCTATGCATACCTAGTCTAATGGAGGATCATGTCCTCCAAAACTCGACCCCAACCAACCAACAATCCCTTTGACCTACGGTCAGGACATAAGAAGCCACCAATGAAACTAGCCAAAACTGAAGGAAGTGGGGCATAACCCTTGACCATCTCCCTCCAAGGGATCTCATATCTATAAATACGAGGATCCTTAAATACTCGCCGCAAAGCATCTGTCCCCCCAATCTCCTTGTGGTCATAAACCACAATCTCGCCAACCACTAGGATCCCTAGTATCCTATAGAAATACTCAGGTGTGACTATAATCTCTCTAGTGGGTAAATTAAAAGTGTTATGCTCACTATGCCATCCCTTGGTTAAAGCTATCAATAGTGCCCTATTGACCCTATACTGTGGGATCTTGAGAAGTGAACCCAAACCACATCTAGAAATCACCCCAACCTCTTGTTGAGACAATCTGAGAATCATCTCTCAGGCTTGAGGAAATATCTCTCGAATTTGGAGGATCTTAAAATCCTCCTATACATCATATCCATATCAATCACTCAGATCACATTATCAAAAAGGTACATCAATCTATCAGGAAAATCAAGCAATCAAGTGAAATCAAATAAATATCAACAGATCAATAATGCATCATATCATCTCATCTTTACTATTTGTTTTTCATCAAGCATGAAATCAAATTTATCAAAATAAATCATCGTTACTATTTGTTTTTCATTTTGGAAAGCAAATTTATCAGAATAAGAAAATCAAATCAATCATCATTACTATTTGTTTTTCATTTGAACATGAGAACAAATTTATCATAATCATCATCAAAATCAAATCAATTATCCTTGATGCTACTCAATTTTGTCTAATCAGTTGTCTAATATAGCAACAAACATCAAGAAATCACAAATTGTTCTCCAAACATTCCAAATTGGAAAAATTTCATGGATGTGCTAAAACAGACAATCTATGCACCAAATTAGCAGATGTGCCAGTTTATCCATGAATGCGCTAAAACATAGGGTAAATGCACTAATCTAGAGTATGTGCTACTCTATCAAGCGGATGTGCTAGACTATCAAATCTATGAGCTAATTCATCAAATGCGCTAAAGCCCTAAGTTTATGCGCTAAATGATCATCATGTGTGTCAACTCTAACCTGTGCGCTACTTTATCAAATCAAAGGACTAAAACGGCTTATGCACTAATCTATCAATTCAATGTGCTACTTTGTGGCATATATGCACTATCCTATATGTGCTAAATGAGCTATCCTATGCGCTAATTGAAGGCTTGCGTGTGCTAAAACGGACTCCTATGCGCTAAAATAGGAAATTCAAATTTCTAAAAATTCAAAAATCATGCAAAATTCAAATGAAAATTCACAAGGAAGGTTTCATGATCTTACCAAAGGTCCGTATGCAGTTGGTCTCCGATGCTGTCACACCTGCTCGAATCTGTGTCGCTCATAATAGATTTCCATCTCGCTTCTAGTCTCTCAGAGCTCTATTTTCACCAAATGCAATTGTTCAAATGACAAGGACTTTTACCTTTTTCCACCTTTTAAGGGGGTAAATAAGGTAGGGTAATTTTTATTTTTCACCACGTTGAGCGCTATTTCGGGAGATAAATCGGCGAACTCCTCTAAATCATTCAAAATCTTCAAAACATCATGAAAATCTTCAAACTCGTGATTATCTCCCGAGGGGGCATATAGCATCATCAATCAATTTTTCAAAGTCAGGGGCAAAATTTTTGTTATGTGAATTTTTCTTTGAAGCAATGCGTAAAACACATCACTTCAAAGAGGGGCAAAATGTATACATCTAAAAATGGTCACATAATCAAGCCTAATAATTAATTAAATATGAATTATTTAATTAATCTTCTAAAGTCAGCTACATATAAATAAATTTAATTATTTATTTATATCGTTCACTTTTCTAATTCCTCTAATTTAATTAAATAAATAAGTTTATTTAATTATTACCATTTTCTATCTTCCTCTTAATTAATTAAATAAATTTAATAATTTATTTATATTAATTATCATATTACTCTAAGTTTGAATTTTTAAATTCAAATAAATAATATTCTTCTAAATTCATTATTCCTAATTCTTCATTCCACACATAATTAAATAATCTAAAATATTTAATTAAACACTTTCTTCACTTCACACATAATTAAATATTCTAAATATTTAATTAAACACCTTTTTCACTTCTCACACATAATTAAGTATTTTAATATTTAATTATGGAAGCTTCTAAATTCATGTCACATATAATTAAATAAGTTAATTATTTAATTATGGATTTATCCTCAACTACCAACTAACTCCTCATAACTAAAATTGCCAAATGGCTACTTTCCTTCATTTTTGAATGGAAGAGGTTGTGTAGGAGGAAACATTTTCCCTCTTTCTCTCTAGCTTCCATTTTTCTCTCCAACTTCTCGATCTTCCACCGTTCATCATACCAGGCTTGATTACAACCGTTGATCTTTGCCAACAAGGATTTTTCCTCCAAAATTCTATAAATACCTCTTTGTACTTTGAAAAGGATCTAGGATCGAATTGAATATAGTGTGAGCATTATAGTTGCATTATTGAGCACTTAGTAATCTTATTTACTAGATTTCTTGAGCATAACATAGAATTTTAGTTTATCATTTTACAATCATGGTAGATTATCTTGCATAATCCGTTTTAGTTTCATATCTTATCTTATTTTCGTCATCTCATATCATTTAGCATAGAAATGCATGTTGCATATAATCTCATTCTCTAGGTTGTTATTTTGTCAAGCTACTGCTTACACAATCTGAGAGCCAACAGCTTACAATGAATCCTTGGAGATAGAGGACAATGGAACGTCTTTGAAGAATCTATTGTGTTTAGATTTTTCTCATCTTTAACTTTGATTTCTTTAATACAATGTCGCATTGGTGTGTTTTTTAACTCTTTAGTTTATTCCACATATTCACACACATAGGAACATATGCATTTTCCATGTTATATATATGTACACCTAAAGGAGCAATGAGACCCTGGTAAATAATATATCTAGATCTAGGGAATAGAAATCTAAAACAGTTCTAAATAAATTTACAAGTGTGCACATAATATATATATATATATATATATATATATATATATATATATATATATTGAACCTATAGGTTGTACACATATAAAATATGCATCTTAGATTATATTTGTATATGCAAGATAGTATCACTAGTAATGAATGCTACTTGGGATGACAAATAGAGCATTCACTAGTTCAAATAATTCATCTAATCATCAATAATATTTTCATACCATTAACAAAAAAACATTCAACATCTATCATATGTTTCATAATCAAAACATTCTTTACTAGATTGCACACAAAACATAATCTAAAACGGTTCTAAATAAATTTACAATTGTGTACATGATACATATATATTGAACCTATAGGTTGCACACATATAAAATATGCATCTTAGATTAGATTTGTATATGCAAGATAGTATCACTAGTAATTTAAATGCTACTTGGGATGACAAATAGAGCATTCAGTAGTTCAAATAATTCATCTAATCATCAATAATATTTTCATACCATTAACAAAAAATCATTCAACATCTATCATAGTTTTTCATAATCAAAACATTTTTACTATTTTATTTAATTTTCTAAACATTTTACTTATTTAATTTAATATATTTATCAATTTATAATTCTTAGGTTCAAATATCACCCTTCTAGAGATCATATTAGATGGATTCCTGCATAAGAAACCATGTGAAATTTTAATTTTGATGGTTCTTTGAGGGGAAACCTAGGGCACTCTAGTACGAAATGTACCATTCAAGACTTATAAAATCTTGATAAAGGTTGCATCTAAGATTTATTTCCTAGAAATAGTAATAAAAGGAAAGCATCACGACTTAACATTGGTGGTCATGTAAAATCAATTTAGTCATTATTGAAGGATATTCAATAGAAACTATATTTAGCATCATAAAAATATAATTGATCAATTAGAAGAAAAACATCATACTATATGAGGCATGAGAAATCTTTGATTCACCAAAATTATTCTCTAACTATGTTGCTACCATGAAGGAAACAATACAACATGTTTCTTTTCAAATCAAGGGATTTATAGCATGAATGATTTAATAATTGGAGAGAAACATAAGGAGGATTAAAGATTAATTTTAATAATCCATCCCACGTCTGTAGATGATTTTTTCCCATTATAGTTTTTAATATTAATGTTTGGCATATTTGGAAACTATTGAAGAGGTGGAGGAGTGACTATAAGCAATATTCTAGGAGGTGGCCAATATTCAAGGGATCCTATCCAACAAAGATTATATTTATGAGCCCTAAAAATCAATGCAATGGAACTATGTGATGTTTCTTTAAATTATAAGTGTTGGATTCACTTAGATACTAAGGCCTTACTATTGAAATAGGTGTTCTTGATTGTTCCATTTGTTACTTGTGTAATTCCAAGAAATTTTGATTAAAGTTAGTTAATTGTGTTCTCTAAGTTAATCCATTTATTTGCTACTAGTGTATGGAATAACTATCCCAGTTTAAATGAATCAAGTGGTAATCAAACAAGTTATTTCATTGTGGAGTTTTTTGTTATTTAATGTATAGGTATGAAACATAGATAAATTTTAGAAATTTGTTCCTTGTTAAAAAGATAATATTTTCCCAAACAAAACCATAAGAATGGATATAAATGCAAGATTCATCAAGCTTGATACTAAAGGTGCAAGATTATCTCAACTAATGAGATGATATAGTGCTTAATAAAGTGTCTCTTAGATAAGTTGTGCTCATTGCAGAGTAAGGGAACAACCCAATATATAGTAGAGGAAAATTTCCATGGTCATTCTAATTTACCAAACACATCTTGATGGTTCTAAATCAATAGTTGAGATATTTTCATTTGTACAATATGTAGAGATGGTAGAACAATGATTTGAGCACATAGAGGTATAATTTCAATTAAATTTTCTTAATGTTTCAAAGAATAAAATTTTCCTATCCTAAGTTGAAACTAGCAAATTATGTATTGAATTTCTTTAAAAATCTATAATTTTATACGGTTGTAGGAAAGCACGATCATGTTAAATGATGGTGTAGATTAAGAAATTATTTATGAAATAATTTAACATAAAATTTTATAAAGAGGGAAAGTGTTTGAAGGATGATATAATTATAAAAGGAATGTCAATAGTGGATTGAAATAAATTCTCATCAAAAGAAGGTGAAAGTGTATTAGTTATAGTGGGAATAGGAAATGCTATAGGTATGGAAGAGGCCTCTAGAATGGTAGTGGGCTCCATAGTAACAAGTGGAAAAGGGGAAGTAGTGGGAGGAATAGGGATAGAATGATATTTCATAAGTCTATATGTAGTAAAAAGACAGTGGCCAACATCATGGGTATCATAGATGAAGAAAATGTGATTTCTTTGTTTGGTCTCATCTACCATGGGTATGTTCAAACTTTTTTACCATTCCTCCTACTAACATTTTGTCTAATTTCATCTCAAATATTGTTTTGACATTGAGGTTTTAATTTAATATTTTATTTTCCTTTATGGTTTGGATTCTTCTTTTACTTCTATCTGCATGGTTCCTACCTCTTCTTTTATACCTTTTAGGTTAGTAGATATTCTAGGAAAAAGGTCTTCATATTTTTTTAAATTTTCCAATTGTATCACTTATCTTTCATCCCATTAATCTCCAATTTTTTCCATCTTAGGGTTCCTTCTAAAATTTTATTTTATTTTCTAGATCTCAATGGTTCATGTTGAAATATTTATTTTTTAGTGCATTATTAGAGGCTATTTCATTTTCGCTTTCTTCAACTTATATTTTTTTAAGTTTTAAGGATTTTATTGTCCTTTGGATTCCATAATTTATTCTTAGAGGCACCACTTAACTTCTACTTTGGTGTTTCAACCTTATCCATCCACTTTATCAAGTTCCAAATGCTCATCTCCTTTGGAAATATAGTCTAATGTTCTTTGTGAAGGACTATTTCTACTAGAGATATGATAATGTGCTTTGTTTTAGTACATTGTGGATTAGCTTCTCAATATCATGGAATGTAAATTTTTTACAAAATTATTTTGTCCCATCATTCAATTGTTGGTTTTTCCTCTCTTTTATTAGTTAATATACCTTTTTTTTGCAATAGGTGATAATGTCCAATAGAAAAGTTGGGTATATAGCATTTCATCATATTATCTTCTATTTGTCCTTTCCCAAATGCAAATTTGAAGGTTTATTTCAAGTTTCATCTTGCCACAATATTTTAGATTGGGTTTATAGTCTCCTTTTGATAAGTACTTGGTTCTTATAAGGACCAAAAATGTCTTCTCAATTGGGATATTAGGTTTGTGAGTGTACCGCCGTCTTGTCATGCTACAAAGTATCTTGAAGAGATTATAATCTCAAATTTTATTTCTTAAATAATTTTTCCATGTATTTTATACATGTTAAAAAAATTCCCACCCTAGAATACCAAGGAAGCTTAATATGATAAATTTCATGTGAAATGTGGTTAAATTGTTTTGATTTTTAGTATGTTGTCTCTTTTTATAGTTTCTTTTTGTATTATGTGGTGGGTTTTCATCATTTGAAATATCTTGAGTGGATTTTTTTTTAACTTTTGTTAAGTTTTGGATCCTCCTCACATCTAATATCTTTCTAGATCTTACTTCTAGCTCATCCCAAACCCACTCTTCCATATCATATTCATTATCGATGTTGTAACTATTGATATCAAGTATGATTTATCCTCTTGAGTTAGCCTCATGAATGGTGGACCTTAGATTATTATTCTTGAAGAATGTAGTGCTTTCAATTCTTCTTCTTCGATTTTTTTTCTTATGTTATCTTCTTTATGTATGCCTTACTCATATCAATGTATAGGGGTATATGTATTAACTTTTTTGTCAAAGAATGAGATTTCTTCTTTATAGGAGTTAATTGTCCCATTATAGTTTACAAACCATTCTAAATTTAGTAAAATGTTGAAGGTATTAAAGAGTTCCTTCGTCTCTATTACTTCAAAGTCTACTTTTTTCTTGATTCCCATTAAATTAACTTCTATCTTTCTCCAAGTTCCAATCATACAAATGGAATTACCATCCACAATCTCAATGTTAAAGGGGTATCATAAACTATTGGCTTCCTAAATTCTTCTCAAACTCTTTTAGGTATAAATTATTTTGAGGTCAAATATTATGTTTGTTGTTTAGTTTAAGTTTTACTATAATCTGTTTCTTCTTCCATCTTCATGACCTTGAATAATGTGTACTTGCTCAAATTTATCTATCAGGTCTTAAAAAACAATTGGAGGTATATACACTCGAGATAAAGAAGGAAAGTGCTACAAAGTAAATCCTACTGGTTATTGTGATCATTGTGGGAAAGATGCTTAATTACTTGCACTAACAGGAAATCTAGTTTGTTGGATCAAGAAGCTTTGTTCAATATTAATGTTAAGATGTTAATATTGATGTACACATTCTAATTCTTGTTCTCAAAATATCTTGATTTCCAGAGGTTTGGTTGAAACTTTGGCCTAAATTATTATTAACGCCCCAAATTAAATTGGTTTGGTTGAATCAAATAATAAGCTAATATTCTAGTTAGTAAGAAACACAAAATGAAACTTAGTGATAACACTAATTTTTATGGCCTTCTTATATGATCCTACTTAATAACCCTTTAATACAATCAAATTACCTATTATCATCTATGAAATATTTATGGTATTCCTTAACCACAAGCTGATAATTCAATTTTAAACATGAGAATGGAGAGGAAAATAACCCTTAATTATCTCTCTGAAAGAAATATAGCATAAAGGAGATTATTCTAATAGTAAACATGTATGTTCATATATTCATTTAATAGATACAAGAATACAAATAAAATTGGCATATGTACAACATGAAAATTCTTTGTATTACTTAAACCAAGTGTTGTCTGAAATAAAAATATATTTTACTCAAATTTTCATTCTAATTGTTGAAGTGTTTAGATTCTTTGCTTTAAATTTTTTGAATAGGGTATGGACGTCCATCATATTATAAAGGATAGAGGAATTTTGTGCATTTTCCCTAGTAGACATGTATGTGAAACATGGAAGAATTGACAGGGCAAGTGAATTGTTTGAAGGATATTTACAAAATGGATTTGTTGAAAATGATTTAGAAACTTTCAAGAAAATGCAATTAGCGGGTGTAAAGCCAAATTTCACAACCTTTGCCAACCTCCTCCCTGCCTGTGGAAAAATGGGAGCTTTGGAATAGGGTATGGACATCCATCAAAGCATAAAGGATAGAACAATGGTTGCATGTTATGTAGAAAATGGGTTTGTTGAAAAGGCTTTAGAAACTTTCAAGCAAATGCAGTTGTCAGTTCTAAAGCCAAATTCCACAACCTTTGCCCTGCCTGTGCCAAAATGGGAGCTTTGGAACAGGGCATGGATGTGTGCAAAATGTGGAAGTAAAATGAATCATTTGAATAGCTAAGCAATAAATTTGGTCTTATGGAATTCCATGATTAAAGGCTATGCACAAAATGAATTTGTTGATTTTATGGTTTATAAACTTTCAAGCAAATGCAATTCACTGTGCAGCCATGTATGAGAAATGTAGAAGCATAGAACCAACTTGAAAGTTGCACCAGGCTGGAGGGTGATGCACTATCACTCAAGGTGGTGAGTTTACTTGGAGAGTTTTCCCAGGAGTTCACCGCTTCACATGCACATGAAAATGACTGTTGGTTTCGACAGTAACAATCATTTTATTTAAAAAACCCTAATTTGGGGGTTTGAACGAACCCCCTTTCGTTCGAACCCATTTTTAAATATTAAAAATAATATGCATTCATAGGTTTGAGTGAACTATGGGGTTTGCTTGAACCATATGGTTTGATCGAATATGTTCAATGGTTCGCTCAAACCTATTAGTTTGAGTGAACCCCTTAAATTTGTTCAAGTGCTCAAATTGCATTTTTGCTTCCTCCATAAAATTGTAAACCACTTATGTGGCCCTACCCTCAAAATTACACCACAACAAGTTGACATATGAAATCATTAATTAAAGGAGGCTAAATCCCACCAAGATTTTAAATTAAATCCCAACAATAAATTGAGGGGGACTAAGATGCCTTAGGTGGCATCTTAGTCTCAAGGCTTGAAACTTGGGGCACAAAGTCCAAAAAGGGGCCCTCTTAAGGTGCCTTTGAAATCAGGATCCCAAGATATTTGGGGGAAAAGGATGCCCTAGGTGGCATCTTAGTCTCAGTCCAAAAATCAAGGGCACACAACCCAAAATCATTAAATTATCATTTACCCTTTGATGTTTGTCAGGATTAGCCATAAAAAATATATAATTTATTAGGCTTGTGGATGCAAAATAGGACCAATTAAGACATAAATAAGGATAAACAAAGCAAGGTAGGCCCAAACAAGTGTGAAAATGCAAGGGTGCGCATTTTCCTACACTAAAAATATTAGGGTTCAGTTGGGTATAGTTAGGTTAGGGTTAGGGCTAATATTAATTATGGTTCAATTTAGATTAGGGTTGAATTAGGGTTAAAATTTCATATAGAGTTAGAGTTAGGGTTCAACCCCACTGACCATATATTCCTTTGGGTGAGTATGGTCGGTGGGGTCCGCTTTCCCCACTAAAATATATGTGGACCCCACCGGCCATGCACTTTGTGACCTAAGGCCTCGTTGTTCCTTTTTTGACATTTCACATATATGCAAAAGTAAGCCAACCCGCCCATAGAATAGTAGGGGCCCTTAGAATAGTAGGGTGATTAGTTTTAGAACATGACTTAAAATGATGCAATTATATATATGATTTTCTTAAATCGACCCTAACCTTAATTAAAGCTTAACTCTAACCCTAAACCCAAACCTAACTCTAACACTAATTGTAACTCTAACCCTAACATTAACCCCAACCCTAAAACTAACACTAACTCTAACTATAACTATAACCTAACCCTAATTCTAACTATAACTCTAACTCAAACTCATACCCTAATTGAACCCTAACCCTAACTCTAAACTTGACCCTAACTCTAATTCTATTTATAATTCTAACCCCAACCCTAAAATTAACCTAACCCTAACCTTAAACCTAACCCTAACCCCAATCCTAACTCTAATTCTAACTTTAACCCTAATTCTATCTTTAACACTAACCCTTACCCCAATCCTAACCCTAACCTTTACTTTAACCCTAATCATATCCCCAACCCTATCTCTAATTCTCACTCTATCGTTAATATGAGCATAATTATATCTCTAATAATAACCCTGACTATAATCCTAACCCCAACCCTAATTTTAACCTTAACAATAATCCTAAACATAACATAACACTAACCCTAACCCTAATTTTCTCTAATTGTAACCTTAACCCTAGCCCTAATCTTAACCCTAACACTAACCCTAAACCTAACCTTAATCCAAACTATAATCCTAACCCTAATTGTATCTCTAATTGTAACCCTAACTATAACCTTAACCCTAAACCTAACCCTAATCATATCCATTACAACAACCTTAATCTTAATTATATCTCTAACCATAACCTAACTCAAATCCTAACCCTAACCTTAATATTAAACTTAACCCTAACCCTAATTCTATATCTAAGTGTAACCCTAAACCTAACTGTAATTGTAACCTCAACCCTAACCCTAATTCTATCTCCAACTATAACTCTAACTCTAATTTTAACCCTAACCCTGACCCTAATTTAATTAATGTCTTACATGTGTATGAATGCTACTGGAGCATATATATAATGATATATATAAAATATGACAAGAGATATGCTTCTCAAGGAACCTATTTTTTAAATTATTTTCTCACATAAAAGTGTAATATGCGCCTCAAGAAGGATATCTCTCATTTAGTATTCACATTAAGTGATCATTTTGTTGCTATTAGCTTCCTTTATACTATATAAATCATGGTCAAACATTATTTTTTAACATTCAACATGACTGATATACTTATGATCAATTTAATCTTCAATTTTTTTTAAATGTAGATTATGTTGCATCAAATCTACTTGTAAGACTATAAATTTTGTATCATTTTGGTTGAGAAAGGCATCTTGCAATGCCTTGACACATGAGTATGTATACTTTAAAGCATTTGAATGAACTTGAGATCTCTTATATTTATTTTCGAGAGAAACAAGATATAATTATAATGTTTATTATCATTTGAGATGGAAATATCTACTCAATGCAAATATATTTGTAGTATGTCATTTTAATTTCTAGCTATTTAATGTATATGTGCATTGAAGAGGCATAATTCAAGTTTGAATATTTCCATGCCCACTTTTAGCAGTAAAGTCTTAATTATATCCCCTCAAAACATGTTTGTGATCTATTATAGTTTTATATGTATTCCTCTTCATATCTCACCTAAATATTTTTACTATAGCTAGTCTTATGTTCAGCCACATTGTATGCATATTTCTCATATGGATTCCCATATCTATTATCAAATGTTTAACACTTTCACAAGCATTATAATTTAGTTAAAATTTCTACGTTTAACACTTGTATGCATACATCTTTCATTACATAATTATGGACACACCTCTTAAGTCACCCACTTTATATTATATAATAACATAAAATATTGCATTTGTTGTTACATTTCTTAGGTATAGTTTGTTATTGTCTATAAAGCCTCATATGAATGACTAACCATTATAGTGTAAATTATTATTGTCCATAGATATGCAAGCATGCACATCATTTTATATAATAAGAAAATGCAAAGGTATTCAGACAAGCACCATCGTAATTATATATGACCTCCTTTCAACTAGGAGTCGTAGGTGCATAATCTAGTGCAATATAATCCCATTTATCTACAACATATTGTTGGGAAAATGTGTCTCAACCTTGCAATTACATAAGGTATTGTTGATATGTAAGCGTAGGGGGGGACACCCCATGGGGTATGTCAGAGTAATAGGTTAATTACTTAATTATTTTAATCATAATGATTAATTAATTAAGTCATCTCTTACTTTATTTTTTACTTAAGCTAAACTTAGGCACTTTAATAATTATTTTATTAAATCCTAGGGTTCATTTTAAGGTTTTGATCTCCTTTCTTAAGGATTGATCTCTTTGTAATTATTAATTCTTGTTTATGCAATTTTACTCTCCTGGTTTGTGAAGCAATATCTTTGTGTTGTTTGAATCTCTTCTACATGATATGTTATTTTGCTTGCAGGTGATCACTGGGTTCTGTGAGGTTGGATTTTACAACTTCAACATGGTATTAGCTTCAAATCTACAGCTTCCTATTCATCTTTTGAGGGATTCAAGCCTTGAAAGAGTATTTTGATGCATCTTGAGTCACTTTTCATCACACCATTGCATTCAGAGTGCTAGAAATAGTCATTATTGGCCTTTGCTTCGTCAATTTTGGACTCACAGGCTCAAATCTATAAGGATTTTTGTGGGTGTCTTTTTTTCTCAAATCTTGAGGGTACCTACAATTTTGAAGCTTTTTAAGCTCAAACGAACCCCACTGTTGCGTCCAGAGTGGCCAAAAACCCTAAAAACGCCTATCAAATCGTCAAATTTGGTGAAGCTAGCCTCTGAGGCAAAAAAAAATTGTACATGGACCCGTATAGCCCCTGTACAATTTTTTGCATGAAGTTCAAGAAAAAAATCAAAATTTTTAACAAGTTGGCTTTTATTGTTTCAATTTTTGTTTATAAAAATTTTAAAAATTAAAAAAAAATTATTACAAGGCAGTTTTTCTTTTTTACTAGAGGCATATTTTAATGTGTTTGGCGCATTAAAGGTTGACTGGCACAGTTATTGGGGGTTCACACCCCAAGGCCGACGACTTGTTGAAAGCCAATGATGGCATGTTCATACCCGATGACAATCTTTATGACCGACAAAGGGAAGGTTCATTTTTTCCTCAAACAACAGTTTAAATATTCTATCGCCCTTCTATTTCCTATCCACCTCCAATATTCCCATAGACCTCCAATATGCTCAGTGGCATGCAATATTTATTGGCCCACATAAACTCTCTGGCATACCCATTTTGTAGCGGCCGATTTTTTCAAAAAAAATTGGCTTATCAAAAAAATTATTGCGTTTTGGTTTTTTGATGGTCGTTTCACAGATTTTTTTAGCAATGGGACATTTTTTTCAGGTGTCAATTTTTTTTCTTCTAGGGGCAATTTTTTTCTAGACAAGGAATCTTTTCTCTAACATAGAATCTATTGGAATATTCTAGAAAATCATATTTTACAGGAGATTGGGTTCTATGAGGTTGGCTTTTCCAACTTCAATAGGGTACCCCTGTGAGGGGTCTTGGGGCTCGGGGGTAGCACCCTTGAAAGCTAAATTATATATATATATATATTATTGTAAATCTAGACCATTTATCGTTAGGTCTTAGATCTAATAGTTGATATTTTGTTAGCTTGACTTGCCCTACAAGGCAACCCTATTTTATGAGGGCATTGTATTACGATTGTGTATTATGATGCATTCTAAGAGTCTAATAATGGTCGTGTTGCCTTTGGATCTCTGGTTGGTGATACTCTTGTGAGAAGCTTGCTCTGAAATTATATTATAATCTTCATGATTTCTAAATAATATATTGGGTGGCTTTTGGAGTGTGGGGTTTTTCTCCCAAAAGGGTTTTCCCCACGTAAATCACTATGCTATGGTATACATGATATTTATGTTTATTTTTGTGTAAGTTTTTGTAATTGTTGTAAAGATCTATATAGTTTTGCATTATCCTCCTCTCAAGATTAGTGTAAGAAGTTATTCAACTACCTTAGCTTCCTTAAATATACCTTGTTTTATATCAACATCAACAAGTAATATTAACACAACACTAAATAAATGATACTATAAGTATTATAACATTCTCAATCTTTGTTATAGATATTATTATTATTTAAGTAACTATTAAATTACTATTGTTTTGAAAATATATTATAACAAAATTTTAGCTCAAATCAATCAATTTAATATGTCAAAATAATAATCAAATCTAATAAGATCTCCATATTATCAATTTGCATACCCATTCCTATTCAATATATTCTAGGTCCATCTCTCTAAAAATAGATTTATATATCTTTTATCTTTATTTTATTGAGAGTTATTATAAGTAATATGATGAACCAAGAATATAAATCATATTTAATTCATTATCCAAATGACCCATCTAGCATGATTAGACTAGATTGGATAAATTCCAAAGAGGTGAAAGTTAGAAAATTTGTCTTTCTTGTAAAACAAACAAATATAGTGAGTTTATCCACATATCACTAATAATAACTACTTCTATGTCTTGAGACACAAAATGCTACTTATGTGTCTCAAGACATAGAATGCTACTTTTATTATTAAAATAGAATAATGATCAAATAATTGAAAGTGTATGCTCTAAAACATTTTTTGCTTCTATATTAACTTGAACATTTAAATAACTTTTAATTTCTTTGTATAATATTAGTTCAACTCATTGATAAAATTTGTACTCCTTGCAATATGCAAGTATTGGTTCACATTATATTGGGTTTGCATGACAATATCATGTTTAAATGGGTCACTAAGTAAATTTAATTTCAATTTAAACTGAATCTTAAGCCAACATGTCATCCCCATGAGAAGACACCACAATATAAAGTGGAAACAAAGTGGCAAGCACATACTTTATATGTTAATTACTTATGAGAATCAATAATGCATATTTTTCCACTTTGAAATCTATGGTCTCAATTAAATGACTAAAAAAAATGGTGTAGGGTATATATTATTATGTTTAGCTACAAAGGTTTTAAATTCTACATTAAATAGTGCACATATCCAACAACTTGGAATAAGCATTGGAAGATCTACCACACGATTGAAAGGGCTAAACAAATATTTTAGGCATTAAATTTAGTAGCTTCACCTACAATGTGATATGTAGTCTTTAAATACTTCATAGTGCCTGAACCACCAAAAAGATAAGCAAGAAGGGAAAGAGGATTCCACCAATTAGGCCCCTAAGGTTTCTCACCTAGGAGCTCTTGATTAGGAAATTAATTTCTTTCACCTAATGATATGATTTTTGGGTGAGTTCATTAAAAGATAGGGGTTGTGTTGTGTGTGATTATGTCTAAATGAAATAGTCCAAGTGTTGGAAATGGATAAAATAAACTAAATTCTAATGTAAAACCTAGAAAATGGACTATGTTTGAAAACACATTAAGCTATGCAAGCATTAAATTAAACAACCTATGAAAACCTCTGAGAAATAAGAACACTAGGACTAGGTCACCACAACTTGTGGGAGTGTCCCTTTTTTCCTTTTCTAAAAATCTGAAGGTGGAAACGAGAGTTCTTGGTTTGCACTTTCTACTCCTCCAAGTGTTCGGACCAGAAACCTTGATTTTCAATATGTAGGTGCCTTTTTGGGATGTTTTTCCCTAGTTGACAAGGATATGCCCCAATAAGTCTCCAGCCCATCCTTAAATGATTCCAAACCTGCAAAAAAGCTAAATATGCAAACACACACAAAGAGAGAAAAGGAAATATTGGATGTTAGGATATAGGGGTTTGCCTTGGTCAAACCCCTTTGTAGATAATCAAATCAAATGATGAAATAAGACAAGAAATCATGAAATATGAAATAGTAGATTTAGTACCTTGCCATGGAGATAGATCTTGAGTTGCTGCAACAATCCAACCCTTGAATGCCTCAGCAAAGGATGTCTTGATGACCTATGATGCAAACCCTAGCTTGCTTGAGAAGAGTGGTGGATGAGAGATGGGTGAGTGAGAAAGAGTTATGAATAATGAGTGTGTATTCTAAAAGATTAGGGTTTTGAGGCTTATTTATAAAAAAATCCACCTAAAACACTTGTTATTTGATCCTCAAGGCCGACATGAAGGAGAAATAAACTAAAACCCTAGCTTTTCTCGCGTGAAACCCTGAAAATAGCTTCAATAGGACTAGGTCGCCAACTTGGGTGACCTAGTCCACCTGGACATGAATAATTCACCCAAATGGGCGACCTAGTCCCACAAGGGTCCTTTTGCTAGTTGGATTGCCCGAGAGTGAAGAAATTAGGTTTATATGATGATTTATCAAATTAAGCCTTGGGATGCACAATAAGGGGTCACAGGGGCCTATAAATGATGATAAAAAGGGGTTATTTAGGTCCAAAATCCACAAGTAAGGGTCCAAATGAGTGAAAAGTGTCAAAAGCTACACTTTTTGGTGACACATTTATCCCCCACTTTAGTGAGAGGATGAACTTGCTTCAAACTCATACTAAAGCAGCCCAATGGAGATGGCAAAGAATGAGAAAGAGAAAGGAGGTGGTCAAGCCCCCAGGATTCGAGATTCTAAGCCAAGAAGACACCAATGCAAGAAGACATTCAAGGGTGAATGATATGCAACAAAACAAGATACATAATCATACGATGACAAGAACTAGAGGAAAGAAGAACGAGGTGGAAAATATGTGCTCACTTTGGGGCCACAGAACATAAGGTCGTCCACGGGGTGAGTTGTCCCAAAGAAGTGGTTTAGTGAGGAATTAATGCTAGTGTGTGGGATTCCCACCGTATAATGAGAAATTCATGCCAGTGTATTGGCTTCTCATTATACTAACCATACCAAAGTTACCCTACTTGATAACTTTGATAAGGCACCACAATGCTTGTGTAAATGCTTTTGAATGTAATGTGAATAAATTTTGTTGAAGGGGATTTTGTTTTGTTCATGCGAGGTCTTCTTCTTAGGGAGTATTTTTCCTAATGTCTCCAAGAGAGGACAAGTCGGGGTGTCAGATCATTATCCATGGGATGCCTCATTCACATCAGGCCACTTCAGTTGATCGTACACTCTTGGAAGGCATCAAACCCAATGACACCACCAAGAAGAGGACACATCACAAGGAAAGAAAAATCATTCCATGAAATTTTGTAAAAATATTTTGTTTATGTATGCCCCCACTTTAAAACGGTTGCTAACATAATTATTGTGACAAATTGCTTTAAAGTAGCCAAGGATAGGTGCAAAGAAGACATGAGAGCTAACTTGGAAAGCCTTATTTCAAGTCATATGTTTATGAAGTAAGATACATCATGAAGAGGGGTAGTATGTCACTTGTGAGTCAATCTTAAGACATGTCATCCACATCCCAAGCTTGCTCTTATAATTTAATGAAACGTTAACGACTAGTCAAGAGAGACAACAACAAGTGACATACGAGGACAAGGCTACGTAACCCATTTCCCCCACTTAGTGCAGAACAAAGGTGAGCCTGGAATGGATGATGGTATTATGCTCCTCACGAGGGATGGTAAACATGCAATAGTGAGTGTGTTATGACCCTACAACTATTACAAGGCAAGGAGAAGCAACTCATGTTATTTGTGATGATGGGGAAACAAAGTTTCAGAAAATTTGGCCTTGATGGTGTAGACTTTGTCATGGTAACTTGGATGGTGTGAGATATTGGTCTTAGGTGGGTGAAGGATGAGAGGATGCTTAGGAGGTCCAACAGTAAATGGGGATGTAGTGGATACTTGTATATGTATAATCTTAGTGGGATTGGGTTGATGTATCTCTAAGAAAGGGTAATTGAATGTCATCTTTTTACTAGTGCCCAAGAAAGACATATGATTATTGCATGAAAGGAGTGCAACCATGTTGTTGTTTTCTTGCACCATGATACCTTCCCTAGTAGGAGAGTGTTTAGGAGAAATACAAACAAGATGTTCAAGAAATTTATTGTTTGGTTCTACACTATTGACTTCATCACAAGTATGGGAATGGTATATGGTTGAAATGTCTTGAAAGTTGATTGTTGTGATTTTTGGTGGTTGCATTCTTTTCCTCTAAGGTGTCATTATCTTGTGTCATATTATCTATCCTAATAGGAGAGCTCTTTGAAAAGTGACAAACAATAGGTTGATCACATGACATGATTAGAGTTGGTGAAGTAGCTTCATTGCTCATAG
>CM021102.1:13521128-13598644 GCA_007115665.2 Sequoiadendron giganteum | reverse complement strand
GTGGCAGTTAGTAACCTTTCTTCTTGACTGAACAACTTTTCAAGTATGGAGCTCTCTTCACATCTTTTAGCAGGTTCTTTAGACAAAGTCACCACCTCTCTTCTCAGAGGACTGAACTTCAAGCAATATGAAGCTCTTTTGATGATAGATTTCCTTTTAGGTCTCCTCCAACAACAGAGTCACACAAATTCTTTTAAATTTTCTACAACACAACCACTTCTAGGTCTGAAAACTTCATAATATTTGAACCAGATGTTCAAATTCACCAAATTCTTGACTCTATGATATAATAGTCTACAACTAGAAATGCAAAGTTCTCTTCAACGAAGTCACCATTTTTTTGGTGACTCAGATAGGCAAATAGGATTCCACAATTGTCAAATCTCTGGTTACAAACTGTTTTGGAACTTCAATGGCTCTCAAGGATAGATGATCTTCTATCTAATATTTCTCAAATTTCTCCTTAGCGGAGTCGCCATTTTGTTGGTGACTCAGATGGAAAATAGGATTCCACAATTTTCAAATCTCTGGTTACAAATTATTTTGAAACTTCAATGACTCTTAAGGCTAGATGATCTTCTATCAAATATTTCTCAAAGTTCTCCTCAGTAGTTGTTGGTTACTTTTTCCAGTTAAACCTTGAAATCCTCTAAAGGGTAGCCAACCCTTATGCTCAAGAAATGTCAAAGTTAGTGGCAAACTAATGAGTAAGGGTATTTAGGCCCTCATTCCTACTCATTGGGCTCTGTGAAACCCAGGAGGGTACTCCTTATTATATTTAAGAGATAGTTAGTCCTTAAAAGTAATTTTATACATAGATTACATTCCTATTTGAATACAACTAAGCTTCCTTCACCAAATATTTGGCTAATCTTTGAAAAACTTAATACCTAGTGTTAGGAATTGAAAGGAATTTCAAAGTTACACACCATAATTGAAAGTATTTTAAATGATTTTTTGTTTTCACTCCAAATCTCTAGTTAGGTGCTTTGCTAGTTGGTTTATCTAAAATATGTTAATGAATAGACCAGTGCTTTATCTATTGGGAAACAAAGTCAAATCATGTAATAACCAATAATACATAAGCCATTTATTCTGAGATTATTAGACTATTTTCATACCACATTGTATCATTCAACTCACTGTGTTCAACACATAACTTCTTACCAAATCTTATGCTCTTCCCTACAGATTTGTGACCTTATCTTAGCATTTAATCAACTCATTGAATTGAAGCCAAAAAAATCCACATAATCCATCGAAACAATTGAAGATGAACTAGAAGATTATTAACCCTTTCATTCATAACTTGCAAGAGAAATTACATAAGAGAGTATATGTATAAGAACTTAATATTTTCCTTCATTTATGTGGCTTGCATAAAACTGTTTTAAGATTACTACATATTTTTCTTCTACCCTAAACATCCTACTATTCTATATATCAATATTTATATAGTATGCTTCTTCCTGAACCTAGCTCCTCACCTAAACCATTATAAGACTCAAAAATCGAACCCTTGTAATCAGTCTTGAAATCCGTTTTATAGAACAAGGGAGCAACAAGCACCAGACTGAATTATAGATACATTTAACTTCATTTCATTTTCATTTCACTAGACTTCAAAATATTCCCTAGGCAGTAATATGTAATCATTTGCAACAAAGGGGAGAGAAAAATATCAAAAAACAGTAGTTGGAGAAGACCCACCAGCCTTCCAAAAGGCACCATTGTCACAACATCAAAATTTGCATGTTCACGTCGACCCATAAAAGTCACCATCAACACAAAAGCAAGAAAAACAAGAACCCATATCACAACACACCAACCCAAAGGAAACAAGTCATCACAAAGGACAAAAACTCGAGCATTAGCTTAGAAAGGGAGTGAGGTGTTATTCTGTCTGGTCAATGACAAAACAAGAACTCTCGCTCGGTGTCCTTATTGAAAGTGGAGTAGCCATCACTACCTCATCTTCAGAATCATCCAAATTACTCACGACCATGAGATACTGGTGGTAGCCAAAGTTAGTTTCATCTCCACTATTAGAGGGATCATCTGCGACTTCAATGGGAGATTGATGACATCCCATGAAGGCTCGATGATACTTGTTCTTTCTCACAGCTTCCCTCTCAGACCTATCAACTTTCTTTTCCTTGCCTTTAACCAATTTGTCTAAGATAATTCAACTCCTTAGATGATATGCATGCTTGAGAACACCCCCTGCAGATTTCCTATCAACTCTTGCTTTCTTCTTTGGAGTTACAAGGACCTTAGACACATCTTGCTCCTCCTTCAACACAACACTCTAAGACTCAAGGAGATTGAGTCTCCTAGACCTACGAACCAGGCTGACAGATACACTCACCTTACCCATTCTTGATGAAGCAACTCACCAAATTTCTTTAGGACAAAGACACCACCTTCCATGTAAAATAAGTAGCTCAAACTTTGTTGATATTTAGAACACTTCATACGCTTATTCCCAGATTCTCAATTATCATAAACAACAAATGGTGAGAATAACAAGCAAGAAATCATCAACAAATAGACCACCTGCAGCATGTATTCATTAATGTTCCAAGGGAGTTCGCACAAGAGAGCTAGCAACCAACTACTTTGATTTTGAATCTCAGTCGTTGATCACATACTAAAATAAATCAACGGGTAATCAACCAGAATGGTTAGTTATGACAAATTAATTTACACAGGCTAGATACCTCTTCCCTAATTAGAGAACTCAAGTGGATAAACACTCACTCCATCTACATAATTAATCACATACTTAGCACCTAATAAAACATGTCATGTCACATTTATCCGCTCACCCGTGGTAATTAATTTACCCATAATTCACCACAACAAGATAGCGGGGAGCGATCATGATTTATTCTCAGAATATTAACCTGTACTCTATCTTGTTTCAAATTCTACATCCCACGTGTACCAATGCCTGAAAAAAATGACAACTGCAACCACAAGCATCTCCCAAATCTTGAATGTGTGCCAAAGACTTAGTTAAAATTTGGCAACATTCTAAATCTTAATTTAGTCTTGGCCAAATTTTAGCAATATTTTATCTCTGCTAAAGTGTATTGGACCCTTTTAAGAGCCCACGTAGAAGTCGCCCACTTGCCCACTAATAAATGGGAGACACAAACAGGCCCCTCATGGGATGGCGAGGATTGGTCAAGATAGTCCATGTCACCCGCCATCTACCATCGATCTAAATCCTTATTAGAGCACTCATCGTCATTAAAACCCAATGGGTCCCTCCATGGAGCAACAAATGTCACTATGCTCACTAGCTCGTGCCCCTTTATAAGTATTAAAATAAAAACTAATGGGGTGGCGGGGAGTAGTGGAGATTTGACCATGTTGCTCCACAATCAATGTAGATTTTCCTTTGGTTTTTTTCGCTGATTACAAAAGATATATGGCTCACCATAGAAAGGCTACACATGTCTAGTGCCTGCTAGCCCGTGTGACTTCTTCACCTTAATAAATAGAATGAACGGGTGTGCGAGGAATGACCCAGATGAATACATGTGTAGCAATACGTGTTGTTGATCCCTTTCAAATATTTGCTTGCTAACCACTTAGAAACACTGGGCCCACCACCTGTCATGACACATGGCAATCGCTTGCCACCCTACTCAAATATTTTAATAAAAAATAAACTAGAATGGGCATATGGGGAGCGGTTGTGATGTTGCCATGTGTTTCATCAATCATTGTTGATTCCCTCTTGATACCGCCTGCAATCTTGAGCAAAGATATTGGGCCCACCTAAGCACAAGACATGTGGCTTAAGCCTACTGACCCATGTGAATAAAATAATAAGCAATAAACTGGAATGGGTGCACAAGGAACGATCATGATCTTCTTGCAACGATTGAGTGACCACCATGGATTTTCGTTTCTGCACATGCCAAAATTGTTAGTTTTTAAAACAGGGCCATGACTAGGTAAATGAGACCTAACCCTCAAGGAGGAAGACTTAAAACCTATCTTTAAACATGAATTATTTAACCTGACCATGGAAAAATTAAAACGATTAACTCATAGATAGTGACCAATAGACCTAGACAAAAGGGGTCGGTACCAGAAACAAATTCAATGGATCAAGATACAACTTAGGTGATCGGTAACCGGGTGCACAAGTCAACAAAGGATTATAACATTCAACGTTCATGACCATACAAATTTTAAAAGAGAGAGTTTTTAACCTAAAACCCTAAGATCTACCCTTGAACACAAAATCACATAACTATGACAAGGCAAGACACACCACAAATTCACCAAAATTTAGCCAAAATTTGGGAGCTCTACCAGAGACAATGAAGATATATATATATATATATATATATATATATATATGCATATGTATATTTGTATGTATATACATATATATGTATACACACATATACAAACATACATAAATACATACATATCTTCATTATCTCTATATGTCTATCCCTCTCCCTCTCTATCCTTATCTAGTCTCTACACACCCATTAAGAATCAAGATATTAAGATCAAGTGTCATAGAATTCTTATAAAGACTATCTGTAATGGCCACATGGGGCTGCAAATACTACAATAAACCTAAGTTGGTGCACTCCATGTTTTGCTACATTGGTTACTAGGCATTTCTTTGCATTAACAAAATGCTTCAGAGGAAAACCTACAAACTCTAGATTGACTGCCATGATTTTGCATCCACTTACTCCAAGGCCAACAAGTCTAGAATAGAATTTCACTAAAATAGCCAAGTATTGGGTTTCCAACAAACCTAATTCCTTACATTAGTGCTCAATCTCATTTGTCTCAATAAAAAAAGATGAGCAACCTCCCATCCTTGAAAAATCCTTTTGAGTTACAAAAACTATGGTCAAAGGCATAATTATGACCTTGAAAGTGATTCGATGACATATGAAATGTATCATGACTATAAGATTTCTTGCAAAACTTTGGTCAAGATAAGGGTCTTGTACTTGCTTTCTCTTATATGTATGTTGTATAACTTGTTTTGAAGGGAAGTGTAGTGACATATTTAGATTTAATCCAAGGAGATTGAAGTTCATTCCATAGAGCTCAAAGCTCTTTCTCCTCTTTTGGCTCAAGACATTTTATTGTTGGATTTGACAAAAAAGCATCAACCCCATCACAAAAATTCTATATACTGCACAAAATAATAGAAGAAGGTATCTATTTTGGTATCAATAAAAAACACCTCAAGAATAGGAACTAATGTCAACTATACATGGACGTCATCAATCTCTCTAAATCAACGATAACACCAAAAAACAAAGGCCATTATAGTCATGCAAATGCTAGAGTTAAAATTGCCCATCTTAAAAATATAAGATCAAATCTAAAAAAATCAAAGACCAGGCAACCCAATTCTCAAGCATGTTTAATGAGAACTCAACAGTTTCTTCATATAATTAATTTGTAGAAACTAGAGCTCACACAAAGTTTTACACTAAGAACCCTACAAAAGATTTGGGGTGGAATATTATATGAAGGCATCTATTGGTTTTCTCCCTAGTTGAAAGATGCAACCACTTGCTTATATTTTACAACAACACAAATTAGTTCAACATAAATGCCATGTTTTCAAGCACTAGAATGATAATCCTCTAAGAAAATATATTTTTCTTTATCTTCAAGAAAAACCCAAATAAATTCACGAGAAAGAAACATTACAAATATGGATCAAAATTTCAAAATGAAATCACATTCTTAGAGAAGACTCAACGGAAACCATTGATCCAAAATAAAGGGCAATACTATCATGATTACCTACTCCATGTGCCCTTGGGGGAAATATAAAACATGACTACCCTTGCCAAGCAACAATTTGAGGGGACCAACACCAACATGTCTCAAAGACATATGATTTCAAAATGGACTTAAAAAAGGCTTACAAACTTTTAAGCAAATACAATTGACAATCATAACGTCCAAGCTTGCAACTTTCACCAACATCTTGCCTACTGGTGCCTAAATGGGAGCTTTGGAAACAATATGAACTTCACTCAAAGAATGAAGGAAGGGATATTTTTTCCCATGTTATCATTGCATTTGCCCTGGTAAGGATGTATGCAAAATATGGAAGCATAGACAAAGCATGTGAATTGTTTTGCAACTAGATGCTCAAACACATCAATACTCTCTACCACATCCAAACACAACACAACTACACATGCCCTACATGCAAAAAAAAAATCTTAATACATGCCCTATTTCTTATATGTTAATATAATATAATATATATTATATTTATATTTAATAACTTATATTATATAGAATATAATATATCATTAAATACAGCTAGTGGAGTTGGAGGTTGTAGATATGGTGGGAAGTGCTTCTCTCTTCTGTTGGTTCCTATTGAGGTGGAATGTGCTTGGGCTGGAGGGAGGTGTCTTTGGTAGTTTTGGTCTCTACTTCTTCCTCTCCTATAGAGGGGGGCCCTATCCTTTAGAGGTTTGTGTTTGGTTCAATGGTGCAGTTTGAAGAACGTTTCTTCGCAACAACTCATGTTTTTCACCCCTCTTCTGGTGAGATTTTGTTAGGCTCAATTTTGCCAAATTTGAGCAAGAGGTCTACTATTGTCCATCTGTTGTAGGTGGTTTGTTGCTTGGCTATTCTAGGCAATTTTTGGGCTCTCGGTCATGTGTTTTGGGTTAAAGTATTTTGGCTCAAGGCCTTTGATGTTTCTCTGTCTTTGACTTAGGACTACTATTTGTTTTAAGTGTTCTTTGTCCCTGGTATTTGGTGCTAAGGTTGGTTGTTAGTCTGTAGTGTTTTTGTGGTGTTTCCATTGGTTCTGCTTCTCTGCTTTGTTGGCAAAGTCCGAGACTTTGGTGTTTGGATGTTTGCTTTGTTCAAGGTTTTGGGCCGTTTCAAAACCTCACTTTTATAACTCTTTGTGTAATGGTTACAACACTCAGTAAATGTTGCTTAACTTATCAAAAACATTAAATATAACTATAATATAAATTCGATGGCTTAAAATCTTTGTTATTTTATTTTCCTTATTCTCAAGGTCATTTTGTGATAATTTTTTTGACAAAATTATTAAGTTAGTATTGAATGGATACCAACTACTATTGATGTTGTAAATGTAATGGTTGTTAGATCCATTTTCACATAGAGTGAATAGTAGAGACCGAACCATCTTCTTATGTTAAACTTATTACATTCTTCTTCACAAACCTTAAACATTGTATTTCTTCACAATTTTGTGTCATTATATTGGCTCTTGTACTTTAAAGACCAAACATCACAAGGCAAGGGATTGTCATGATACAAAATTATTCAAATGTTACAAGATTGTGTTGAATAAGTGACAAGCAACTTGGTTTTCTATATGGATATATCCTCTCACATGGTTGGTTACTTGGTTAGGACTTAGTGGTACAATCAAGTACCAATATAATTTGGCTGAGTAATATTTGTATATGTTGGCATCACCTAGTATTTCATGTATTTCATTGCAAAATGATATTGAATTGTATTTTATAGTTGCATGTGCTTATTTTTTTGGTGTAACAAAATATTTTAGCTTTTGAATTTTTTTGAAAGAATTAAAGATGAGGATAATAATGGTTGGGTGCATGGAGAAGACAATGACGACATTCCCTATCGTTGTATCTCTTACATCTCCTAAGATTGCAAGTGCTAGTAGATATAAAAATTTAACTATATATCCAATTACCCTCGAGATCCAACATTAGATAATTTGACAAATTTCCATTAACCCTAATAATATCCAACATAAACACTCACCTCCGATGAATTAGATTCAAACACCCATTCTCCATGTCACAATAAAACAATAAACTAACATGCTTACATGCCACTCCATTGCTAATTGAGAATAAGATGTGATATATTGACGATAGATGATTTGAAAACACAAGATAAATTACACACTATAACGTTTCACCATGGACTAGAAAAAATCGAACACAAGACAACAAAAGCAACTACAGGCTTACGGAGGACGACGTCTCTCGATGAATTAAAAGTTCAAAAAGAATGGAAAGAAAAGACCGAAAGGTTACAATGTACGTTGGTGACTCGAAGCAGCTTTATTAAAAAAGAAAAATAAAAATAAAAAATCCCTCGCGGGATACACCAAAGCGTTTAACCCTGGTCTTTTATTCATAAAAAATATTCTCAATAAAACTACCTAAAACATCCAAATTCAACACGAGGACATCTACCTGAAATCACATTCACATAGGTAAATTGAAGAAGAAGAGGAAAAGGGTTCGACATCTCTAACGCCATATTTCGTCTCGGGTATAAATAGCAGAATCCCTCTCAAACTCTGAAAATTGTCCCCAAATATTTTGGAGTGATCGGTTCTCATAACGCCAAATCAATTGAATTGCTCGGGTTTATTCTCTCCACTATTCGTCGCGGCTTTGTTTGAATTAGGGCTTTCTTCCAATCAACTTATTGATCTACAGATCAGCAAATCAGCTTCGATTTGAGGATTATCTGTAAGCTCCTTATACAGTCCCGGATGTCTTTTGGCACTTTTTCTAAAAACTTATATGATTTCTTTTCTGAAGAGTTTTGCTTGATGTTTAGAGACACATAGCTGCTTGTAAGACTTGTTGTAGATGGGTACATGTATGCATTTTTCCATATGGTTAGACTGGTTATGGAAAGACTTATACAATGATTAGATCCAAGGAAGACCCTGGAGTTAATTGTAGAGCACTGAATGATCTCCAAATTTCTGAAAACAGAAGAGGCCCATTTAGAATTTTGGTCCCTTACGATGGATTTTGGGACCTGGTAAGCGTGCTTTTTCTTGGATTATTTTCATAGAACTGGGGTTTAGAATGGAGGATATCTGTGGTAGTGATGTTCGAGTATAATCTGTTTTGTTTGTCTTAAAATGAGGAGGATTTAGGATGTTTGAGATGATTTTTTGGGCTCATTAGGGATGTTATTTTCTCCATTTTTTACTCTTTAGAAATGGTTTAAATTTGTAGTTTGGAAGGTGTTTTTGTACCTGTTAGGGTCTGCTGTTTCATCAATAGATTTTGAAGAAACGGTTGAGGAGAAGGCATTTGAGAGAGTTTAATTTTTTTAAACTGTGTAAATGAGCCAAACAAATTGCAAAAGTGGCTAACTGATGATAAGCTCCATGTTCGGAGTTTAGACGGATTCTGGTATCTACAAAAGCAGTATTTAAAATTGCCAAATTCAAGTTTTGCTTGTATGGAACTAGAATTGTTTTCATAAGTCTTGCA
Organism: Sequoiadendron giganteum; assembly: GCA_007115665.2. Classification (NCBI taxonomy): domain Eukaryota; kingdom Viridiplantae; phylum Streptophyta; class Pinopsida; order Cupressales; family Cupressaceae; genus Sequoiadendron; species Sequoiadendron giganteum. The sequence goes on along the minus strand of CM021102.1, from coordinate 13,589,360 downwards.
ATTTTTATTTAACATATTCCTTGATTTAAAAACTTAAAATCATTTGAAATAAAGAGTATGCATTGCTATTAGAAGCAGGTTTACAGTTTGGAAATATACTGGCATGCAAGAGAGAACAAAATAATCCTGAAAGTGACAGAAGAACAAAGATTAGACAACAACAGAGATGTACTTATATTTCAAATTAAAAATACCCTTTTCTGTACAGCTAACCCAATTATTTGTAACATTTGCAACTATTATTATCCATTTTGGTAATTTAGATAATAGCAGATCAAAAGTAGGCATTCTTAAATCAGAGTTGTTACTCACACACCGACGCAAAAGCACACCAGTGCCTCCAGATTCTCTGCATGAGCCATTTGGTCCAACAAAAACTGTTGTAATGCCAGACCCACTGGCTTGAGGGAACAAAAATGTAAGCGAATATGCAGTTTATACTTTTGCATACTTGGGCATAGCAGTGTAGATACAGAGCCAGATATCTGAGCATAAACGTTATAGCAACGAGGGTTCTAGAAGGCCCTAGGTGGCATTCTAAGTTAAATGTAGTGATTCTTTAGGAAGACTTGTATGGATGCAGCAGGGGAGAGGGGCCTGGTAGAATAACTTACATGTGGAACTATCCGTTAAATTATTTTAGATGGTCAACGAAACTCATCATTTTTCTAACTTTGGAATCGCTTGAATTCTATTATTGTTTCCCTTGACAGATCCTCCTCCTCCTGCACAGCTATTTGTATTTATACATGTATATTATAATATTATGTTTGGGGTTTATGTTCTTTGGGATTACTTCTTTTAATTATGCTTTTAACTTTTTAATCTTTTAGTTTTTTAGTTCTTGGTTGCATTTTCAGCTTCCAGGATTCTTTACCACTTGTCATAGCTGGTTGTACTTGTGAGTCCATTGAGTATCCTGATTGAGAAAGAGTGTTAACTAAATCTGTTGTATAAAGGATTTATTCGGGGCGTTTGAAGTCGTCTATTTACCTTAACAGGGCACTGCAAGCTCTTAAATTGTCTTTAATTATAATTATTATTGACCATGGGGGTCACTGTATGCTGGGAAGACGCCTTGCTTGACAGTGGGCTGATTCTCCCCTGAAATAAATACATGTAGCCCCACTGGAGTTTCATCTTAAGATATGCATGGGATGCCATCCCCATAAGTTCCTCATTTTTGGGTACACGGTGTTTTCCAAGTCTTGAGGACAGAGGTCCTCCCTTGAAAAACAGTCCCAAGGATTAGAAGATGCTTTCACCTGTTAAATTGATGTAACACATATGAGCTATTGATTTCCTACAACATGGAATTTGCATTCCGCTGCATCGGAGAGTTATAACTACTACAGAGAAAAACATGACATTACTATTTGGATGGGAATTGTGTATAAATAATGACTCTTTGACCGTCATTATTTGTGGAGCGACAGCTCACATCTGTGATTCGCAAAATTCTAAATTGATCTAAATTAAAGCTTATTTTAATTCATTGCAAATTAAAACACATATTTGATACATCCTTTCACAAGTATGCCTTACCAAGTTTAAGAATAATCTAGTGATTGATTGAGAGGGTTAGTAAACGTTTCATTATTTTTTCATATTTGTTAACCTTTGGTGTCTGATGGGTTACAAAGGGATGATTAATGGATTACTTATTGATGATTATCAGAATTCAGCTTAGAACTTAGTCGTGAAAGCAATGGAAGACTGCTGTGCTGTTTGTGCAGAACCACTTGAGTGGTTGGCATATGGTCCGTGTGGCCACAGTGAAGTATGCTCAACATGCACTGCAAGGTTGCGGTTTATTCTTGATGACAAATGTTGTTGCATTTGCAAACAAGAGTGCCCAACTGTTTTTGTAACTAAGGTATGTATTCATTGTTATTCTCTGTAGAATATTACCTTCTCATTTTCTGAATGGATTTCAAAAATCTATGTACTGTAGTAGCAATATTTGAAGTTCTATAAATTTCATGACGAATCATGAGCTGTATGGCATGTAAACAGGCTTTAGGAGATTACACAAAGTCAATAAAGGATTTCATTGCCCTACCAGCTGGTGCAAATGATGGGAAAGTTGGCGATTACTGGTTTCACTCAGATACTCAAGCTTATTTTGATGACGAGCAACATTACAAAATGATCAAAGCGATGTGCAGGTTGAGCTGCAGTGTTTGTGAAAAGAATTCAGTGCCTAAAGATTCAGGAAATGAGTTGCAGAAACGGGATAGAGAGTTCAAACACATAGATCAGTTAAGGAGGCACTTGTATCATGTTCATAAACTTAGTATGTGCAACTTATGCCTGGAAGGCCGAAAGGTGAACTAAGCTGATATCTTTTGAGACACATGAGCAGTTCACTAAAAAGAGAGTCTTCAGTTTATCCAGAGTGCATTGCAGGATCTAAAAACTCCTTTTTTCATGATTTATATATTTTCTATGTGATAGCAACAAAATATTCACATTAGTTTTATCATTTTTTAATCTGTAATTGGTTTCATTTGCTTTACTATATGTGAACTAATCATCAAAGTTTTTATTTTTGGGATAATTCTTGTAAATGGTGCTGTTTCTTAGTCTAATACTAGTAGACAGATGTCAGATATTTGTCAGCATATCTTTATTATTTAGTGCATACATTTTTATTATTTAATGCATACATTTTTATTATTAGTGTGGGCTAGTTGCCACACCTTGAAGGTACTTGGAGACTATGAGACCGATAGGACTTGTGTGCTTTTTTGGTTTCTGCCACTTGTATAAGATAGTACCCTTTGTAGTGAAATGGTTATACTAAATAGCGAGGTTTTTGTCTCAAATCTCAAAACAGGGTGGTTCTTGTGATTTTAAAACTGTCAATAAAATAGCTTTTGTTGCATTGTTATTGATTTTTTGTAGTGCTGATATTAACTAATTGCCATGTGGTATGCTGCCTGTCCCAACAATCAACTCAGGTCTTTGTTGGTGAACAGAAGCTTTATACCCGGGCACAGCTAGATCGGCATTTAGCAAAAGGCGATTCAGAAGTGGATGGCAGTGAAATTGAAAGAGGAGGTTTTATGGGCCATCCAATTTGTGATTTTTGCAGGAAAAGGTTCTATGGAGACAATGAACTTTACATGCATATGCAAACAGAACATTATACTTGCCACATATGCCAAAGGTGAGAATAATTCTGCACAATGTGAGACATGATCACTTGTTTTAGGTTTGATTCTTTACAAGCTCTGATATGATTTATTATTCCAAGCTGCAGAAGCCACCCTGGACATTATGATTACTATCGAAATTACAATGATTTAGAGGTAAGGTTCTATCAGCATGAAACTTGGAGAGACGTGTTCATAACTCATTGTCTAATTTGTTCATTATTATTTTATACGGTTGGATCACTTGAAGTCTTTTGGTGTTGTTATTTTAGGCACACTTCAGTCAAGATCACTTCCTATGTGAAAATCCGGATTGCCTCGCAAAAAAATTTATTGTTTTTCCATCAGAATCTGAGTTGAAGGTTGGGGCTTCCTTACGATTGTTTATAAATACTTTAAAAATCAATTGTAGGCACTATTAGTATCAATCCTGTTGTTGGCAAATACATGCCTTAATTTTCTTTTTGGATGCTCTGTTAGGAAGGATCTAAGCTATATTTATTATGCATTCTAATTTCAGAGGCATAATGCAATTGAGCACGCTGGAAATATGTCCCGCTCTCAACGCAATGCTGCACTTCAAGTATGTACCAATTTTTTTGTCACATACTTTACCTAGCTTATCAGTTTTCACTTTTCTTTTGTCAAAGTTTTTCAGCAGAGATTGGTACAAGATATCTGGTAAACACTATTATTTAATGTTTTTCTGTACAGATTCCTGTTAGCTTTCAGTATAGGCGACCAGGAGATGAGCATGAGTCCCATCGAGGCAGTAGAGGACGTGGACGCGGACGCGGACGCAATGTGAATGATCACCTTTCTGCAACTAATCTATCTGGCACTGAGATACAAAATGTACAGAATGCTATTCACAATTCTATGTTGACTGCTTCTGCTGAGAATGTAGCTGGTTCTATGAACCCTGACCCAATGCCTTCATTGCTTTCCTCTGAGGCAGTAGCAAGCTCTTCCACAATTCCATTGGCAAGTGAACCTCCCAGGTATCTTACAGCGGTAAGTCAAAGAACAGTTAATTATCCTCTCGTGGAATCTGCCTTCCCTCCCCTTCCAGGAGTATCAGAAAATGCAGGGCAGACTTCTCCCAGGTATCATATGTCGAATAGAAGAGCACCTAATTCCTCTCTCGAGGAAGCTGCCTTCCCTCCCCTTAATGGAGAGTCTGAAAATGTGGGGCAGACATCTAAAACCAGGGGAAAGAAGTCTGCCAAGTCTATGGCTTCAGTTTTACGTGGCAGTGAAGGAAATGCCAGAGTTCTTAATGTATCAAGATCAAGACGGAATGTGGATCCAGCAATGATTTCCTCCTCACAATCTGTAAGTTCATTTGTCAATCAAACAACTGTCAAGCAGACAAATGTCAATCTGACAAGTAATCGGAATATGAACCATTTGGAGAGACCAGTTACGATTAATACTAGTGGAGCACATCCAAGAGTGTCTGCTATTGCAAATGATAGAGAGATGGTGCCAAAGCCAGATGAGTTTCCTCCTATTTTAGTGAGGCAGAATGTGCCGACTCTATCTGTCACTGAAAACCAAAGCACTGTTACAAACAATATGCCTTTGCCAAGTGTGGAGGAGACACGTGCTGCAAACAGAGCACTAATTGAAAGTATTCAATCAGGTTTGGGAGGTGATGAACAACAATTTGCAGCATTTAAAGATTTATCTGCTCAGTTTCGCAATGGTACCATCAGTGCTAGAAAGTATCATACACATATTTCACAGCTGGGCTTGTCACATCTTGTACTTGAGCTGGCAAGATTATGTCCTGATAAAGATAAGCAAAGAGAACTTGTAGAGGCTAACAATGTTGTGATGAAAAATTCACAGAGTGCTGTAAGTCAAATTACAAGTCAAATAACAAGATTGAATACATCAAATAACATTAACAATCGTTGGAAGGGAAAGAATGTTGATGCCAATTGTAGTGAAGAAGCAACATCCTGCTCGGCTGCAGATTCTGTTCATAGTGTGGGAAAAATGTCTGATGAATTAGAGGTACTAACCAAGGATGGGTACCGGACTGCAAAAGGAAAATCTAAGCCATGGGAAATCAATGCTCCCAATAAAGTGTCTGGAGCTAGTGGTTCTTCCTCTGATGAGCAAGCTGATCAGCATCGAAGGCCACCACCTGTATCTGACAAGCTGAATTCATCCTTCAGTGAAAAATGGGCTTGCAATGTATGCACTCTACTGAACAGTCAACGTAGCATGCTTTGTGATGTCTGTGGGTCAGAGAGGCCTGGTGACAAAAATAAGGAACCGAATCGTGGAGGGAAAGAAAAACAGAAAAAGAAGACATCTAAATCTCAAAGAGTTAATTTAGCTGATTTTTCAGTGAGTGAGAGCAGTCAAAATTCATCTGGTGGCAGTGTGTGGGGAAATGGTGGTGGGCAAAGACTTCTATCTATAGTCCAAAAAAGTCCTGTTGCTTTCTCGGACAATTCTAAACGGTGATGTTTACAGGAAATTGGAGGAGTTTCATTTGCTGAATGGTTACGGGGAAAACTTTTTTTGTGCAGTTTGATATATAAATGTGACCATGGCAATTGTTCAATTGTAAAGTAATTGCCATGTTAACTCAGTTGGCCATATTAAATTATAATTGAATGTTCAAGGTAAAGCGACAAGTGAGATGTTGCGAGCGAAAAAACAGCATATAACTGCATCGTTTGGTTTGGCAGCATTAATAAGAACATTTTGGGGTGATATTATTCTGTCCTGTTTATTGGTGGGAGATCATGTTTAGTAACGGTATGTTTACTTGCCGTTTAAGGCCCAAGGAAATGGTAAAAACATGTTTTTGTCTTTCGCTCTGTAAGAAAATTAATGCTTTTACAATGTTATTGGTTGTTTGTTTCATGGCAATTATGTGTAAGGTTTCATTCAAACTTGTTAAAATGGACATACCATTTTTTGATACAAACAGATGCATAAATTTGATAGTGAAATATACCATTATCATGGACTGTATTATTTGAGTAATTGCTTTAAGAATTAGCAGGTATACTAATGCATTTGTTGGATGCAATTTTTTCTGACTTTTTTATCTTCTCAAAATGTAGAATTACATAAAGTTAACCAACAATCCTATAGTTTTTATTTAATTATTTTTTCAAAGAACTCAAATAAATCATTTATCTATTTTGCCATTGGTTGTTGCTGTGAACAGGCAGTGCATAGATGAAAATCTGATTTAATTTGCTTTGCATTTTAAGGTGGAGATTCAACTCTTTTGATGCTTTTTTGTCTTTTTTCAAAAGGGATAGTGGCAGTTACAATTAAATCAGACTCTTAAATCAATCCAGTCCCTTTTGAAACTGCCAGTGTCCCTTTATCTAATTTTATTTTTTTGTTTTTGATGAGGAGTTAACTAGTTAATTTAAGCCACTAATGTTCCCAACACTTCCATTCCACTAACAAATTCACATTATTGAACCTATTTCATTCTCTGAAGAATGATTTCCCTGCTTCAATAGCTGTTGCTGCAAGCAAAAGCAATGAAGAAATACTAGACAGGGGAAACAGAATCTGGGTCACTTATTCCTGCTTTTTACATTCTTGGGAACTCTACTGTAGATTTTGGAAACAATAACTATTTGGGTACTTATGCTAGAGCTAACATGCCTCCCTATGGTAGAGATTTTGATACCCACATGTGCCTACTGGCAGATTCTCCGATGGCTGCTCTCTGTAGACTTTTTGGGAGTGTAAATTTGATATCTGGCTTCTTATTTTATTTTGTTTTACTTTGAATGTTGATATTCATGGCTTTAAAATTTAGGTCCAGAATATTATGTAGAGGTGAAGTATTGAATTGTTGTTAGTGTGTATTTACAACTCTGTTCATGGGGCTGTTATTCGTTCTCACGTATCTTGGATTGGGTGGACTGGTGGAGAATATGACATGGAGTGTTAATTTTGCATCTATAGGAGCAGGAGTTTTGTATTCCAGTGGTGCTTATCTGGATAATGACTATTCTTTCTTGATTTTTTGGCCTTCTAGCATTTACTCTTCATATTCTCTTACTCTGACAGAGTGCATTTCAAGGCTCTGTTCTTTCTTCAACATCATGATGAGATTAGCTTTTTTCCCACATTTTTTTCTTCTTCCATAAATATCTTCATGTTATTTATCAACAGAAATTGGACTAGCTTTTTTACTAATTACTTCATTCATATAGGTGTCTTTATTCTGAAAAAACTCCAAGAGCTTTACAAAGTTTTACATTGAGAAATGTCAAATATGGTCTTCATATTTTTTAGCATCTGAAGTTTCCTATATGTATCTGGTATTTTCAAAACATACCCTATTCCTCATCTACATCAACGATTGTCAATTTCACCTCCTAACATTTGTAATTCAGATTCTACAGAGCCTCCAATAAGTTGTGCCCTAACAGCCTTGAACTCCCAATGTCTGTTTAGACTTTAGAGCAACAAACATTATTGAGAGAGCATAGGCAATTTGGGCTGCTAGCAGGCCATACCATAAGCCACCAAAACAAACCTTAAGCCAGAAAGCCAGAGGCATGGTTACAGGGGTGCCAAGGAAGTGAAATAATCCAAGTTTGATTCTAACACCAATAGCAGGCTTGGCACTACCTCTCAACACCCCACACCCTGTTTTTTGAGGGCAATTGCTCAGCTCACAGATGGCCATAATGGGCATAACAGCTGCTGTCAAGGCCAGAAACACCCATATCCTTTGTGAACACATCAGCCCATTTGCCCTTGAATAAGGAAGTCCATGTTGTGTAGATCAGGCCTATTACAAGTGCACATCGAAGGGCTACCAGGGTGGCAAGTTGTGCTCTTTCAGGCCTGCATGCACTTAGCTCAGTGTCCACTCTAGTGGATGCATAGGAGCTTGGTGCCATTGGAACAGTGTACATGAGGCTGGTAGTGTGGATGAGGATTGATGTTGTGGCCACTGCTACTTGTGGATCAGGCAAACACTCTGCCAAGAGAGTCATGAACGTATACCACCACTGTTCAAGACAGATGGCAAAACAACTGGGCAGAAGATTATATAAGGCAATCTGTTGAAAGAATTATCGAATCATGTTGAGCTCACTTATTATGTAAGCTTAGTTAGTAAGTTATGAAGATTTAGTTCACTTCAAAAAGCCCTATATATGCATGACAATATTTTGCAGGTAGGAAATGATAAACAAAAACTCAAGCAGAAATTGAAAGCATTCTGCAAATAATCAATCCATCCTGATTTTCTATTTTTCTGAAGCCTTTTCTGTGTAGCATGTCGAACTAGCAGAAAGGTCATAAAAATATAAGTTTCCATACTTCACAATAATCACACACCAAAAAGAGAAGAATTTATTTTTATTCTACTCAGGTGGCATTGAATCCAAAATTTTGTCTCATAAATATTACAACCTGTAAAGAAACCAATACCCCTCTATCTGGCAACCATGGATATCGCCAGCTTTCTCTAGAAAACTTGTCATGCCTCATTCAAGGGCATGCAAAGTCCAAGAGCCATGTGGTTCACAAATTTGATGCCATAACCCATGTTGTGGACTCTTCGTCTCATTTACTCTATTGCATTTATAAAATCAGGAATAGACTAACATGTCCAGTTTTCAAAATTATCATTTCAACTTCAACAGATTCCAGGCAAGTAATGTCAGTCTTTTACCGTTGCCATCTATCGGCATTGATTGCCAGAGCCTAGTCATTGTTACTGTTGGCACGAATTGATGATCTTGGATTCAATGGCTATATTTATGCTTTTAAACGATCTTATAGAAAGTAAGGGATATCAAATTCAAATTTTAGAACTTTAATTGTTCAAATAGATTTCATTTGGAACCATATGATTTTCCTTCATAAATGGTTATTAGCATTTTCCACTCAGCGAGATCTCACTCTACCTTCTTCATGCAACAATTGCTTTTAGAGCACGTGGTAGCTTCTGCAAATTGAACAAATCTCAAAAATAGCAGATCAATTGAAAGCTTATTAATTTTCTAATAGAACATCATAAAAAGCTGCCTTACACAATGTGAACCTCAAATAACAGGAACGTATCTAGTTTATGCAGTGTATGCCGTAGAAAACAAACCAAGAATGAATCCTCTGCTTTTAAAAGTTTTCTTTCGATATGTGTGCCATTTGTAGCCATCCTCTGAACACATTGGCATTAGACCTGGTCTTGAACACAAGCGTTGGGCTCTCTCCATGCTTTGTCCTGTTCATCATCTTGCTCTTGCTATCGTTGTCCAGTGCCGACAAAGTGTAGAGACAATCATATCACAATATTCTCTAAGTTAAGTTTTAACAGACCTATCACGCCAACTGTATTTTCAACCAATATGAGCCCTTCATGTACCAGCTCAGAAATGCAAATCTCAGAGCTATATTCAATTTTTTTAAAACAAAAACATATTTTATGACAAAATGCAAATAAATATAAACAACTTTCTGAGAATAATGGACCAGAATATTCTTAAACATTATATAACTATTCGATTTTACTTATTATAAAATTTGTATTCTATTACCCACTATAATAATATTATAATCATTAAATTCTATTATTAAATATTATAAATAATATTTTCTATATTAATATTATATTTATAAAAATGATAAACTATATAATTATTTGAATATTAATTATTTATATAGAATTGATGATATTATAATTTTATTTAGTACTAATATAATAATTAATAGTAACAAATTATAAAGATTTTGAGAGCAATAAGGCGAGGAGACTCATAAGTATGTTGCAACACAAAATGTAGTTTGGTAGATGTAGAGGTAGGAGCAAGTTCTAACACTATAAATGCAACACTTGTATTCAGTATTTTCCAACTATGCAATATTTGTCAATTCTTTTGATCATTCCTTCCAATAATTCTTTTTTATTGCATTGCAAAGATTCATCGTTTTAAACAAAGATGTTTCCATCTATTAAGTAAATCATTTTAAGGGACTAAACCTATTACTCCTTCATGTCAGGATGGGGAAATTTATCCACTCTCCATGTGTTTAATGGCATACAAAGTATTCAGAAACGAAGGTAAGAAACACTCTGTTTAATTGCATACAAAGTATTCAGAAACGAAGGTAAGAAACACTCTATTAGATTCCCATATAGTAATTTATCCACTCTCCATGTGTTTAATGGCATACAAAGTATTCAGAAACGAAGGTAAGAAACACTCTATTAGATTCCCATATAGTAATAAATTTTAACAGTCATTTGAAAGTATTTTGCCATAGTTTTTAAATGTTGTGGATTTTCTATGTTGCATTGTGTTAGGATAGCAGAGTCATTGGCTTAATAGCTTTAAAAACAAATGTCAAACGAAAACTTTCTTCCTAGCCTTCTTTGTGCCATTGTGGTTAGTATTAAATGGGTTGACAAATGAATTTCTAAGTTAATTCCCCTTTGTAGCTAATTACTTAGGAAACTTCTACACCACAAGCTCTTTGTTGGAGAGCACATTTTATTTATTAGCAATGCTGCTCCAACATGTTTTATATGCAAATGTAAGGAAATAGTGAAAGTATGGTGGAGAGATTCTATCATATTGTTAAACATAAGTTATTTGCCCTCTTCATTGTTACTTTCAATTGGAAAGTCATTTTATTTAAACATTCATCTTAATATAATTTTATCGCTTAAAGCTTTCAAACAAATTTTGATCAAGGGCATTTGTAATAGCAAATCACAATTAACAATAATTATGAAAATTTTCATTTGAAATTGCACTTCAAAATCTATTCTCTAACATGCTTTTGAAGATGACAAATCTCTCTTAACAACCCACGGCAAGTAACTTTGGACTCCAATCCTAAATTACCAAACATATACATGATTGAAAACATCACAGGGTAAAAACACAAACTTGTGTCACACTTTATAAAAAAATCGATCAACACAACTAAAAATTTTCAACTTTGATTGCATAAAAGTGGTTTTGATGATTGAAATTTCAAAATGATGTAAACTAATGAAATTGGTTTGATATATATATATATATATATATAAGAGCAAAATTTGCATAGCCGAAAATTTCAATAAAAAGTTAGGTTGATGGGATATCACATAAAAAAGATCAAACATCACCCCCGCAACCTACCCCCGCTCCCCCTAATTCCACCCCCAAAATAGCTAACTTCAATATTTAGTGCATGGTTTTTTTTTTCGATGAATATTTTATTTGTAATAATGTTTTAAAATGAAAATTCATTAGAACATCATAGTTTTCATGGGACGCCAACTTTTGTCTATTTTTTTATTATTTAAAAAATTAAATTATATCATTTTGAAGACGATTCTCTCCAGTGTATTCTTTTTTTTGGATATGTTTTGATACATATTTTAAATTTCTAATCAGCATAATCTTTGATTATAAAAACCTACTTACAGTAAATTTAAAAAATCATTAATAAAATTAATTAAAATATTTTTTTTTTAGATTCTAGACTTTAAGCTCTAGAAAGGGTATTTTTAGATTTTCATGGAATTACCTCTAGTTAGAGAAATTTAGAGTTTTTTGAATTCGCCCCAAAAGAGGGGTTAAGCTACCACATAGGCAACCACATAAACAATTTTTGTCTCTTTCAATCAAAATGGTTTCGCTCGAAACTATGTGCCACGCATAGGCCATTTGGTTTTGCTTGAAATGGTTTCGCTCAAAATTGTTTATGGAGAAACAATTTCGGTTGAAAAAATTTAGTTCGTTGAAAGTGTGACATAGGTTTGTGTTTTTATCCCATATTAACACTTTTGTGAAGAATCAAACATAGTATCATAAAATAGCCTAACAATCTAAATACTCCAATCAATACCCTTTTCTTTGGAAAAATTCTTCTATGATCAAAGGACTGATTAGTGCACCTACAACATCCACAATACTACCTAACTTTCATATGACTACTCAAATAAAAATCAATTGTGGTACTCCCGTCGTGGAGAAATGTAATGCATATGACTTATGATTACTTGTCGTTGTTGATCTTGACTTAATACAATATGTATGGTCATGTAAAATTGATGGCTTAATATATCTCAATTGTGATTGTTCATGCTCATCACCCATAGATGTAACTTCCCATTCCTTTTATAGGAAACAAGATGTTGATGCACATAGTCAAAAAATGCTACCAATCATAACTAGAGAAATAATTTCATTCCACACAGTTAATAGATGATGATTGTTGCAATGTAGTACAATTACATGCTCACACAACTCTTTCAAAACCAGGTTTTGATATAACTACCTACTAAAATTACGATAAAATTTCCCATGACTTGTTAGTTGTATTTAGTTACCTCTTTTTATAGCCATAATTACATATGTTTGTCTACATTTTGTTCCCTAGTCCAAAAATATAGACTTATTATACACCAATAACAATGTTCTTCTAAAAAATAGCTAATTGTAATTTACAAAACCCAATTAGCACTATCATAAGCTCTAAATCCAAACACATTCACTAAATCATCAACGGAAATCAGATGCAATGCATCTTTTGTTGTAAATGGGCACAACTTTGATATGATTGTTTTTTACATGAGTTCAATATATTTACTATTTAAAGTTGAATAAGATATTGCCTACAAGCTCATACAAGGATTCTTGTATGGGTATATAGATTAATTCACTTTCTTGATGCCTCCTTTGGTATTCTCCTCATCACAAGTTTAGTTTGGTTCAATTTTTTTTATTTAGATAAAAACTTTATAAATGAAACTCAAAAAACTTTACCCACAAAAATATATTAATCTACACATTAACGTCAGTAGTAATTTATACACTAAGCAATGATGTTTTTTTATTAAGGTAAGCAAGGATCTTGAAAGGACCCAAACCCTTGAACAAAAGCATGAAATAGAAAAAAGAAGTGGGAAACAAGGGTCCAGACCCTATACAAAGGTTGCCAAAAGGCTGGATGAAACAAGCACAAGTATCCCAGAAACAACAGAGAAACAATACAAACAAGAGAAAGAGGAACAACTGTAGTCAAGCTATCAAACAAGACAACAAACAAAAGAGAGAGCAGGAACCATTAGTGTCCCACTTAGACAATCCCAAGTTAGGAGCGAGTCGACCTTTCATCCACAACTCGAGTATGAGTTTGGGAAGTGGAAGAAGAAAGACCCTTCCTACTACTAACAACAGTCCAAGCGATAGTATCATCCAAAATATCATTACAAGGGGAAGCATGAGGAGAAACCACCACAGAGTGGCCATGGGGAGCATCCACATGCGTAGGACAATGTGAATCAAGGGGGTTTCCCCTACAAGGAGCTCATCAACACAAGACAAACAACAAGGAGGGTTTGGAGCTAAGGTAGGTTAGTTTGCAAGGGGAGGGTGGGATGTTCCACAACAGGGTCTGAGGGCATCAGAGCCACACTAGAGACAAGAGACTCATCATCATCCTGGGAGGATTCATCTGATGAAGAATCAAGAGCATGGATAGTTAAGTGGTTTTCATTAGCATCCTTCCACCATGTAGCTGAGCCCTTGTGACACAAGAGAGGATAATCCATAGCTAGGTGATTGGTGGAGAAGCACTGATGACATCTGAAAAGGAGGCCCTCATAATCAAGAGGTTGAGTCCAAGGCCTATCCCCAACCATCAAAACCACATCTCTATAGAGAGACTTGGATATGTCAATATCCACTAGAATGCGAGCAAACATGGAGTGCCCCGTGTAAGAAGTAGAATCATCAACTTTCAAGAAGCGAATAAAAGAGTTACCAATGGCCTCATAACATGAAACCTTTCAAAACTATAGAGGGAGGTATGAAAGTCTAACCCACATCATATGCACATTTCGTGGCTTAATAAGAGGGTTAAAAGAGGTTGACCAAGGCTTGAGAGAGAGAGAGAGTGCTCCCCCCAAGCCCATAACTTTAACAACACCGAATTTTTGTTTTCAAAAGAGGTAAAGGAGGTAACGAAAAACCTTTAGCACAAGGGAAGAGCTCAATCTTATCTACCACAAGAGGCCTCCATGAAACCAACACCCATTTGTGAAGATCGGGAAGAGAAGGCCAAAGATTGGAGAATCTGCACACCAAACCCCTACGTTGGTAGAAGTTGTTGAATACATACAAAACAACTAAGAGGGGGGGTGAATCAGTTGTATATTAAAACATCCAAAACCCTCATAAACATTTAGATCCACATCAACTTAATTAACCCTTAATCTATTAGAATGATTTAGCATCAAAGCAAATAGTAGAAACTGAAACACATCAACACCATGCACAATAGAACACCACATTTACATGGAAAACCTAATAAAAGAAAAACCACGATGAGGATTAGGTCACAATATGAAATAATTGCAACACCAAATACACAATTCTTATTGTCAGATGGGTTCACTGCCCAAAAGAAAGAAGGGCTCATTACCAAATTATAGAAAATAAGAAAGAAGAATGTTACAATGAGAAATCCATTTCAATGCAACAAAAAAACCCACCATAGCATCACCAACACATTTGCAACCTTCCTAAAGATTGTAGACACCTTTTGCTCACTACTTACAATAGTCTAACTCATTAAGCTCGCATTTGATTTGCACTTCCCAACTCTGCAATTCACATCACACTACTCATGACACAATTATGCATCATCACTTATTTATACTTCCTACAACCTTGAAAAAATTCTCCAAGGTCAGCTATGCAGCTCAACTGTGCAAATTCAAATTAGGCTGACACTAAGCATTCCTGCGATTGAAAGGAATGAAAGCGGACCACACCGTATCTTAACTTGGACCCAAATCATACATATACATCACACTACACTTACACAAACACCTCCAAATCTTAGCTATTTTCTTTCCAAATCCTCCAACTTCTCTCACTTGAACAATGAATATTCCCTTTTCAAATTCGAATATTACCCTCCAAATGAAATATATCCGACATCTCTCCAACATAATTCCTAAAAATTAGGGAATTGGTTGAGTCTCTCATAGATTTGAGACCATTGATATGATCCTTGATCCATGTCTCATGGATTATCAATCATTGGATTCATCCTTGATCTATTTTCATTCCTCTCATTCAATTTCATCCATTGATTAGCCTTTTTTATTTTCACCATTGATCATGATTTAAAACTTATATAAATGGTAATCATTTTTCCATAATAATTCATTCACAAGCATTGATTAAACTTACTCTCTTGAATTGATTGCCCAATTTGATCAATTTGAGAGCATCTTACGAGCCATTTTGCTTCATTTCTTCATCAATTGCTTTACATCAACAATGGATTTTGTTTGAATTGAGCACTCCACATTCAATTTGAGCATAATCCCACAATGGGATTGAGGTTTGCAAATGCTTAATTAGTTTTCATATGGATTTGCTTTGTTCTTTCATGTTTTGAACTCTAATTGATCTTTGTGAGCAATTTCATTGGATTGCGTAGTTAATTAATCATTTGATTAGCTTGTGAATTCAATTTGATATAATTTGGTCAATTGATTTTATACATTCACATAATGACATGCATGGTGGGACCCCACATCCCTAAATAATCATTTTTTTTTCAAGTTTTATTGGATTTTACAGATGCAAGGCAGAATTGCGCTTTTGTTTTTGATAGAAGCATGCCTTTGTTAAAGGTTCACGCCTTTGCATTTGACAGTGCCACACCTTCATACTAGAAGTTGTGCATTTTTTTTGTAATCTTCACTTTTATCTTGAGGAACAAGTCGCGCCTTTGTTAAAGGGTCGTGCCTTCGTTAAAGATCTGTGCCTTTGTCATTTGATAGTGTCGCGCCTTTGTCCAAAAGTCATGCCTCTGTCTGATGTAGTCCCACGACTTTGTCTGTTTTAGTTCTTTAATTTGATTGCTTGTTTGCTAAGGATTGACCCTAAGTATTCTTTGTTTTCTAATTTTATTTGACAGAGATGGACCTTTACATCAAGATGAATTTGAAAAGTGTTTATTAAACACTTATTTGGAATTAAATTTAGAGCTAAGTTTTACTTTATGCATTTCACATTTGTGTTTATTAACACTCATTTAGAAATAACTCTAGAGCTAGTTTCATTTTATGCATCTCACATTTATTTTGGTGTTTAAAATTGAACAACTATAACTTACATTTTTTAATTTGGTGCATAAAATTGAACCACACAATTTCACCTTTGTTTGGGCTTAAAAAGAACATACAAATATCACAGTTTTATTGGTGCTTTAACAATTTATTCACATTTGTTTTGGTGTATGTTTTTTAAAAAAAAGAGTGTGCTTTGTTTTTCATGTTTGGTAGACTAGCAAGTGTGTATCATCCCCCCTTATGCTTCGTGAAATCTTGGGTGAAGAGAAACACTTCTAGTTTGTACTTTATATTCATTGTAAACCCCATAAGGTTATTGCTACGTATCCTCTCCCCTTGCGCTTCGTGTGATCTTGGGTGAAGAGAAATATTAACACCTTCATTTTTTCTTTAAAGTAGGAGGCCTTCCTTGAGATACATCCCACAACAGAGAACTCAAGGTGACCTCAAGCGGTGTTTTGGGGTGCACTATATAAATTAGCTAAGAGATAAAGCTATAAGTTGATTCATGCATGTAGCACTCTAGAATTACGTGAGGGACTATAGTTTTTCAATTTCCTGGGGTGATGTCCAAGAGGTCGACGGTATTCACCTAGTTCTACCCACTAAAAACCTATTTGTTTTAGAGGCCTAAGACAATCAAATGTCTTCTTAAGGAGTTGCAATGGAATAACTTCACTCCATGAAGTTATTTTCAATGTACTAATCATAGTTGAGGTGAAAAACACCTTGCAAGGAACTTTTCTTTCCAAGGTAAGAGGTGTATCGTGCACACATGCATACTCTAATTACTCTATGGGCAATATTTTATCGACCGACTTAAGAAGATAAACCTACTTGAATAAATAGGATTGTAATTGCTTTTTGTTTTATCGATCCATTGCTAGTGAGCTTTGTGGAATAAAGCTTATGAAATATCTCCCATTACCAATGGAGTCAAGTTGAACACATTGGTTATCATCAAAACATTCAAACAAACATTAAACATGGTTATGACAAGATTTTAAACCCTTTGAACACATTGTATGCACTTGAAAGACATTGTACCTTTGTATACATCTAAATATTTTTTTCTTATCAAAATAATATCTTTGTGTGCATCCTAGTATCATTGTCTACATATTTGCCATTGTGTCAAAGTAAACCTAGGTAACTACAATTTAGCATTTTTGGCTTTTCACAATATTGAGCTTTTGTGGAAAATAATTTTCTTTTTTGTAGACATCTTAGTACTAGACAACTCATAATCAAGATATTTATGTGGTAAAAAGAATTCATAACTAAATCAGATTTTAAGAATTGAACCTAAAATGAATATTCAATACCCTTGCTTCAAACAAACAAACAAGGAAACTCATGCTCAATATTGTTTTTATCAAAACAATTTTTGAGTTATCATTATACCAAATCATTGTTGTCCATCAACCATTGAAACATCAAAACAAGGTTCTTCAACAAATTGAGTTAGAAATTGTCAAAAACAATCTTAGGTTGTTATTTGAAAAAAAACATCATATTCATTCAAAATCAAACATCAACCATCAATCAAAAATCAAAACATCTCATATCAAAACAAACAACTTGACATTTGGACATAAATCACTTAGGTTTGAATCCTTTATCATATCAACTAATTTAGCCTTATACTTGGAAATGATCCTTTTTCAAGGCACGTAGGCTGACTTAGCAAACTTATTTTGGACAAACTCACTTTGGAGTCATGATTCTACTCCCAAAGTAGTAAGTTCATAATAATCAAAACATCAAAATAAAAAATCCAATCAAACAATCAAAGTCCTAAGTGTGGTCTAAATCAAAAGTTTCACTCATTCACATCAATCATTTCATCATTGATCCAAATCCAATCAAAACAACATTATTGACAACAAATTTGAGGTAGCAAAACACATTTCAAAATCATTTGTCTCCTAGGATTGATAAACCTTGCATGGTCACATCTAGATCTCAATACAAAAAATCTATGGAGTCTCATCCTATTGAATCAAGGGATCCTAATGTTAATGATCAACCATATGGAATGCCTCAAACAAGTGAGCTTCCTCCAACTACAACACATCCTATAAGTACAACCAAATATCAAGTGGAAACAATTTACATTGAAGAAGAACAAAAACCGTGTGAAGTCACTCCTGAAGATATATTAGAATTGCAACAAATTCAATATTTCCTTCATGCAATGAAAGTATTGATGAACAAGGCCCCACACATTACATGCTCAAACTTGCACAATTAGGTGCCAAGCTTCCATCAAACTTTGATGTTTTTGATTAAAGTAAAAACAGGATTTGAAGGGACCCCGAAACCCTTTACAAGAATATTTTAAATGGATTTGGAACCCTTAACCAGAAGGTTGAAAAAACTAAAAGACATGAAAGCATAGACAACCAAGAATAAAAAGGCAACCATAACTGACTAAAAAGCCTCAAAACAACCAACAACCGGCCAAAAACCAACCCCCAAACAAGAACCTTCAAGATTTGCATTTAGAATTACTCTTGTGGGAGCGAAGAGTCATGTCAAAAGGAGGTTTAGAGGACTTATCTTTTTTTCCTTTTACAGTGATCTATCTCTCTTCCACTTGTGCTTCCTTATCAAGCCAAGCTAGTGCACAATTATTCTAAAAAGGAAAACCAATAGTTGTTGTCTTAAAGATTTGATCTGTATTCCTCTTAGTAGGCGTAGCCAAATCAGGAGAGCCACCCGAAATGATAGCTGGAGCACTATCACCAAAAGTGGCAGCCAAAGGCCCACTCTCAATCTCAAAAGGGGTCACAATATTGTTGTCTTGTAAAGCATCAGTAATCCCGCCATTGGAGACAACCAGAGAGGAAGCCTCAGGGCCCTGTGATTCATGAGTGGCCACCTCAGAGAAACTCCTTGGTTGCCCAACCTTCTTAACAATTGTATGGTGTTGCAGAGAAGCATCTTTCCACCATGTAGCCTTCATGGAATTTTTTTCAAAACCACATTGTGCAGCAACATGACCTGTTTTGAAACATCTTCTACATTGAAAGGGAATCCCTTCATAGTCGAAAGCTTGGACTCAAGAACTCTTAGAAGTTTTAAGTAAGATTTCGGCAGGCAACCCTTTTGAAATATCCATTTCAACCAATGTGCGGGCAAAGGTAGAGTGAAACATATCAGAAGATGCATCATCCACCAAAAAAAAATCACCAAGAGCCTCACCCACTTCCTTTAAAAGGGAGTCAAACCACAAATGGAGTGGAAGATTAGGAAGCCGAACCCAAATCGGGATTTTATTGAAAGTTTCAGAAGAGGGGTTGAAATCAGCATGCCAAGGCTTGATCATCAACAAGAATTTATCCTCCCAGCTAAAAAAGTGATTACATAATATTTTGTTTCTATCCAAATCAATGTCAAATTTAGCAACAAAAAACCCCTTGGCCATGGGGAAGATATGAACTTTACCAGTTATTAAAGGCTCCCATTCCTTAGAGATCCAAGAGTGAAGTTGATGTTAATATATTGAAGGAACAATATTTTAAATAAATGACACAATCACACGATCAAACTTTTTCCCAAATAGCTTCAAGGAATCACCCACAAGGGGGTGAATCCTGCATACATAATGTGATTCAACAATTTCCAAAACCATCACCATTTGTTCAAAGTTCACCAATAGTGACTATACAAGGGATTGATAAAAAAAATAAGTCAAATCAACATGGTAATCCCATACATAATACTCAAGTTACAAACAATATCAATACAAATGCATCAAATCAAAACTTGGTAGGTTATGGGATTAATCAACCATCTTCCACTATTCACCAGCCCTTGATTCAAAGTCAAAATCAAACACCATCACAAAATCAACAATCAAACCTAAACCATCAATCACAAAACCAAGGTCTAAATCAAAACATGTTTCCAAATCAAAACATGGTTGCAAATCAAAACTTTGTTCCAAGTCAAAACATTGTTCCAAATCAAAACAGTGTTCCAATTCAAAACATGGTTCCAAATCAAAATAATGTTCTCAATCAAAACATGGTTCTAAATCAAAATAATGTTCCAAGTCAAAACATGGTTCCAAATCAAAACATTGTTCCAAATCAAAACAATGTTTCAAATAAAAACATGGTTCCAAGTCAAAACATGGTTCCAAATCAAAACACTTTTCCAAATCAAAACATTGTTCCAAATCAAAATTTGGTTCTAAATCAAAACGTGGTTCCAAATCAAAGCATGGTTCCAAATCAAAACATTGTTCCAAATCAAAATGGGGTTCCTAATCAACACATGAGTCAATAACAAGGTTTTTTTCATGATCAATTAAAAGCTCAACAACAAGAACAAGCCCAAAAAATGTATACTCAACAACACAATTTACAATGTGGTTCTCAAGGTAAATAATATCTTAATCCTCAAAGTCAACAATATCTTCAATCTCAAGGAAATGCCACACCACAATACCAATATGGTGGAGTATATAACACACCTCCTACACCACCATCTAATTCACAATATCACTCATACAATACACCTCCATATCAAGATCATACATATGCTCCACCATTGATCAACACAAACATGGACATGTCATCATAGATACAAACATTGACCCAAAAGATACAAGATATTCAAGCAAGAAAGGTAAAGAAATAATATGCAGTCAAAGACTTATGCCCCTATCCATTTGATAGAATCATCAAGATGATACCTTTTCCTCCAAACTTTGAGATCATACATATGCTCCACCATTGATCAACAAACATGTACATCATCGCAGATACAAACACTGGCCCAAAAGATACAAGATATTCAAGCAAAAAAGGTCAAGAAATCATATGCAGTCCAAGACTTATGCCCCTATCCATTTGATAGAAGCATCATGATGATACCTTTTTTTCCAAACTTTGATATCCCAAAGTATGAAAAATATAAGGGAAGAGGAAATTTGGAGAAGCATATAAGATATTTTTATGTTGCTTGTATGGAAGTCTCCTACAATGATTCATAAATCATGATACTATTCCCGAGAAGTTTGGGGGGATTAGCAATGGAATGGTTTTGACACCTCCCTCAATTAGGACATTTCAAGAGATCAT
The DNA here is from genome assembly GCA_007115665.2 of Sequoiadendron giganteum. Classification (NCBI taxonomy): domain Eukaryota; kingdom Viridiplantae; phylum Streptophyta; class Pinopsida; order Cupressales; family Cupressaceae; genus Sequoiadendron; species Sequoiadendron giganteum. The sequence continues at coordinate 13,568,013 of CM021102.1, read as the reverse complement.
AGATCAATTAATTGTGCATTTCTATTATAACATTGATGTCAACATAACATTGGAGGATCTTTATACCCTAAAACAAAACAAAGGAGAATCCTTTTCTACCTTTTTGCAACGATGGAAACACAAAGAAATCAAGTGCAAATGGCCTATACTTGAAAAACAAGTCAAAATACTTGCTGGGAATATAGGTACCGATTTGGCCTTTCAATTATGTATGCAATGTGTCTATATTTGAAGAATTCATCTGCAAAGGGATTACTATCGAAAGAGCTTTGATTACAAAAGAGTCATCCAAATGTCCAACGATAAACCATCATCTAGTAATAGTGACAAACCTCAATTTTGGGCCAAAAATAAGAACATTACTAAGGATGGTGTTGTGGATGCAAAGGTTATCATCAATGCTCCTCCTAAACCAAAATTTCAACAAGCAAATCAACAAACTGTGCAAACTATCAAAAATCAACAAGGTCAACAAAGGCAACCAAGATCAAACAATTATCCTCCAAGGTGGAAATACGCTCCTTTGGGAGAACCTATTGAAACCATCTTGTCTAAATTAATCCAAACTAATCTTATCAAAATTCTTGATTTTCGTCAATATGGAGAACTTGAAGTTAAACTTCCATGGTACAAAGACACTGATTATTGTGAATACCATCATACCAAAGGTCACTAAACATCCAACTATATGAAATTGAAAAATTTCATTCAAGATCTCATAGAACATGGTGATATAAAGGTCGACCAAAGATCAGGAACTTTAGGAAACAATGACCTTGGAATATACAAGAATCCAATGCTAGACCATGGACAAGGAAACAATGCAAGAAAAGGAAAAGGGAAGATATATCACCAAGTTAGCCATGCCTATGACAATGTTGTAGGAAACACATATTCATCTGACAATTATGTATTTGTTATTACCATCCAAGGAAGAAATCTAGAGTGTGGAGTCACCACATGATGAGGAAGGTTACAATACAAGGGGCTCCTTTACAACCAAGGGTACCGCCCAAATATAAAGTCACAAATTGTAGTCTCCTTGATCAACTCAAGAAGACACCAACCCAAATATCTATTCTTGAGCTTTTGAAAATTTCACCAGCCCATAAGGAAATTCTAGAGAAAGCCTTATCTTCATCATATGTGCCTAATGCCATTGATATTGAACAGTTTCAAGCCATGGTGGGGCACATATCATCCACTCACCATATTTTATTCACAAAGAATGACCTTCCATCCCAGTCATTTCACAATCGTGCATTGCGTCTTGAGGTATTTGTACATAAGAACAAGGTTAAAAGCGTCTTAATAGATGGGGGTGCAAGTTTGAACATTTTCTCACTTCAATTAATCAAATGCTTGTGCTATTAAGAAGGATTCAGCAAAGGAGCAACAATAAGAGGTTATGATGATGATGAGAGAGATTATGAAGGGACCATCACATTACCTATTCAAGTGGGACTAGCAATAGTGAAAACATGTCAATTTTTGAATCTTGACTTGTTGTATAACATCCTCCTTGGTCAACCATGGATTCATGCAATGCAAGTAGCTTCTACCTATCATCAATGCCTTAAGTTACCCTATAATGACAAGGATATTACCATTCATGGTAATCCATAACCTTTTTATTATTGTAGAGGGCTAGAGGAGAAATATTTTAAAGTAATGCAAGTTCCAAAGAATGATGAGGTTCTTGTACCTTCTTCTTATGTTAATCCAACATCACCAGCATCCACTTCAAGTTCTACATCTAAATCTAAAAAAGAAATACCTGATGTCAAAATTCAATCCAAGGATAGTGGTTGTGGAGAATATAGCCTCTCAAATTATTTCCTTGGACAATTAAGTTCAAATCCAAAATCTCATGGCGAACCCCACCACATTGATAAGGTCACCAATAAAATCAAAAAAACCACATTTGAGAAGTGGGGAAACCTAAATACTAAAGTCAAATATGATGGGAACATATCACAATGGTATCAAGATAAGAAAGAAGAACTCCTACTATTTGTTGACACAAGTAGCAAATGATTTTAGCTCATGAAGAGTATGGGTTACACAAGAATTGGTGGCCTTGGCTTAAACCAACAAGGGATGAGAGAGCCAATAATTCTTGAGCAACGCATAAATAACATTGTTCTTGGTTACACCTTGACAAAAAAATGTGGTCCCTCATGCTAATGATATTTCAATTGAAGAGGATAAAGCTTCCCCTTGGTTAAATAAATCTAAGTATGAAAATATCAATCACAATCCAATGTGCATCACATATTAATTTGAACATGCATTGATTTACATGATCACTACTACATCCTTTTCCTCACATACCCAATCCAAGGAAATAACCCTTATCTATCCCCAATTAATTGATTGGGACCAAAACACTCTGGTTCTTGATTCATTCAAAAATGATGAGGTGATTTTCGAATTCATGGGAGCTAGAGATCACATCTTTGGAGATAATAAGGCAAGCTTTGATATTGAGGTAGACACAAGAGCCTATTTTGGGGATACAATTGAATCTTTTAGTTGTAAAAGAGAAAATTTGAAAATTATTACATGATCTTTAATTAAAAACCACAATGTGGCACTTTTCAATCATAAAATAGTAAAAAAAAGGACATATGTGAGGGTGAAAATCTCTCTAAGGCATCTGAGGATGGAGGATTCAATCTTCCTCATCTAGAGCAAGAAAAGACAATAGTTCTTGTAGATTCATCCAAGCTAGTCAACATGGGAACAAAAGATATGTCAGGTCTAGATACATCCTTGGTAGTACACCATCTCACAATGAACCCAGATTCCAAGCTGGTTAAATAGAAGCTACGAAAGATGCATCCTTAGATAGCATTGCATGTCAAGGTGGAATTGAAAAAACTACTTGATATGGATTTCATTAGGTTGGTTGACTATCCTGAGTGGGTTTCCAACTTGGTTCCAATTTCCAAACCCATTGGGGGCATAAGGATCTGCACAAATTTTAGGGACTTAAACAAAGCATGTCCTAAGGATGACTTCCCCTTGCCCAACATAGATATCATTGTGGATCTCACAACTGGTCGTGAAATTCTTTCTCTCATGGATGGATTTTTAGGATATAATCAGATCATGATTGCTAAGGATGACCAACACAAAAAATCTTTTACATGTCCATGGGGACCCTACTGTTGGAATGTGATGCCTTTCAATCTCAAAAATACATGGGCTACATATCAAAGGGCAGTGCAACTAATATTTCATGACATGTTCCATAAGATCCTTAAAGACTATGTGGATGATGTCTTGGCTAAATTTGTGACAAGGAAAGGACACCTAGAGGTACTAGCTCTAATTTTTGATAGGCTAGAGAAATACAATGTAAGGTTGAACCCAAAAAAGTGCGTCTTTGGCATCACCACTAGTAAGTTGTTGGGATATATAGTGTCACGAAAGGGCATTAAGGTCGATTCTACAAAAGTGAAAGAAATTATGGAGATTTCATCACCTCATACACTCAAGAAGCTAACCCAATTTGTGGATAAATGTCACCCGTTTACCCATCTCCTTCATAAGGGCGTGGCCTACAAATGGGATGAAAATTATTAACAATCATTTTAAATACTCAAGGATTATTTAGTGGCACCACCAATATTGATCCAACCTATAACGAGAAAACCTTTGATCTTATATGTGTCGACAACCTCAACAATGTTGGGAGCTCTCCTAGCTCAACATGATGAAAATAGAAAAGAACAGACAATATATTACATCAACATAACTCTAGTTGGTTTTGAACTTAATTATTCACCCATAAAAAGAGCTTGTTTAGTAGTTGTATTTTCTTCTTATAAGTTGAGACTACATGCTATCTCATCAAGTCAAACTCATTTCCAAATTGGATCCTTTGAAATATCTACTATCAAAAGCTACCCTCACTGGTCGTATGGAAAAATGGGTGATGATCCTAAGCGAATTTGATATTGAATATGTGGATTGAAAATCCATCAAGGGACAAGTTATAACCAATGAACTAGTTGAATCATTGTTATGTGAAAAAACCCCATTAGCATTAGAGTTTCTAGATGAGTCCATCTTCACCCTTATAGCATCCAAGTAGCGGAAGTTATACTTTGATGAATCGCACACACAACATGGGTCAAGAGTAGGAGTTTTGTTCATTACTCCATAGGGGGATTGCATACCCAAATATTTCATATTATCATTTCCTTGTACCAATAACATAGAAGAGTATGAAGTGCTTATCACTGAATTAAGGACTACAATTCAATGGTAAATCCAAGAGCTTCAGGTATATGGAGATTCATAATTGATAGTGAGAAAATTCAATGATGATTATCAGACAAAAGATGATAAGCTCACACCATAAAATAAAATGGTGGGCAGTTGCAAAGAATACTTCATTGATATAAATTTTGAAAAGATACCAAGGATTAACAATAGGGTAGGTGATGTAATGACTACTATTTTCTCATTACTAGATATACCAAATAACATCTTAAGATATGAATTCCTTGTGAAACAAATTCTCATACCAACATTCAAAGTTCCAAAATTAGAATTGATATGTGAGATTGTTGGTCCTAATTCACCCTGGTACCATGACACATTTACCTACCTACATAGAGGTATATTCCCCACTGATATCACCCTTATCTTGCGAAAAACCTTTATCAGAAGAACCTCACGATTTGTCATTGTTGGTGATACCCTATACTAGAGAAGTCATGATAACACATTAATTAGATGCCTTAACCAAGAGGAAGCTTATGTCGCTTTGAAATAAATACACGAAGGCATATGTAGGTCACATTTGAGTGGCGTAACCTTGGCCAAAAATTTATTGAGAACATGATATTATTAGCCCACCATGGAGCAAGAGTCAAATCAATTTGTTAAGAAATGTTTACAATCTCAATACCATGGAGATCTCATTCATGCTCCAACACAAGAGCTCCAAACTCTATGGCCATTCTCCTAATGGGGGCTTGATCTCATAAGTAAAATTACACCCAATTCTTCCAATGGACACAAGTTCACAATTATCGCCACTGTGTATTTTAAAAAGTGGATAGAATCTATTCCTGTGACGTATATCATTGGGAAATAAATATCAAAGTTCATCCTTAACTAACTTATATGTTGTTATAGTGTTCCACAAGCCATTATCACATATAATGGAGCACCTTTCAAGAACCAGGATGTAAGATATCTATGCAATAAGTACAAAATCCAACATCGTTTCTCAACCCCCTATTATCCCCAAGGAAACAACCAAGTTGAAGCGTCAAATAAAACCATCATTAAGATCCCCAAAAATATTGTTAATGATATTGGTCGAGACTAGCATCTGCAATTAAATCCCACTCTCTGAGCATATTGAACTAGCATCAAAAAACCAACTGGTGCCACACCTTATTCCCTAGTCTATGGTAATGAAGACATTTTACCTAGTGAGATCAAGCTCCCCTCATTGAGATTATCTCTACAAAATTTGATCATTGAGGAAGAATACAAAGTGGCAAAGCTAAATGGATTAAAATTGCTAGATGAACAATTGTTATAACAGAAAGATCAAGGGTTGAAAATTCCAAGTGGGAGAACTTGTACTAAAAGAAAATTAGAATAACATTCTAGACCAAAATAGCAAGGGGAAGTTTGAACTAAACTAGTTGGGACCCTTTGTCATCAAAGTTCATTATGGATCAAGAGATTATCAGCTCACAACACCAGAAGGAGATCCATTGTAGGAACCTATGAATAGTATGCATCTCAAGAGGTTCTATTCTTAGCCCAAGAGGGGCAATATTCCAAAAATTCAAACAAACAAAAAAGAAAAAGGATTGAAAACAGTAAAGAGAAAAATCGTCCTCTAGTGAAAAACACTTTAGTGGCACTTTGGGCAAGTACCTTGGTGAAAACCTGGTAAATAGGAACCTTGCATAAATAAGCTCCATATCCCATATTTTATTAAATACTCTTATCACTCCATCCTCTTCATAATAAAGTTGGCATCTATTTTCCACCCATCCGCCTTCATCCCTACCATGGCTTGGTATTCGGGAAAATGTCTAGTCATCCTATTAAGTTGTACCCTTAGGCCATTCTATCTTATTCATGTCAAAGTTCCATAACACTCAGTTGGGGGCATCTTCTTATATTTGGTTGCTAGATTGGATTCTGGTATTACCTAAAGTCTTGTAAATATCATTACAAAAAAATCCAAAAACATCAAATAATGTCAAAACACCAAAAACATTCACAAAATCATCAAAATCCTTTAAAACTAGAACAGTTGTAAAGCTCAAAATCTCAAAAACATTAAAACATTTGTAAAGTTAAAAATATTAAAAAAATTCAAAACATCTCTAAAGTTTCAAAAATATCAAAACCATCAAAACATCTGTAAAGTTTCAAAAATCCCAAAAATATCCAAACATTTGTAAAGTTCAAAATCGCAAAAATATCCAAATCATCTTGAAATCCAAAAACAGTCATAACATTCTCAAAAATCTCAAAACATCAAAATCACATCAAAACCCCTAAATAGGTCTAAAACATCAAAAAAATCAAAAACACTTGTCAAACTACATTGCCTTTGCGCATGTACATAGGCAAGGTTGTCATCGATGAGCCCTCAAGGTATAGGTCAGTCCTTCAAGAGTCCACAATAAACTGACAATTTCAACTATTCATCTCATCAATAAATGGTTGCTTGCTAAAAAGTCGGTCGAACTATGTTGTTTCTATGCTTACGTAGGCAAGGCCATCATCGATGAGCCTCTAAGGAATTAGGCCAGTCCCTCTTATGTCTTGTTCTTGATCTAACCTTTGAAAACACAAAAAAACATTTAAAAAACCTTGGAAAATACAAATAAACATTTTAAAAACTCAAAACAACCTCAAATAACTTGAAAATTTAAACATTCAAATAATCATCAACCCTAAATAGCCTCAAAACATTTCAAAATGTCAAAAACATTCAAATATTCCAAAAATCTCAAAACCACTTGTTTCATCTCACTTTCACCCATAATAATTTTTCATTCATAATAAATTAATCGTCATTCCCACCCTTTGGTGAACCAAGCAGAAGCAAGTATAAAATTTAAGAAAGTAAAGTTTAAAGAAACAAGTCGTGAAGTCAAGGTTAATCTTTGAATGCATTAATTAAGTTTATATCAATGACCTAATGTGTTTTACACAAAATTGTTATCCAATGAACATCCTAGGATATATCGTTTTGATAATGGGCATCATTTCAGATATCATCTAAGAACATTGAAATCTCTTTGGCAATAGATATGAATAACATTTATTTTTTATGGAGGTCATCCACAAAGTATTTGTAGCTACCCGATATGGGAGCACGAGCCTTCTTGGGCTAAACCTCTTTAGCTAAGAGCCAAGGATTGAGGGGTATCCATTCCGCCAAATTCACTCAGGGCACGATCCCGACCTCATCCCTTTTTCGATGTCAGAGTCTTTTACTCAATGAGACTTGATCCTTGTTGGGCTCATTTAGAACCTTTCAACTTCACTAGTAGACCAAGGGCCCATTGATGATCTGAATAACATTGACTATTTGTTCATTTTAATATTTTCCTATGATTTATCAAGTATTGATATGTTCCGATGATATCTTGATGATGTCTACAAAATGATTTAGAGAGAAAGGAAAGGGGGCATTGATCATTGCTTTGGTTTGTGGTTCTTGTTGGATATCTTTTTAGTACAACCCCAGAGAATACTTATCTTGCATGTGTTGAGATTTTCTCAAGTAAAATAATGGCTAGGAAATATCAGGTTCTTCGTAGCCTTTGTGTATTATTCTCCTTACTTTGATGGCTCATTCTTTCACATGGTCAAACAAGGTTTTTGTATGCCAGGTATGAACAAGGATACTCTCGTTTATTTGTGGAGTCAAAGTCCATTGCATTAGATACGTTGCCTTGGTTCTTCATACCTTGGTGCATCGTATCTATTTTCTATATCAAAAAAAAGGATTGATATGATGAATTAAACAAAGTCCCAAAAGCAAAGAAATATCATTTCTCTCTTGTCACCATATCCAATAAAATTTTAGAATAATCATATATTTGTTGGAATTATGAATCAAACTCAACAAAGAAAGGCTAATCAGTGTACATCTAATTCTTCTATCTTACTAATTCTTACTAACATACTAATTCTTACTAACATTCAAGTACCATGACATAATAAAAAAATAATTGCATCCATAAACCATCAACATGCATATCATAACATACATACTGCATACACATAACATGTCATATCAAAAATAAAAAATAAAAATGCATCCATAACATGTGCATCTCATCCATGAATCATATACATCTACATCATCACATCACAATCATAGTAAGAACATCACATTTGCATACATAAGCATACATCATCCATAATGAATCCACATAGAATCATAAGGCATACATCATATGAAATCATAAGCACGAAATAATACATAATATCATGGTCTCATCAAAAGATCATCTCATATATATCAAAATCATCAATGTCATGATACAAGTCAAGTATTTGATATATCTCAAAATATAATGTGCATGAGGCTACAATAGAGCTGATGAATGAATATACATGTCTATAACAAATAGTTGAATCAAAATAGTTATGACCAAGCTAGCCCCTGCTAGCTTGGTCCTCTTTGTCAACAAATGGATGGTGGGATGGTGGTTTATCATGCCATCCACCTGACTATCTCCCTGAATTTCCTCCTCTAGAATGGCCACGTGACTGCCCCACAGATGCATCCAATGATTTTCTCAGCCCCATAACACTTCTTTGTGAGTATGGGGGGTTGCCTCTTATGAGCCAGGACTACCTACATATAGATAGTATTATAATATGAGGCATCATCTTGCACCTCCCTCAAATCATGTCGATACCTAGCAAGGGGGAATGTATCTCCCTATGCCTCCAACTACTGCCATCGAGCAGTCTCTTGAGCTAGTTGTAGCTTTGCATGTTGTCGATGTGTGACCTTTGCATTTAACTACCGTCAAAGTTGATCTCACTCCTAGTGGGCCTCATCTCTCTCTCTCTTGGTGTAGTAGCTAAATCAACTTATAACTGTTGAATATCTAGCCCTAGTACTTGTTGTATCATTGGATGGCCCTAGTTTTTTTTTTGGTCATGCACTAGAGGGGGTCCATCTAGACCTCTCTTCTCGTCTTGGTCTCTATACTAATCATGATCCCTCTGATCCTCATGGCCCCTTTGTTAATCATCTACTTGTGCTAGTCTTTGTCTCTGTAGTCGGCTCCCCTCACCCCTCTCCCTCCATAGTCATAATCAATAGTAGTGTTGGCATCTGTAGGACCTCTGACATAGTCCCGTGGATGTGGTGCAAGCTACCTAAAATCTACCAATTTTGCATCTTTATTTGGCTTATATCCCCATAACCTTTGCTCTCTATGGGTACGGGAAAATGAAACCATATACTCAGGAGGGGGCACTATCTGGGTCTCCCCAAACTATCACATGCATTGATCAGGTAAGTATTGCTCAATGGTAGTAGTATTGCATCTGATCAACCATTTGGTTTGATGACAGTAAAAGAGTTGCTCATCGTCCTCATCCAATGGCTCACATCCTAGTCATGGTCACCAAGTAAACTCTACCATGTCATCAAGAACTTGTCACCAGTATAGTAACTCATCCAATGTGGTGGTGAGTCACAAGTCCCTCATATTTGTATACAAATGAATCCCCACCTTGTCGTTGAAGAGCACAAACATGGCATAGCATGAAAATATGCTCCCATGCCCAAATTTGCAACATGGTGCAACCAACTAAAAGTGTAGCACCACTTTTGTAAACAACCTGATGCTTGTCGTGATACATGTTTGCAACAATACATGGATCCCAGGAAAAGCGGGTCGCATCCTCCAACATGCTCTCAAGTTCAACACCCCATCCAACACTGAAATGTCAAAATCAGCAATCAGGAACCAATGTGCCCATAATCAAGCCAACAAGAACAAGTGTAATGTTGAAAGCAGTGTCAATAAAGGGTCTCAAATCCACCTAGCCCTCCACCAAAGGAACCCACGGTACTCCTAGTACATGAAGCACAAATTTTCCACCTCGAATAGTGTCATATACCACACATTCACCATGAATTGAAACTCAGATAATACGCCACACATCTTCCAAGGTAATGGTGGCCTCGCTTGTTGGGAAATGAAATGGAAATTTCTTTGAATGCCATCACTCCATAATGGCAGTCATCAAAGCATAATGATCCTGAATCTCAAGCATGTGTAGAAAATTCCACAATCCCAAAGTATGGAAGTAAATGGTCTCCTTAGGACTAAATCCTACTCTGTGCTCTAATAGCACTGATCTATTCTCCTGAGAAGACAAGGGTAGTAAAGTGTCCTGCATGCACAACACACACAATGTCAAGTTTGTAAAATTGAAGTAAGAAAATATAAGTCAAAAGCCTAAAATTACAAAGGTGCACATTTAAATAAAAGCGTTGGACTATCAAATGACAAATGCACAAGGTTCTTGCAAAAGCACAGGACTATTGCAAAGGCGCACCCTATTATGAATTTACAACCATGCAGGGTATCTTACAAACACATAGGACAATCACACTACTTTATTACAAATTCCCAACCACTAAAATAGGGCATTCATGCCTTTGCAAAGGTGCCACGCCTTTGTACAAAGGTGCAACATTAGTTGTAAAGGAATGTAAGAACAATGTCTTGTGCCTTTGTTTTCCTAAATTCTCTTATAAATTTTGCTAATAGAAAAAAAGTCATGTTTTCAAGGCACATACCTAGTCGCTTGTCCTAAGAGGGCATTGGTACTCTCGAACTCGATCAACTTGATGCCTAGCGTGCATGATGAACACCATTGCAGTAGGGCTCTCTATCAAACTCTCACAAGATATCACAAAGAACTCAAGAATTTTCAAAAGCAAAGTGCACAAATGAGCTAGAAGTTTCCTAAAATGAGCATATATACCTACCTAAACTTTGGGTTTTGACCCTATAACTCATTTTTCTAGCCTTTTATGCAACCTGGTCAGTATCTGAGTCTTTTTAGGACTTACTTTTTGTCCTTTATGCAATAGAACCAATCTTGTTTCCATGTTGCGAGCTCGATCGAAAATCAATTTTATTGCTTGAACTCTCGAGGGAGTAGTATACTAGTAGTCATTTCCTTTGTTGGGGCACAACGGTGCATGCAAATTTTTAATTTTGATTCAAGCAACATTAGTTCTTTAAAATAATGCAATGAGTGCATTGTTTCAAAGAGGGGTAAAATGTAGACACAAAAAATTGTCTTGATTAATATCATATACCTGATTTCGCCTACTAACACCATTTCTAGTTTATTTCACCTAATTCATCCATTTAATTAAATAATTTTAATTATTTACTTAAACTCATCTTTTCTCCTAATGATTAAATAAATCAATTTTATTTATTTAATTCACTTTTCTTCATACTAATTCTATTCTCATTTGATTAAGTAATGCAAATTATTTAATTAAATGGCATAATCATACTTTTGTTAAATAATTTATGATTATTAAATTAAAGCCTCTTATTTTATCCACTTGCACAATTAAATGATTTATAATTTGTTTAATTAGTTTATTTCTTTACAAATCCTCCTTCTCCCACTTGCACAATGAATATTCCCTTGAAATATTCCCTTTTCAAATTCAAATATTTCTCTCTAAATGGAAATATCTCCAACATGATTTCTAAAAATTAGGGAATTGGTCAAGTCTCTTGTGAATTTGAGACCATTGATCTGGTCCTTGATCTATATCTTATGGATTATCAATCATTGGATTCATCCTTGATCCTTTTTCATTCCTCTTATTCAATATCATCCATTGATTAGCCTTTTTGATCTTCACCATCGATCATGATTTCAATATTCTATAAATAGTAAGTATTTTTCTATAATAATTCATTCACAAGCATTGAATAAACTTACTCTCCTGAATTGATTTTTTAATTTTATCAATTTGAGAGCATCTTGTAAGCCATTTTGCTTCTTTTCTTCATCAATTGTTTTTCATCAACAATGGATTTTGTTGAATTGAGCACTCCACATCCAATTTGAACATAATCCCACAATGGGATTGAGGTTTGAAAATTCTTAATTCATTTTCATTTGGATTTTCTTTATTCTTTCATGTTTTTAATTCTAATTGATCTTTGTGAATAATTTTATTGGATTGTGTAGTTAATTGATCATTTGATTAGCTTTTGAGTTCAATTTGATATAATTTGGTCAATTAATTTTATACATTCACAAATATCATAAATATAAACATATCATATCCTTCAATAGTTCAGTGGTTCAACAGATGAAGTGTCAACCTATGGATCTTCACTTCTTTTGTTTCGCAAGACTCGACAACCGAATGAAGAGGGAGAGCATAATCCAAGTGCTTTTCCTCCAACTACAAGCTTAAGCGGTCCCACACACATCTTCCTTTTTGGAAAGACGACCCTTCCCTTCAACGAAGATATTGGTATAAAAACCATAATAATGCACATATAAGTATTTGGTGATGTGTGTCCTACAAATCTAGTATGGCCATACACTGGATACCCTCCAACAATAATGACTCTATTGACTAGAATGCAATCCTAGACCATGAAAGGAAGTCGAGTGAGAGAAAACAACTTCTTACATTTATCTAAGTAGGGGAGAGTTACAAAAATTGCATTTTAACGCATTATGTTGTTATAATATTAGATACACATGTAGAGAATAATGGAAATAGAACAAGTACACAAATGCAATAACAACATATATACACGGGGAAAACCCTTTTGAGTAAAAAAACCCCACCCTCCAAAATCACAACACTTTCTCTATTACTTCAAATCATGAATACAAGATACCACCAACTACAAAGCTTCTTCAACAAGTGCTTCAATATGAACACCTATTTTGGAGTTAACCTAACAACACTTTGTTACCTAAAAACAAACTATGCATTCTACAATGCAAGGAAATTTTATAGAGAGATACAAGCTTCAAGAAGCATCTAGAAGTTGAGGGGCATCCAAATCCACATGGCACAAAATCCAATGCCTTAGACATGCATTTGGACACATGTACACCATTCTCTTACACCTCTTACAATGGTCAAACATGCAAATATTCTTCTTCCAAGCTTGGGTGCCTAGAATATGCCAAAAATAGCTTATGAAAAATGCCTTACAACTATCATAGAATATGTCATAAATCTACCATAGAATCTATCATAGGATCCATAAGAGAATTTTCCATAACTGATTAAAAATAGTCGATTCTCTTACATCCTGTCATAACCCATCTTGGGCACCAAATTTCTCCATGCATTCAAAGAAGCCTTATGTGTGTCATATAATTTGTCATATGTCATAGATTCCAAAGTGGGATGCCTATGTCCACATGGGATGATTATGTGCCATCCAGTTACCTCCAACAGGGATGCCACCCAGCCAATGGGTCCCAATTAATGGCATAACACCATATGCAATTAAATAATACAAATAAATAAATTAATTACATAAAATAAATCAATATTAGGACTCTAAGGTTGAGAAAAATTAATCCCAACATTCTCCCACTTGTCAAAGACCTACCAAGAATCATATAGAATCATCTGCTCAGGGCCCCAAGGCCCATGGAATCAGAATACCATTTGAACTTCTTTGTGCTCATTGGTTTTGTCAGTGCATCTGAAAAATTCACCAAAGTGTCAACCTTCTCCAAGTTCACCTTTCCATCCTCTACCATATCATGAACAAAATGATACTGTACATTGATGTGTTTTGTTCTAGCATGGAAGGTATGATTCTTTGCTAGACAAATCACACTTTGACTGTCACAACAAACAATAATTTTTCCTACATCTAAACCAATATCATAATATAATATATTAATCCAAATGGCTTCCTTACAAGCATGAGTGGCTACCATATACTCTACCTCTATCATGGACAACATGACTACAACCTGTCGCTTACTCATCCAATTGATATCACCACCAAACATCATAAACACGCAACCATTGGTGGATCTTCTGCTGTCAATGTCACCTGCCCAATCTGAATCCACATATCCACAAATTCTCACATAATTTTGAGGTCTAGTAAGATAACCATGAAAACACAAGGCATACTTAGAAGTACCCCGTAAATATCTAAACACTCTCTTAACCACATCCCAATGCACTCATCCAGTATTAGCCATAAAATGGCTAAGGACTCCCACTGCTTGGGAAATTTTTGGTCTTGTATGCACCATCACATACATCTGACTGCCAACTACACTTGCATATGGCACTTTGGTCATGTCCTCCATCTCAATAGGATATTTTGGACAATAATTCATAGAAAGCTTCATCCCTTGATTCACAAGAACAACTAATTGTCTACAATCCACCATGTTGAATCTCTCCAACAACGAGTATACATACTTTCTCTGGATTAACCAAATATTTTTATTAGTTATGTCTCTCATGATTTCCATTCCTAGAATGTACCTAGATGCACTTAGGTCTTTCATCTCAAATTGTTTTGACAATTGAAACTTCAAATCTGAAATCACACTTTTACCATTCCCAATAAACAACATATCACCTACATGTAGGACAATAATGAAAATACGACCATTATCAATTTTAAAGTACACATAATGGTCAGATTTAGATCTTTGAAATCCCAATGACAACACATAGGTATCGAACTTATGATACCACATTCTAGGAGACTATTTCAAACCATAAAGATATTTCTTCACCTTTTTTAATAAAATGCTCTAACTATGACATGTAAATCTCTTCCTCCAAATCACCATGAAGAAATGTTGTCTTCACATCCATTTGTTCCACTTCTAAGTCATATGCTACTCCAAGTGACAACAAAAGTCAGATAAATGTCAAAGTCAGATAAATGTCAACTTTGATATAGTAGAGAATATCTCCCCATAATCAATTCCCTCCACTTGGGAAAATCTCTTAGTGACCAACCATGCCTTATACTTATCAACACTACCATCAGGACTACACTTTTTCTTGAAAACCCATTTACAACCAATAGGTTTACGTCCAACAGGAAAAGGTACCAAATCCCAAGTCTTTTTTTTCTTTAAAGAAGCCATCTCTTCATCCATGGCTTGCATCTAGCAATCTAAATCCCTCATACCCAATGCCTCTCAACCGTTCTAAGCTCATAAGTGTTAGTAATCAAGGCAAAAATGCAACTGGAATCCAACAATTAATAACCAAACCTTTTTTATTGCCACCTAACTCATGTAGACCTCCTCAAAGGCTAAGGTTGAGGATCTTCTTCTTCAGAACTTTCAGAGCTACTTGAGCTCTCCTCATCATTAGGTCCAATAGGAGTACTTGGTTCTTCTTTCTTCAGAGTAGGTGGAATCTGAACCATCTCATTCTTCTATTTCTCCTATTTCTTTGGTTGTAGCTCAATAGAGGAAGGTTTCATCTCTCTGAAGATCACACTTTTTCTATAGATAACCTTCAAAGCTTCTGGATCCCAAATCTTGTACCCTTTCACACCAACACCATAGTCGATAAAGATACACTTAACAACTTTGTTCTCCAACTTTTACCTCTTCTCAATCGGAACATGAGCATAAGCTTTGCAACCAAATACTCTGAGATGCCTCATCGAAGGATTTTTACTAGACCACACCTCCATGGGTGTCTTTTCAACAAGCATTGATGTAGGAGATCTATTGATCAAATAACACGCAATGGCTACTACTTCAGCCCAAAAATTTTGTTCAAAGCTAGCACCACTCAACATACTCCTAGCCGTCTCCATCAACATTTTATTCATCCTCTCTGTAACTCTATTTTTTTGTGGAGTGTAGGGATTTTTCTTATGTATCTCAATCCTATGCTCTTTACATAACTTATTAAACTCTACAAAACAAAATTCACCACCATTACTAGTCCTCAAACACTCAATCTTTCTGCTAGCCTAATTTTATACCAAGGCCTTAAACTCCTTAAACTAACTAAGGAATTCAACTTTACTTCTGAGGAAATAAAAAAATTCCTTCTACTATAATCATTTATTAAAGAAACAAAATATATAGATTTTGATAATGAAGGAACATTTACAGGACTAAAAACATCTGAATGGACATAATCCAAAACCCTAGAAGACTTATGAGAACAAGAGTAAAAATAAATGTGGTGTTGTTTTCCATATACACAATGTTTGCAAAATTCAAACTCGAGATTACAATCATCAAGGCATTCAATAAGGCTCTTATTTTTCAAGGTTCTAGGACCCTTCTCACCAATGTGACCAAGTCATTGGTGCCATAACATTTTATTCTCTACAAGAAGTTTCATTTCCATGGAATGAGCACCCTTAGGTACCCAAAATGCACGACTATCAAATGTAGTTGGAACATGCTTCTTCTCTGCACAATTCAATGGTGAGGATGAAGAATCCAAAGGTCTCTTATTTAGTACATCATAAGAACTATTGCACTAAACAATGCCTACATCAAGCTGAAACAGATTTCCAATACTAACTCCCTTAGCTAACACCATAGCTCCTCTTGTAATATTGCATCCTCCACCAGATAAAACAAATTGCATTTCTGAATCATTCAGTTTACTTACAAAAATTAGGTTTTGTGCCAAACTCGGGATATGCAAGACACCATCAATCCCCTTCACTCTTCCATCGGGAAATCTTATTTTGACTCTTCCATGGCCAATAATCTTCAGGTGAGAGTCATCACCCAAGTACACCTCTTTTCCATCGTACTCCTCATACTTCAAGAAAAAATATCTATGAGAATTCATGTGCAAGGATGCATCTGAATCTATCAACCACACATCATCTGATGCATGAGCTGCCAAGGCTACAATAAATGCTTCTCCATCATCTTGAGATTATTTTTTGGATTCAAAATTAGAGAAATATTTGTTTTTGTTCTTCTTCTTCTTCTTGCAATCTTTTTGAATGTGATCAATTTCACCATAGTTCTAACATTTTGCCTTGGAATTCTCACTAGGAGACTTAGATCTCCCTGAAGACTTTGACTTAGATTTCTTGTCTTTCTTTTTGTTTCTATCTTTTGGTCTACCACGGACTGCAAGAACCTCCTTTTTCATCTCATAAGACTTCCTTCGTATCTCTTTAGATAATAATGAGGCAACAACCTCATCCATCTTGAAGGTGGAAGTAGTGCTTCCAATAACCATTACTAGGTGATCCCAAGAGTCTGGCAATGAACACAAAAGGAGCATGCAATAGTCTTATGCATCAATCTTGTCTCCAATGGAACCCAATTTTGCAACCATGTTAAATGCATTTAGATGATCTGCTACGGACCCTCCATCTTCCATTTTTAGAAAATACATCTTCTTTCTCAGGAAAATCTTGTTTACTAGGGATTTAGCTTGATAGACATCACCAAGCTTCTTCCACAAAGAAGAAATTTTTTCTCTTCATGGATATTCAAGAGAATGGAATCAGCCAAACAGAGTCTAATAAAACCCTTGGATTTCCTATCCATGAGATCCCAATCTTCTTGTTTCATGCCCAATGGTTTGGTTCCAGAAATAGCAACCCAAAGATCACGGTCTATGAGCATGTCTTCCATTTTGAGCTTCCAAAGTTCAAAATTATCGTCATTAAATTTCTCCATCTCTTTCCTACAACAAGGTAACTAAACACACACTTCTGCAAAATTCCCACTGAAATAGAGATTAGCTCAAAAAACCCTTCTAACCCAACAAAGGAACTAAGGCTAGCCAAGCTCTGATACCAACTAAAAGGAAGACGGGTGAGTATAAATAACTTCCTACACTAATCTAAGTAGGGGAGAGTTACAATTTTTTTGTTTTAACACCTTATGCTTTTACAATATTAGATACACATAGAGAATAATGGAAATAGAACTAGTACACAAATGCAATAACAACAAATAGACATGGATAAAACCCTTTCGAGTAAAAAAACCCCACCCTCCAAAACCACGATACTTTCTCTATTACTTCAAATAATGAATACAAGATATACCCAAGTACAAAGCTTCTTCAACAAGTGCTTCAACATGAACACATGTTATGGAGTTAACCTGACAACACTTCATTACTTTCAAACAAACTATGCATTCTATAATGTAAGGCACTCATTTTATAGAGAGATACAAGCTTCAAGAAGCATCTAGAAGGTGATGGGCGTCCAAATCCACATGGCACAAAATCCAATGCCTTAAACATGCATTTGGACACATGTACAACATTCCCTTACACCTCTTACAATGTTCAAACATGCAAATATTCTTCTTCCAAGCTTGGGCACCTAGAATATGCTAAAAATATCTTATGAAAGATGCCTTACAACTGTCATAAAATATGTCATAAATCCTCCATAGAATTTTTCATAGGATTCGTAAGAGAATTTGTCATAACTGACTAAAAATAGTCGATTCTCTTTTATCCTATCATAATGGGCATCTTGGGTGCCAAATTTCTCCATGCATTCAAAGATGCCTTATGTGTGTCACATAATCTGTCATATGTCATAGATTTCAAAGTGGGAAGCCTATGTCCACATGGGATGATTATGTGTCATCTAGTCACCTCCAATGAGGATGCCACCCAGCTGATGGGTCCCAATAAATGACATGACACCATAGACAATTAAACAATACAAATAAATACATTAATTACATAAAATAAGTCAATATTAGGACTCTAAGATTGAGAAACCTTAATCCCAACAAACCACAGTGAACTAAGTGTAAGCAATGAATTTTACATCTACTTTAGCTAGAGATTCCATATATAATAATTGAAGGGAAATTAGGTTCATCCCAGAATGAGCATTTGAGATTAGTAGGTGTCTTCGGTAAAATTCATTTCTTTAGATTACCTCAAAAACACATACTACTATGCCATAAAGCGGAATCAGACATAGTTTATTTCCCACCATTAATCCTTAGAGGAAAATTCATGCAATTGAAGATCTTTCAAGATCAACCAGTTTCAACAACATGCATTAAATAGATTCAATAAACAAAATCATTAAACAAGAAAGATGGAACAGAAGACATGAACACAAATGTTTACATGGGGAAAACCATTTCGAGTAAAAAACCTCACACTCCAAAAGCATCGATCCATTGTATTATTTAGCAACAAAATAAACAGTTACAATACAATGCAGCCTCTAAGCCTTTACATAGACATTTACATCTTGTTCCATCTAGAGAAAATTCAGCAGCATAACACCCTATGAATCCGATCTCCTCTCACTTTTTTCTAATGCACTATGAAATTAATACATACATCCCAAGTTTTATAGGAAACCATCACTCCAACTTCCATAATAGACGAACAATCACAAACAATATAATCGTTATTACCTTTTGCCCTGTCGAAGTCATATCGAAACATCGGAGAGACTTCAAACCTTGTCTCTTTGAAATCTCATTGTCACTTTGATATGTTAAATGTTCCATCCTATAGGGATGTCGAAGAGACCACGTAACAAGTTCTTTTGTTATGGCAAAGTCTTGTCGACGAACCCTACAGCCTTGCACAGGTGGTCCCCACCACCTACATGTCAACCATGTCATCACCATACAACTAACGTCATCATTCACATAGTTTGGTCTCACCTTATCGACATGTCGAAGGGAATATTACCAAAGTCTTAGTAAAAACCATCAATCCCTCTGATTAAGAGACCCAACCTTCCATCGAGATATCGAAGAGACAAGACCCAAGGTCTCAACAATATCCTTCTATCTCCCCAAAGACTTCCTTCCAATCGTTCATCGAAATGTTAGAGGGATTTTCAAGTGACTGTCTCTAAGATCAACTTGTCCTGTTGATGAAGCTTCGGCTGGTGCAAAATCCAAATGCACGTAGCAATAATCCAAGCGCTTGTTGAGGAGACTTATCACTTTGTCCCACCGACATATGACTGGCAACCTGATGAAGCACTTAACACCAATCTGTGGAGATCTTATCGAGACTCCAAGGAGACTAGCAACTTAATCCCATCGACACTCACTTATCATCCCAATGAACCCAAAGTTGATGCCTTCTATGTTAGCAAGTTTGAGACACCCTTTCTCAACATTCTCCCACTTGACAAAGAACTTACTGGCTCCCAATCAATGCCTGAAGTTATTGTATCACCCAAGACACCTGCAACAACATCCAAGATTTCCAACATCTCAGACAATAGTTCCATCCATCCTCTAAAGGAAAGGAATGAGCCATGGTGTATACGCACCAGTCTAAAGGACACAAGAATAAGATCTAACTAGTAGAAAAGGATACAAAATACTACCACCACTTCACTATGCTCACAAGCTATAAAAAAGCACCAACAACATCAACTTCAATGCTTGCAACCCAAACATAACCATGAATTCATCCTCAAGAAAATAAGATAGAACATCGGTTAAAAAAACAATTAGGAAATTGATTGCTCTCATCCAACTGATTATCCCATGTGACTGAAAATAACACCCACAACAAGTGCTAATCCATCCAATCACCCATACCTCGAAGGTATCCACATCAGCAAACTCATGCCATCAACATATATACACCCATAAACTGCAACCATAAACTCCATTTGCAAACTTGTCAAAGAATGGCATACACATCCAAGAGCTCCAACCGCATGGGTAATTCAAATCTGAATATGATCAAGGCATACCAAATCTACCAGTAGCATTATATAGAAATTGTAAATAACATCATGTAGTACCAAGCAACATCCACAATGATATGCAAAACTTGGAAACCAATAACCTATAAGAAAAATTCTCACCACAAGTCTCCATAACTCTCCCAAGTTCTCCATAACCAACAAATGAAAGAGATAACGAAACCTCCATGTCATCACCCAAGAACATGAGTGAAAACACATGACCACAAGCTAGTGTTCATAATAGCTCCAACCAAACCTCAAACCAATGTAATGTAAAACCAAACATCCAGGAAGATAACCAAGACCAAAGAGAAAAAATATGCACATCATATACTTGTAGAAAATACTCCTACATTCACCTTTAAATGCCAATTGTGTCAAGTATGATCTCCTTCAAAACTCAAAGATAAAATCCATAGCAAAATCCAAGCCCGTTCAATCTCAAGAGATCAAACATAACATATGCATCATGTATCTACACGGATGTAAGCTTCTCAAAGAAGATCAAACTACTTCATTTCCCATCTCAAGAAAATATCCCACTACCATTCCCTATGATCATCATAAATGAAAATGAAAACCCAAGGAGTTGAAAATGCTATCCATCACTCACAATGAATCCTCCAAAACCATCTATTAGCAGCTCAAGATCCATGTCTATGAAAGAAATCATAAATCACCTGAGAGAATCAATGGGCATTACCTCTCAAGTAATAAGCCACCGAGTAGACCAAGAGTGGGAATGAGAATGATCCTCCAAGATATGCAAGCCATCATGACTCCTTCAAGAGCAATATCCTCATAGGTCTTTGTTGAACTCACATCCAACCAAGGTGAAGGCTCCTCAAACTTTCTGTTGAACTCTCATCAAGAGTAACCATCTCAACAAAACTTCTCTCTTCACAAGAGAAATATAATCTCACCTCATTCTCCATGTATCCATGAGCACCAAAAAATAATCATTTCATGCTAAACTCCAAATGCATCACTACACTATCATGAAATTCTCAAGCATGTGATAAATGCACCCAAAGCACAAAGAATCACTAGACCACTATCAAAGCCCCAATCATCTGAAATAGGAACTTATCATCACATCATGATCTTACCATCCCCCTTATGAGATCTCATGCTCCAAGTGAACATACCATGGTCTCAAGAGAAAATTATCGTGCCAAAACTCTAATCTAGAATCAAGAGTATATCATGAAATAATAGCAACATAATCTAAACCAACATCACATGTCAGAGCACCACCAACACCTCGACCAAAGACTCCAAGATTCCTACATGGCTCCAAGATGTTACACATATTCAATATCATGAAGATGACCCATCTCTAAATAGTGTCCATGCAAATGCGAAAGAACCCTTTTGCAGCAACAAGATCTAAGAGCCCCTCCTAGTAACATCTACAACACTAAAGAAGATTATCCATCACTAAGTGATGAATCCATGGTCATTGCTAAAGCTCCCACTGAACCATGAAAATAAAGCTCTCCAAGCATGATGATCAAACATCTGATAATCTGAAAATCCTCCAATTCCACACATCAACATGTTCATCTGACAATAATACCAAGTGGCACCAAGATCTCCAAACTAAGCAAAACTACCATCATTGTCAAAACCTTACACCAAGTTGTGTATCCAAGTTATTCATGACATCGTGATACACATGCTACAGGTCTCCATAACCGACTATCCAGGTACTCGGCATCATTCATCCTCTCATCTCAAAGCAACTACACCAATGCACAAGTGACCACAGACAAGGCCAACTAACAAGTTTGCATCAATACTGAATCAACCTCGTAGATATAGACAATCCACTTTCAATTTATCCCACTATAACCAATAGGCTTTACACACCTACAAAATTGCATAACTCGTAGATCAAATCAATATAACATACAAACCCACTATTGCATTGGAAACTACAAAACTAAGATCTCAAAGAAAATAACTATGTAGACAACATGATTGAAACAACAAAACAAGCTCAAATCCGATTTTCCAATCATGTACATAATGAGCATCATAGCAAAGAAATCCACCAAGCATCACCATAGAAATGTTGAGTGACTAATCATGTACCAACACTTCCATGCAAAGAAAGAATCTCACATCCTCATACCATGAACAAAGCATGCGTGAAAAATTGCAACTATCAACATCCAGTAACACCCCAAAAGTCAGGGTCTAGAAAATAGCTTAACCACAGTTCCACAAAATCATAAGTTTTATCTTGATTGTGTAAAACTTGCAAAACCAGTGTGTTTGAAAAACACCCATGCGCATCCACACCCATTTCACACCTAGAAGACAAAAAATTCTAAAACAGAAAACACCATAACAGTTAAACCAAAATAATGTATTATTATAGATGAGCATAACCATATATTTTTTTAGGAAAATCTATAAAACCCTCAAATCCAAGGAACATGAATCTGAGCCTTGCAAGTACAAAGCATCAATAAAAGGAAAAATTGGTTCAGGAAATCCAAGACCGTTTCAGGCCAACTCCACAACCACCAACATGCACATGCATCCAAGGGAGACTAGCTATTACAAAATTTTCCAGATCATCCAATGATCAATTGCATAGCTTACATGCAATTGGGTAACAAAAACAATGCCTTCCAATACTAGGAAAAAACACCCAACATAAGCACATTAATCCATGGCTAAATAACAACCCAAGGTTCTTCATATCATCAGGGAGCCTCTCATACAAACATCCAACATGAAAGCTTTGTTGTACTACAACCACAAAGAAAAAAATTGCACCCCATGCATTAGGATTATTCTGTTGTCAACTACGAGCTTTAGATCATATCATTTCAATATGACCACCTCCATTTTCTCCATCTTCGCCATCCTTCAAGTTGCGTGTTGTATCATGAAACTTAAAAGAAAAAAGAAAAACAACTTTCACTCACAAAAGGATCAATCTTCAATCGATTCTTTCAAATTTCCTCAAGCTTGCCAGACTAAGAAATCCTCAAAAGAAATACTTGGAACCAAAAACACCACGAATAAGGAAATCCCAAAACACGACTTTGATACCAATTGAAGGGAAATTAGGTTCATCCTAGAATGAATATCCAAGATCAGTAGGTGTCTTTGGTAACATTGATTTCTTCAGATTGCCTCAAAAACACGTACTAATATGCCATACAACAGAATTAGACATATTTGAGTTCCCACCATTAATCCTTAGAGGAAAGTTCATACAATTTAAAATCTTTCAAGATCAACCAGTTTCAACAGCATGCATTAAAGAAATTCAATAAATAGAATCATTAAACAAGAAATATGTAACAAAAGACATGAACACAAAGATTTACGTGGGGAAAACCCTTTCGAGTAAAAAACCCCACGCTCCAAAAGCATCAATCCATTGTATTATTCAACGAAAAAATAAACAGTTACAATACAATGCAAGCTCTGAGCCTTTACATGAATATTTACATCCTATTCCATCTAGAGAAAATCTAGGAGCATAATACCCTATGAATTTTATCTCCTCTCACTGTGTTCTAATGCACTAAGGAATTTGTACATACATCCTAGGCATTCTAGGAAACCATCACTCCAACTCCCATAGCAAACAAATGGTCACAAACGACGTAACCGTTATTGCCTTCTACCCTGTCGAAGTCATATCAGAACATCAAAGAGACTTCAAACCTTGTCTCTTTGAAATCTCACTGTCACTCTGATATGCCAAACGTTTCATCCCATAGGGATGTCGAAGAGACCACGTAACAAATTCTTCTGATATGGCGAAGTCTCGCCAATGAACCCTGCAGCCTTGAACGGGTGGTCCCCACTGCCTACGTGTCAACCATGTCATCATTGTATAGTTGACATCATCCTTCATGTACTTCCATCCCACCTTATTGACATGTTGAAGGGTGTTATATTTAGGATCAAAAATGAAAGCAATCAGAAAATTCAACACATAAGATAATGAACACAACAAGATACCCTGGGAAAACCCTCCTACTCGAGGGAGAAAAAACCCAGCAAATATATCTCTTATATATTGAAGGAATAAGAGTAGAAATTTGCTTACAACTCAGGCCCAACACAATGCCAAATTTGATATAATGAATAATAGCACCTCTCCTAGATACAAAGATATAAATGAATATGTTTCTCCTTGAAATTAGTCTATTGCTACAAAATGATGATCTGTTGCTACACGATGATGATCTGCTACTCAAGTATGAACTTCTTCTAGGAATGTGAATTATGATGAATGAACTTGATAATTAAATGAATGATCATCACCTTGTATTTATATAAAACTAGGTGAATCTTCATAAAATTATTATATATAGCAAGTCCAACTTGCCTTGGTATTATTTATCCATCATTTTTAAATTTGAGAGAAAGATATCTCCCACTGATATAACATCGATACTCCCTCTTAGCTAGGGAGGTTATCTTTCCAGATATCCACGCCATAGAGTCTCTCAACATGACGCCCACAATGGCTACACCCATTTGTGGAAAACTCAAAGGTTCATCACGGAGTCTCTCAACATGATGTCATCATGGAGTCTCTCAACATGATGTCCACCATGGCTACTCCCATGTGTGAAAAGAAACACAAGTACAAGGGTTCATCAGGGAGTCTCTCAGCATGATGTCATCATGGAGTCTCTCAACATGACGTCTCATCTCATTCATAGAGATGAACAAGGGCTCACACCTCATATTTCTCTGTCTCAGAGAAATATACACTACAAGGGCTTTCACCTCATATTTATTCGTCTCAGAGAAATATACACTACAAGTGATTTCACCTCATATTTCTCCATCTCAAAGAAATATACACTACAAGGGATTTCATCTCATATTTCTTCATCTTAGAGAAATATGTACACTACAAGGGCTTTCACCTCATATTTCTCTGTCTTAGAGAAATATACACTACAAGGTCTTTCACCTCATAATTCTCCGTCTCAGAGAAATATACATTAAAACAAATCTTCATGATGTTGTGACACCCTCTAGAGCTCCAAGTACTTGCATCAACCTCCTGACCTCCTCGTCTAAGATTTTTTGCAATGCTTACCTTAGAGGAGTGGTTTCCAATGCACACTTCCAACGCTATTGACTTGCTCGAGTCTAGGACTATCCTCCTCGACCTCATCCTAGATCACCCTATTCTAAATAGGTTTGCGGAGCTACCAATGTCAAATCCAAATTAACTGTCTTGTGCAATTTTGTTCTCAACTGCTAAAGTGGTCTTCCAAGGATTTTGCACTTGGCCTTGCAACACTGCAACCTTCACTTCTTCTTAGTGAGTCACATAAATCCCTCTTGATCCCTGCCTTAGAGATTTCAAAGAAATCCTCTGGAAGTGAACTCCCCTCCATTGACCTATCTCAGACCCTTAATCCTTTTCCTGGACAAGCTCTCAACTCGTGCCTTGAATTCTATGAATTTGACTCTCTTTGAATGTCATTTCCTCCTCTTTGAATAAATTGATCGACTTTAGAAAAATAAACCTTTTGAATCAACTTTAGAGCTAGGCTCCTTCTGAGATGTCCCTATGTCAATTTTTGCAGTAGAAACATGTTGTGTAGACCTTAATTTGCAATCTCGAGAAAAGTGATCGTACTTGTCACACCTGAAACATTGAATGTGAGAGAGATCCTTCTTCTTCCTCGGTTCTGAGGAAGAATTTGATTCTCTATCTCTATTCCTCTTTCTTCCTTTGCCTCTTTCTCTAGAAGTTTATGTAGAAAGAATTTGATTTTCTACATCATGATATTTTCGCCCAATTCCTCTTGCTGCCAACTTGGACTCTTCTTGGGAAACTTGGATCTCCCACTAATACTTTGAATAAAGGGTTCCCAAGATTTAGGAAGACCATTTAGTGCCAACATAACAAGATCTATGTCTGCAATTGTATCCCCAATAGCGCTCAACTGATCTCTCAAATCAACAATCTTCATAAATAATGAGATGACTGAATCATCTTTAGCCATTTTTACTTGGTGATGTTGTTGTCTCAAATTAAGGGCTCTATTGGTGTTGTTGATCTCATACAATCCTTTTAGAGTATCAAACATTTCTTTAGTTGTCTTCAACTTGGAGATGATCGGTACTAGGTGATTCATCACAGAGTCTATCATGATCTTTCTAGCCTTCATGCCATTTTTCTTCCACTGGATTTTCTCAGTATCATCAGAAGGCTCGGGCATATCACTTTCCACAAAATCAAGAAGATCATTCTCCTCTAATGCAATGAGTACCCTGGGTTTCCAAGAGTCGAAGTTTGAAGCTCCATCAGGCCTATCTTCTACCTTGACACCACTCACCATCTTCTTTTTCCGCACAAATTCGCCTTCAAAGATCTGCACTTAGGTCAAAAATAGTTTGAACCTTAGATTTGTGATACTTAAATATCTACCCTAGATGAAAATTTGACTTGATTGGTTAAGCATATTTGATCAGATCTTTTCTTAGACCCGCTCTAATACCATGTTAGATTTAGGATAAAAAATGAAAGCAATTAGAAAATGCAACACATACGACAATGAACACAACAAGATACCCTGGGAAAACCCTCCTACTCGAGGGAGAAAAAACCCAGCAAATATATCTCTTATATATTGAAGGAATAAGAGAAGAAATTTTCTAACAACTCGGGCCCAACACAATGCCGAATTTGATACAATGAATAATAGCACCTCTCCTAGATGCAAAGATACAAATGAATATGTTTCTCCTTGAAATTGGTTTGTTGCTACAAAATGATGATTTGTTGCTACAGGATGATGATATGCTACTCAAGTATGAACTTCTTCTAGGAATGCAAATTATGATGAATGAACTTGATAATCAAATGAATGATCATCACCTTGTATTTATATAAAACTAGGTGACTCTTCATTTGGCTTGGCCTCTTTTAAGAAACAACGTGACTCTTCATAAAATTATTATATATAGCAAGTTTGACTTGCCTTGGTATTATTTATCCATCATTTTTAAATTTGAGAGACATATATCTCCCACTGCTATAACATCAACAAAGGGACTATTACCAAAGTCTTGGCGAAAACCATCAATCCCTCTAATGAAGAGATCCAACTTTCCATCGGGATATCAAAGAGACAAGACCCAAGGTCTCTGTTGGGTTTCAAAAATGCAGGTTTGAACCACAAGAGGTTTCCAAGCTCTCACAACTCTTTTGGCCAACATACAAGGCCAATTGGTGCAATTGAACCTTCTTCTCTTTAGGTTCTTCTAAACCAAGGTGGGTGTACCTAATGAATGATGCAGATTTTGAAATGTGATTCCTGATTGATCAATCTATCCATAATGGCAAAGGGTAGTCGACAGATAAAATTACTACACCTACTCCTACTCCTACAGCACAAATGAAAGGTTTTTGAATAAATTATTTGATATGAATTTGTATCTCTGGGTTGTGGCAGATCAGTGCCTTCTATCCACATGGGCAATGGAGTCAAAAAATGATGTGTTTCCTCTTATTGGCTTAAATCTAGTTGTTAGGCACTCTGAAAATTCTATGGTTGGCATAAAACTTTACTAAGTCTATGACTTGCATAAACAGTGCTGGAATTTTTCTCTATCAAGTTCTACTTCAACAATCCAAAAGAAATCTTAAAACCACTGTGACTTATTAAAATATTTTAATTCTGACTTGTAGACACCAATTAATTAAATCATAGAAAATGAGAGTGCATTTTGATAAACCAGAGATATACTTGATATGCTATTTAAATGATTAAAATATCTCAAGTTGGAGACAACCAAAAATAAAGAATATGTATTATTTTATCACTACAACTAAACACCAAAGATAAATTCACCAGTTTAAAACATTAGTCTTCATTGCTTCTGCTTCAAGAAAGTTTTGTACATGTTTTCCATCCCAGTCCCTTCTTGGGAAAATTCTAACTCTTGTTCTCACTACTACTCCCCTTACCCCTGTTACAATTGATTTTTCAAATTATTTATACATTACAGTCCAAGGGTCATGACCCTTCACATGACTGGTAAAACCATTTACATTCTTTAATAAAATTTACAAATATTCGATTAAGTTGCCTTATCGGAAAATCAAATATTTAAAACTATAGTCATGCTTTGATTTTACATTAATACGTTTCTGCCCTTTAATATTTTATTTTACATGTTGTGAATCTTCTCTTTATTCTTATTGTCTCTGTAGCTTCCTTTATGTTTAACGCCACGGTTATCTCCACCATTTACCGCCTTACCACTGTCTGCACTTTACCTGTCCATGGTATCGTGGTCCCTTGACTTTGATTGCTATGTTTTATTGCTCTACCATGGGCTCATTGCTTGCACCCTGCGGTTCCGCGGTGATCATCTTTGATTGTTACCTCCTCATCGCTTTCCTGTCACAGTGCCACCGCAGTCACTATGTTAAACGTGCGCGGTATAGCGGTTGGCATTTCTTGCTATGCTTTGTCGCTTCCTTCATTGTCTCCCACCTATTACCGTGGTCACCGCGGTCTCCCTCTGGACTACGCATGGTTGTTTGGTAACCACCTTGCCTCTTAAATCTCCACCACTGTGTTCGCCGCGGTCTCCATCCCAAACGACCATGGTACCGCAGTAGCCGCTCTGCACCACTGCCTTTTCTCATCGCCTCGTCGTTTACCGGTTATCTCACCGCCACCATGATACCGCGATCAATGAATTGACCACGCATGGTGTGGGGGTAAAACTTCATGACATCTCGTTGTTTGCCACCGCCATATCGCAGGCCCCTTTGTGGGAGGCCGCGGTAAAGCGGTAAGTGACATAGGGTGTGAATGTTAAGGTAGCGGTAAGGGTATAAGTCGCTTCTAGCATATTGGATTACGATGAAGTGAATTTGTGTATGAAAAAGGTAGGAAAATGGAAATAAATGAATTAAATCACTTAGGATTTAATGGTAAATATGAGGTTTAAATGAGAAAAACCCTTAGGATTTTAAATGGAAATTTTAGTTCTAACAGTCTTGATGATATCCTTCTATCTCCCTAAAGACTTCTTTCCCATTGTTTATCAGAATGTCGAAGGGACTACCAAGTGATTCTCTCTGACATCAACCTATCCTATCGATGAAGCTTCAATTGACGCAAAATCCAAACAAACCTAGCGATAAGCCAAGCGCTTGTCAAGGAGACTTATCACTCCATCTCGTCAATATATCTCAACCTGACAAAACACTTAACATAAATCCATGGAGAGCTTATCGGGATGTCGAGGAAACTAGCAACCTAATCCTGCTGACACTCACTTGCTAGCCCGACGAACCGAAAGTCGATGCCTTCTACACTAGCAAGTTTGAGACACCCATTCCACTTCCTATGAGCGGAGTCGTATGTTCACCCACCCTTACTTGACTTGGAAACTATAATGACCACTAAACCTCATGGTGTACAATCACAAACAAGGTTTAACTAAAGTGATAACACTCCCATAATGACATCATAGACCTTAAAGGCTTGTCACAAACATTTTCTTATCCCAATACATACTTGTAATATTTGGGTTTTGGCATTTTCCTCATTCAAGTATATACATCTCAATCCTATGATATAACTTACCCTTACCCTGCACACAAGGTAAATAACCTATTGAGAATGTGAATTATCTATCCAAACAATCTAATCATCACATAGGTATTTCTTACATGATATTATCCATCCTATTTCCCATCATGACTCTAATCCTAATTATTAAAACAACAAGATCATTCAAGCAATACTTACACAATAATCTAATAATGTATTTATCAATAATCCATCAATATCTTTATTTTCCAAATGTATATGCTCATGATGAACTCATATCATGCTCTGTATAAATTCCCTAATTAGACCAATGAAGACTCAAGCATTCATTAATATTTTTTAACAAAAGAATGTATACAATAATAGCTCAGCATTATCCAATCCTCACACAATTCAATGCCAAAATATAAGAGATAAATAAAGGTAGAATATCAAGCATGTCTGAACAATAACACTTTCAACAAATAAAACCCTTGCAATTTCTTCTAAACAACTCTACTTGTAGTCTCTTACTTTCACAAATCAACATTATCTCACTCCAAAAATTCACACAATCTCTCTAAAACAATGCTTTTAACTCACTCAACAAACTACTTTTTATCTCACAAAAAGAACTCAATGTTCGTAATCAGAACAATTCAACTCAAGAAAATAATCTTAACAATAAGATGGATGATTAAACAATGAAATGTTGCTCTTAATTTATAGCTAATAATGAGAAATTGGATGCTATATATCAACTAACAGATACACCACCTTTCCTTATTTTTTGTCACCTTTCTAAATAGAAAACATGAACTCAAATCAAAATCTTAAACTATGTAGGTCGAATGGCAAGCTGGGCACCCTTTTCTCATGTTGTTGGTAGTATAAAATCAACATATAAACAATCCCAAGCATACTCAGTTTCTACCTCTATTGTTAAGTTGTTAAAATCAACTTACTCATACCTTTTTACCAAGTTAAATTGCTTGGAAAATATGACAACGAACTTGGCAATAGTTTCCTATTTTACTGTCCTTTTGCAATAGCTTTTAAACTCTTAAAACTTGCAAATGATACACCTCTATTTGGGCGACATGGGAAAACTTACAAACAACTAGAAAACGATATAAACTACTATGCATTGTGTGGTTAATAGACTCTCTTCCCATGCACATTTATCACGCCACCTCTTGGCTTCTATATCAACATTCATAAGTGGCCTTTAATATGCTTACTTTCAAATGCTTTTACAATGCATTTCTAGTGGAAACTAAAACATGCGATAGCCTTAACTTATATATATATATATAAAATAATGGATGTATATATATATTATAATGCACATCCATTATTATATATATATATATATATATATATATATATATAACATCAATTATAATAAGCTGAATATATATATTATATATACATACTTATATATTTGTTACCATTAATATATATACATTTATATACATGTTAATATTTATATATATATATACATTATCATCATTTTAATATAACTATATACATATTGGTGCATATATATGTATATTAAATACATACACACACACATATATGAATGGTTGTATGCATATTCCATATGCACGCATGGGTATATGTAGGGATTTCTATCTTCGCATGCCCATATATACATATGATCATATGTATGCGTCATTGCTTACACACACATATATATGTATCTATATATATATATATACATGTGTATATATGTGTATGTATGTGTATCTATATATGTATATCTATGTGTGTGTGTATATATGTGTATGTATATGTATCTATATATATGTATATCTATATATATGCATATATAGATATACATATATATACACACATATATACATATCCATTTACATATATATATACACATATATATGCATATACATATACATATATACATATATATATAGATATGTATATGTATACATATATACATATACATATCTACATATATGTATATGTGTGTATATGTATATGTGGGTAAACCCATAATAGTGGTGTACAATTTTTATGAGGAAGGAAATTTATAAAAATTCTCACACATTCCAAATTTTGTGTTTTAAAGGGTACGTTCAAACTAGAGGGTTCACACAAACCCAAAAGAGGGGTTCGGTCGAATACCTAGTTTGAGCAAATCGCCTTTTGCATGGTGGGTTCGCTCGAACCCTATGATGTCACATTTATTCATAGAAACGAATGGAAAATTTTTAAAAAAGGGGGGTTCGAACAAACCTTCCTTCACCCTTTCGAGCGAAGGGGGGTTCATTCGAACCCCCCCTTTTTGCTCTTCTCCCCCTCTTCCACAAAATTTTAGCAGATATATGCCCTTCGAAGCTCGGGTTGAGGATGAAAATGGAGGAGGCTTCACAAAACCAACTGGAAGATGGTAGTCCTCAGAATGAGCTATCCAATGAATAAAAATTTAATATGTTTTGGTTTTATTATGTATGTGTTTTTTTAGTTTTATTAAACATAGGTTTTTTACTTAAAATCAAGCTCTTTGTTTTGCACATGTGG
Organism: Sequoiadendron giganteum; assembly: GCA_007115665.2. Lineage (NCBI taxonomy): Eukaryota > Viridiplantae > Streptophyta > Pinopsida > Cupressales > Cupressaceae > Sequoiadendron > Sequoiadendron giganteum. The sequence continues at coordinate 13,535,177 of CM021102.1, read as the reverse complement.
AAAAATAAGATTATCAAAATAAATTTTTTAAAAATATGTTTGTGCTGAGTATTGATGTCCTTGATTCATTAAAAAAATAAAATTGAATTTCGATACATACAAAAAAATTTATGTTGTATATAGTCCACCTATGTCTGAATTGCAATTGGTTTGACTTTGAGACTTGATTAAGGAAAAAATATTCAATAAAAAACTATGAGACCAAATGAAAGTGATAGATATTGTAGTTACAAATCTAAATTCAAAAAAATTATAATTTTATCCTTCATACAAAAAAAGTTATGTTGTATACGGTGAGCATCACTTTTTAAAAATGTTGTTTTATGAAAAAAACCGGTTTTTGTGGGAGATGGAAAAAGAAGTGCAATCTGATTCCAAAAATTTTGAAAAAAATATTGTTAGAATCTACAAACAAAATGTGATGAGACTCTAGTTTTCATCATCTTCAAATTCCTCATGGTTTAACCGCTATAGGTGCCCGAATGTGAAGATTTAGTTAAATATAATAATTTCAGTGTCCAGTTTGGCCAAAAATTGTAAACCACTATTGTGGGATCACCCATATATATATACATATTATATATACGTGCCCAATACATATACATATATATGTACATATGTTTATCTAAATATATGTATATGTATATCTACATATATATGTATATGTATATGTATATATATATACATACCCATATACTTACGAATATCTATTCATAACATTCAAATATCTCAACTCAACAAAAAGGTATTTAACACTATAACTCAATTTGACAAGACAACCAAAAGGGAATTATAAACGAAAATCCCTAACATACCTATCAACTCAAAAGGATAACGACACAATTCAACACATACCAACACCGACTCATCTAGAACACTCTACCCAGTGTAGTGTCTGTGTATAGATACTCAGATGATCATGACAATGGTCTTTGTACCAAATTTTTCTGTTGGATGATACTCTCCTTCCCCCTCTGGAGGGTTCGATCATTTCCTACATCCAACTTAGTGCACATGAACGAAGTTAGCCGATAACATGAAAATCATATTCATCACATTTCATATACATCATTAAAGCATTGAAAAGCAATCTCATCTTAATACACATTCATTAAATTCTTTTATCCATAAAAATTCACTAAAACATAATCAATTATTTAAATCTTATGTATTGGTAAGTAAAAGTATGTGGTAACAAACAACAGGTTGTAACATTATTAAATTATTTTCTTATTAGTCTATTTTTTAACATAATCGTAAATATTATTACACCGAGAAGCATGTCTACAGTGGCTACACGAGCTTGGTGTAAAAAAAAACTCTTCACACAAAAACTAACATGCACATGATAGTTGAATGCATGGTGGAAACAGTGTTATGTGTTGTTGCATGAAAGTTTCACATGGAAAATGAAACATTCAATATGCATTTGAAATGGTCGCATAAAAAGGAAATGGTGAATAAATGAAATGGTCATCACCTATTTTGCCACTGCAACAATTAAAATCCTGACCGTTTTAAAAATTTACATGAAATTTTAATGTGGATCTAGTGTTGTTAAATGCCACGAGATATTTGACAATGGCAAAGAGATCCATTTTATGCTTGAGTACATGGATGTGGGGTCACTTCAGGATGTGTTGCAAAAGAGGCGTATGTCAAAGGGCTTTCTGGTAGAGGTGGTCGGAAACGTGTTGGAGGAGGTCAAGTATCTCTACCATATAAAGATCGCTCGAAACATTAAGCGCTCTAACCTTCTACTTAAGTGGAAGTAGGAGGTCAATATTGTGGATTTTAGAGTTAGCCGAATGATTTTGCAAACGCTGGATCCATCCAATACATATGTGGGGCGTGCATGTACATGAGCACATAAAACCTCCATATTGACATCTATAAGGGTCGTTACGATGGTACGTGGGGGACATATGGAGCCTCGACCTCAACCTCCTTGAATGTTTTACCAATCATTTCTCATTCCTTGCATCGGAATAGAATATGAACTAGCCCATGCTCATGTGCACTATCTGTTATGGGGACTAGAGGCCGACCCTCTTCCACCTTTGGGGATTTTTAGAACTTCATATACTACTACCTATTTATCCTCCCATGGAGAATACTATGGCAATCATCATAATGGCTTTGATTGTTCTTCGTACAATAGTTTTGGAGTTACTTTGGTTGTCCTAGAGTTCATTGTCTTAATTATATTTGTATGGTAGCTCTCTATCAGCTTCTTATGATGGGAGAACATTTTATGTTAGAAATATTGAATAAGATTAATAACCAGGAACACCTGCAAAAATAATGATAAATCTTCCACAAGAGGATATGCAAGAATGAGCTTGCTTGATATTAAGACCTCTCAAAAAATGAGGTAAAAAGGATGTTTCAAATGATATAATAACCCTCCTTATATAGGAAAGGGTGAGATACAAGATGTATTAAGATGTTGCCATGTGTCTTGATCTAACAACATGTGACAACAAGGAAACCCTAACAACATTATTAAAAGATTAAATGCAACCTAGGGTTAATATGACCTAAGTTAACTTATGCTAGTGTAATAAATAATATATTACACTAACACCCCCCCAATAAGTGCAACTTAGGGAGGAAATGAAAATGCAATGATTATGCATGATGATGATGGGTCCCGGCTGATGGCCATATTAGGTACCCATGTACATAGGATGAAAATGCAACTAATCTCCCAGTAAATGGAGAAAAGGGGAAAACCCAGTGGAAAGAAAACCCCTCTCCGAAAAAAAAGAGATGAAATGCAAAAAGGTGATGATTGGAGGAATCAACATCATCCCCCTAAGGACAACAATCATCACATGGATACAATACAATCAATGGCCCCCCCATAGGAGGGAAATAGAGAGACAATATAGCCCCCCCAAAATATGTGATCACCTGCAAAAAAAAGGTAAGTGTATGTAGACAAAACATGATCCAATGTCGACAAACAACTTCTCTCCCTTTCGGAAGAAACAAAACCAGGTGCAAGTACAGAGATGCTTCCCATTTCGGATAGGAATTGAAGGAAGGATGGATGTATATGAATGTTGATGATGTCTCTGAAAGCTGCTCATGTGTCTCCTTGCCTGATGAAGATGAAGATGCCACAACCCACTCAGGTACATACCCAATCAATGTAGAAGGTGACAAATTAGGACGATGCAGAAACAGATGCTGAACAAAATCCAAAGACTGTGATGATTTTACAACAGGAGTGCAATGACTGTCATCAAATAGGAGAGATATCCCCTCAAATATGTCCTCCACATCTGAAATGTGAGACTCCGCAAACAAGGATGCAATGTTTGATAGATAGGAATCCCAATCAAGAAGACAACGTGATACTGATTGTAATGAAGTCATTGAAGGTGAAGGTACATCAACTGTCTCTGATGGAGAATCAGGAGCATCGGAAGAACCCTCTTCATCCTCATCCTCATCTGACGATTCAAAGTATTCCAAATATTCAAACTCCTGCATAGTATCTACATCATAGGGTATCCTATCGGAAAGATGAAGAGGCACAAGACAATCTGAAATAGGATCTATAGACATCCAAATTTGATCACTTCCATATGATCAAAATCATCTATTATATTCATCCATTCCATTAACGGTGATTAAATAATTCATTTAATCATTATTTCATTTTCTACCTAAGGTTCCTAAAGTATCTAATTAAATAAATTAAATACTTTACCTTACACCCTGTTCTTCTCTAAATTAAATAAATATGACAAATTATTTAATTTAGTCTTTTAACCCATTTGAATTAAAATCAATTTTTAATTCCTCTTTTCTCTCTCCTTGTCACATTCTCCATAACCCTCTTCTAATCCAGATTAAATTAATTAATCTGTGATTAAGATGTGCACTACTTAATCTTGATTAAATGTCACATCCTCCATAATCTCCCACTTGCCTCTAATCTCCCATTAATTACCTTAATCATGTGTTTGCACAACCTTAATCAAAATCATTAGCCACATTTGGCTTACCTTTTTTGGTCAACCTTCCCACTTACCATTTTTGATATGGACTCCCTTCCCCATGTGAATTTTTAATTCATATTTATTCTACCAAAGTTCCTCTCTTCCCCATGTGAATTTTTAATTCATTTTTATCCTTCCAAAGTCTTTCCCATCCCCATGCAAGATTCTAGAAGCCTTGCCTTGTCACTTCACATGTGCCAAGGGCATCTAGAACCTTGGAGTTGTCACATTTCCCACATGTGACAAATCTCCAACTTTTTGGAGATCTCCTTTTATCCAATGAATCTTCCATTAAATGTAAATTTTTAATTTACATTTATTCTTCCCACACATTTCCCTTTTTCCCATGGAGATTTTTGAGGAATTTTAAAATTCCTCAAAAGTCTCTTTCATCCTCATTTTGGGGACAAGAAGCTCCTTTTTGAGGAAATCTTCTCATTCCCTAAGGTACCTCAAAGGTACTTGTCCTTCATCCACCTCATGTACTTCCCTTCCACCTCTTGTCCTTCTCTTCCACCTCATTTCCACATCACTCCACCTTAGGACATCTCACCTTCCACATGTCAAGATGTGAGGGCTTGTGAGTCCTCAACTCACCATAGCCCTTCATCTTGATCTTTGTTGGATCAATCCCAACCGTTGAATTCTCTAGAGAATTCAATTTGGCCTATAAATACCCCTTCAATTCCTTCATTTTAAGGGATCAAGTCTTTTGCAAATAAACTCTTGCAAAATTGCCATTCAATCTCTCATCTATTTTAGCATCCATATTGCATCAATTCATCTTGCATCCACTTCATTTTCATTGCCATCCAAGGAGCACGCAAGACTTCAACATCAAGGGCCAACCAAGGAAGCAACAGCATGAAGGTATAACAACAATTTATTTATCTTGCTTTCATATTGTTCATCTTCTTAGGCTAATCATTGAGGTACCCTATTATCTTGTTGTTTCTCTTTATTGCACTATTAGTTTCTTATTTAACATCTCACATTTAGGAAGCAACACTTTATTAGGATCACAGGATCATCTGGGAATGGCTGAATGTCATGATCTCCATGTATCTCCCAAATTTTAGTCCAAAGAGTATGAGGGAAATCATAATGATCAACACTTTTCAAGGTGGAAACATCAATATGCATTGCAATGACTCCTAAGACATGATCCCTTTTGCAATTCCAAGCAAATTTCTTACTGTCAGTACCAGGAGGGGGAACAAGATTATACAAATTTGGCAACAAATGAAGCTATCGGAGATGTGTGATAATACCATTTCTCCATTGTGTGTAGTTTCCCCGTTTCAACATGATCAAAGCAGGATGAAATGAGAACCCCATAATGAACTATGATGCATAAAATCATGTTTCTAAAAGAGAATATGTGCTAACAAGAGTCAACACATTGAACCCCCCCTTTTCACTCAATCAAAGAACCCCCCCAAGAAAATATGATTTGGCACTTTATATTAGTGCGTTTACAACTTCCACCAGTGAGAAATACTAAGTGGTCTTGATTTCAATGCATTACAAAACCCTCACAAATAGGGTGTAAACTGAAACTATAGTATTGGAACTCAGACAAGTAAAAATAATAGCACCATTGCATTCTACTCAAAAAAACATGCACTTTCAAAAAAAGAATCACCTCGATACGAGGTCGTATGAGAAAGTTATGCTTCTTCGAAGTTCCCAAAATGAGAACCGTGCAATGTCATGACTGAGAATCTGCAATTTCTAAAAAATTTCTGCATCAAAACCAAAAAAACGTCTACAATAGTGCATAGAGCACAAAAAAATAGCCAAATTCAAAAAAAAATCGTGAGAAACAGATTTTGTATGGGCAAGAACGGAGCATTGGAAAACTGCCTTCAAATCTGAAACTGCCAACGGAGAGGGGTACAGCTAAAGCTTTTTGAGTTCATTTCTGCAAAATATATTGACTGCATGCAAAAACTGAAAAGTACCCAGATGATTTTTTGATGTGGCGAACAAAACCCAGATGGCATTTTTTCTTGCAGATTTACAGAAGATGTAGATCTAGTGTAAAATAGATGCCTTTAGCAACAAAAAATGACCCCAACAACCAAAAAATGACATGCAAAGGTTGAATCAGCTACCTAAAACATGAAAAGGCATGTTGGAACCTGCAATGCTGATTAAAAATGCAAAATATGCAAGTCGGTTGTCAGATTTGAACTTGAAACCCCGGTTCCGCAATTGTGTATCACGATCTCTGTTTCGGTGAAGCAAAAGCCAGATCTGACTTTCTCGACAGCCCTGGACTCGGATATGAGCTCAGATTTCCTCCAACATGCACCGAAAATGACCTTCTAAGAAAACCTTAATATGGAGACAACCTCAAAGAAGATCTTACAGCCATAGCTCAATTCTCAGATTTGGGAAGAGTCTTGCAGGAAGGGCTCTGATACCATGTTAAAAATATTGAATAAGATTAATAACCAGGAACACCTGCAAAAATAATGATAAATCTTCCACAAGAGGATATGCAAGAATGAGCTTGCTTGATATTAAGACCTCTCAAAAAATGAGGTAAAAAGGATGTTTCAAATGATATAATAACCCTCCTTATATAGGAAAGGGTGAGATACAAGATGTATTAAGATGTTGCCATGTGTCTTGATCTAACAACATGTGACAAAAAGGAAACCCTAACAACATTATTAAAAGATTAAATGCAACCTAGGGTTAATATGACCTAAGTTAACTTATGCTAGTGTAATAAATAATATATTACACTAACATTTTATCCTTCAATTTATAGTTGTTATTTCTACAATTGTTTCATAGTTTTTAGTCCTTACTGGCTTGATCTACAAACACCCCACTTGTTATGACTTTCAATAATGTCCATGCATAATTGTTTGTCTTTAACTATTAATATTGTTTAGCAGTGATTTATGTTCATGTTTGTTTGATTGTTCATCTATAGTTTTTGTCAATTAAACAGAGGATGAAAGAGAATTTACGTACATAAAGGGAAATGAGAAGGGACTAGAACACTAGGGAGAGCTGGATGAAGAATGGAGAGCCTGCAAAAATGGGCAGCAACAATCTCCCATCGCTTTGGTGAAGAGTCAAGCTAAAATCAACCCTAATCTCGGTGAACTGCATAGGATTTATCACCTTGCAAATGCAACCCTCGAGAATAGGGGCCATGAGAGTATGGTGTACCGTTGAAATTCTGTTATTTTTTCAAGATTAGTTTGTATTTTTGCGTAGCATATATGTTGCAAATAATAGAACACAACCATTCTTCTACACTAAACACATAATTATATAATTGTCCTTTATGCTACATATTGTTAGAGTTCAATTAGGGTTAGGTATATGGTTCAATTAGAGTTTAATTAGGGTAAGAGTTAGGGTTACAACTAGGCCTCAATTAGGGTTAGCATTAGAGTTCAATTAGGATTAGGGTTAGGGTTTGATTAGGGTTCAATTAAGGTTATGGTTAGGGTTAGAGTTCAACTATGATTATGGTTTAATTAGGGTTGGGATTAGAGTTCAATTAGGGTTAGGGTTATGATTCAATTAGGGTTATGATGCAATAAGGCTTCACTTAGGGTTAGGATTAAGGTTAGGGTTCAATTGTGGCTAGAATTTGGGTTAGGGTTCAGTTGGGATAAGGGTTAGTACCAAACTTAGGGTTAGGGTTTAATTATAGAGTTACAATTACATTAGGGTTATGGTATAATTAGGGTTATGGTTCAATTAAGGCTCAATTATGGTTAGGTTCCAATTAGAATTAAGGTTAAGATTAGACTTCCATTAGGGTTAGAGTTATGAATAGGATTAGGATTCAACTATGTTAGATTTTGGGTTAGGGTTTAATTAGGGTTAAGGTTAGGGTTCAAATAAGGTTATATTTTGTTTAGGGTTATATTCCAATTATAGCTAAAGTTCAATAAGATCATGATTAGGGTTAGGGTTAGGGTTCAAGTTAGTGTGCAATTAAGGTTAGGGTTCAATTATGGTTATGATTTAATTAGAGCTCAAGGTTAGGGTTTGAGTCTAATTAGGGTTAGGGTTGAATTTGGATTATGATTAGGGTTAAGGTTCAACTAGGGCTCAATTATGATTTTTTGGTCCAATTAGGGCAATAGTTTAATTAGGTTAAGGGTTAGGATTATAATTCAATTATTTTTATGATTTAATTAAGGTTAGGGTTGAATTAGGGTTCAACTAGGTTAGGGTAACGATTATTTGATAAAGCTAGGGGTTAGGGTTAGTTTTGAATTTCAAATAAGATTTTAGGGTTAATTTTAAGGTTAAGGTTAGAGTTTAATTAGGGTTATAATTCAATTATGGTAAGGGTTAGTGTTAGGGTTACAATTTGATTAGGATTAAAGTCAAGGTTAGAGTTAGAGTTAAATTAAAGTTAGGTTTCAGTTAGGCTTAGGATTATGATTAGGGTTATGGTTAGGATTAGGATTAGGGTTAGGGTTTAATTATGATCAAGGTTCACTTAGGGTTAGGGTTTAATTAGGGTTGAGGTTTAATTAGATTTACAATTAGGATTAGAATTAAAGTTTAATTATTGTTAGAGTTATGGTTAAGATTATAGTTTAATTATATTAGGGTTACAGTTAGGGTTTAATTAAGACCAAGAATCAATTAGGGTTAGAGTTAGGGCTAAGATTTAATTAAGGTTAATATTAGGATTCAATTATATTAGGCCTAGGTTTAGGGTTTAATTAGGGTTATCCCATGCAATTAGGGTTAGGGTTAGGGATAAATTACAAATCAAGGTTTAATTAAGGTTAGGGTTCAATAAGAGTTAGGATTAAGATTACATTTCAATTAGTTTTAAAGTTAGGGTTAAGGTTCAATTAGGGTTATAGGAGAAATATTTAAGGTTAGGTTTAAATTATGAATAGGGTTCAAGTTTAATTAAGTTTAGGGTTTAGTTTAGGTCAAGGTTAGGGTTATAGTTAAAGTTAGGGTTAGGATTCAATAATGGTTAGAATTAGGGTTTAATCAAGGTTAAGGTTCAATTGAGGTTAGGGACATGTATGATAAATATTAGGGTTAGGGTTCAATTATGGGTTCAAGTTGATTAGGATTCATGTTCAAATAGGGTTAGGGTTAGGCTTTTAGTATAAATTATGGGGTTATGGTTGGGATCAAATTTGAGCTTGAGATTGCAGTTTAATTTAGGTTAGGTTTTAATTATGGGTTCAAGTTCAATTAGGATTCAAGTTCAAACAAGGTAATGGTTGAGTTTCAAATACATTAGGGTTAGGGTAAAATTATAGCCCTTACCTTAATTGTATCAAAAATTGAAATCCTAACCAATATTTTATATCTAACCCTAACATTAAACCTAACCTTAATAATAATGGTAACCCTGATTATATATCTAACCCTATCCCTAAGACTTAGTTTATCTTTAACTCTAATCCAAATTCTATCTCTAACCCTAATCCTAGCCCTAATTTTCATCCTATATCTAATCCTAACACTAACACTAACCCTAACCCTAACCCTAACCCCATCCCTAGCCCCAACCCTAACCCTAACCATAATCCTAACACTAACCCAAATGGTAATCCTAATTCTATCTCAAACCCTAATCTTGATTATATCTTTAACCCTAAACCTAACTGGTGTAAGTGCTCCAAGACTTGCTTGCACAACTAGCTAAGAAGACCTTTCCTCATCTTCTTCTAGGAACCTAACCTCTTTCAGGTCCTTGTTAGGCTTAGATAATTAACTAAGTCCTAATTCAACTCTTTTCCACGAGTCTCACACCTTGTGCTTCAACTTGAAGGACTAACACCACTTTGTTATGTGCAAACTCTCTCCTACACTTAGAAGACTCTAAGTGCCAACATCACACAAACATTGAATTGATTGTAGAGGTTCCAAACACATTGGAAACATGCCATGTACTTCTAACTGGATCCTTCTTGGAGGATCTCCAAACTCCTTTTCTATCGGTTTCAAGAATTGGTCTTGAGGAGGCCTATTTCTTGTAACCCTTGACAGAGACCTTTACTTCATTCCTGCCCAAACTTTCCAAACAACTTGAAAAACCAATTCCACATTCGAATTCCCTTTTTGATTTTCTGAAGGATTCAAAAGATTCTATACTCCTAAGTTCTTCGTACACTGGTTAACCTATTATCTAGGTTAAGTAGGGTTATTATGCCTAGTTTGTAGGACCCCACTGGTTTTCTTGCTGAAACCTCAGTTAAATGGATTGATAGAATCTCAATCCTTCTAGCATGTTAGGATATGGTTATCCCCTACCTGGAACTGTACTTGTTCCGTACTGTACTTCACTCCCCTGCCTATTTTCTCCAATTCCCACTGTCAAACCTCTAACCGGGCTCTTTAAGCTCGCCTAAGACTTGACATTAAGCATAGTTGTTCCACTCTCTCCATGACTCATACCTCTACATATTTACATACCAATGGCTCCCCTAACACATCCATATATCCTCAAGAAAGTCCCATGACTAGATTTCATGGGGGAGCCATAAAAAGACAGACTGGTTAGGACAGGACCAATGAAACCCCTAAATGCTAACTATTTCTTTAGAACACTAACACAACTTAAATCAACTTACTTACTGAATGAAAAAGTCTTATAACTATTCTATGAACACAATCCTATCACTAAATCAAAGCATTTGATCCATATAATATCATTGTCACTCAATATCACTCGAAGTTCACATAAAAACAGAATTTGCAGAGCTATTTTCTATTCCAAAGTCTTGATTACAATCTGATTACCATCTCCTTACACTTGAATTCGAGCCTCCTCTATATTAGATGCCATTCACCATGTTTTCAGGGTTTGTTGGTCGATTCCCCACTCCTATCCTTTAGGGGATCCTATGTAACCGAGTTGCATGCAACCTTTGCCTCTATCTCCTATATTCCGAGTAACCAACACCATTAAAGGCTTCAAGGCATCTTCCTAACATCATTCATGTGTTTAGAACACATTTAAGACTCAAATCCCAACCTAAGTTACAAAAGACTAAGCAATATAAAACTACTAACAATAACTAATTTGATGACCTTAGTCCTAATGACTAACTCACCTAGCCCACATTGCAATGACCTTCTAAGGTCCAAAACAAACATACAAATACTCTGACTTGCCTAATGTCAGATACAAGTCCAAAATATCCTAACTTATGGAGGTTAGCCTAGGTGTGCTCCTACACCACTAACCCTAACCCTAACTCTAATTATAGGGTAAGTGCACCAATTTGTGACACAATTTTGGCCCTTAAGATGCCATTTTTATTTTTTTCTTTCTGAAATCAGAAAAATATTATTTGCATGAGAAAATGAAGATAGTTACACTCAAAATTTTAGGATGCAACAAGAACAAAAGTTGAAGTGCTCTGATTCTAGTTTCTAAGCTACTATTTTTTAAAAAATTAATGAAAATTAAGGGTATCAAAAGGGGGGGGGAATAGGTCCTGTTTTTATTAAAAAAAAAGCATAGCGCTTGAGGGCTCCCCCCTTTTTGAATAACATTTTTTTAGAATTTCAAAAATCCCAATGGTGATAAATTAGCTAACACCATGTAGTTTATCCTCGTTCTTTCGAATAATTTTTTTAATGAATATATAATATTTTATGAATTTTCAAAGTGGACACATCTTGAAAAGCTGAAATTTGAGTGTGCTCCCCCCTAAATTTTTTGCAAACTAATCGAAAATTGATTTTTCTTTCATCATGTGTAGAATGGAGTCTAGTTTCAAAAAAATGTAATTTCTTTCACATTTTGATGAACGAGTAAAAATCTATCCTAAAACTAGCACATGTTGGGTTTTGACCAAAAATAGAGGCATTTACAATAGAAGCCATAGATCAAAACCTTAACTAAGTCAAAACAAAAAAAGAATTATATATTTAAATAGCTAAGACAGAGGTCAACGCTATTACGGTTTTTTATAAACTTGCATTGAAAGACGTGCAAATGAGATGAGGAGCACAAACGAAAATATGAGGAGATTTGACACCCTTTCAAAAAATCATGTCTTTTTCATGAAATGGTTGTCCAAACCTTTGGTTCGGGTGCCCAATGCAAAATCCATCCCATTGGGTTGGTATTTCCCAATGCAACCTATTTGGCATGCGCCAAATGGGCTACTTCATTTGGCTAGCGCCAAATGTCATTCATGACTTTTGGAATGTATTTTTGTAAACTCTTTGATTTTCGCTTTCTCTGTCAGGGAAACTATATACATGAAATAAACATTTAAGTATAAGTTGAAATTTACATATGAACATTTACTTTCTTATATATTTCATGTATATAGGCAAGATGTTCGAGAGTGGTTTCAGATCTCTAGGAGTTATAATGCAAATTCTAGTTTTTGGAAGATCTTAAAAAATTTAGACTTAGTCAAATTTCAGTAATCAAGAGATCAAATTTTAGTAATCAGGAGTTCAAAATTCATCTTTCTCTCTCTATCTCACTCATTTTCATCTCTTATTCTCAATACCTCTCTCTCTCTCACTATCTCCATCCCTTTATCCGACAATCTCTTCCTTGAGCTCAAGAACTACGTCTCTACATGTCCATCTCTCTCTCCTTCCCTCTCCAAAATCTATCTCCCTCCCTCCTTCCCTCTCTACATTTCTCTATCTCCCCTCCATCTCCTTTTATCTCTATATCACCTCTCTCTATACCTACCTATCCCTCTCTCCCCTCTTTCTCTCTCACTCTCAGCTTCCCTCTCTCTTTCTCTCCTTCCCTCTCTACTCTCTATCTCACCATTCTCTCTCTCTTTCCCTCTCTAGTTCTCTCTATCTCACTTCTCTCTCCTTCCCTCCCTCCCTCTCTAATTTTCTCTATCTCCCTATCTCTCCCCTTCCCTTTCTACTTCTCTTTATCTCACCTCTCTTTCTCCCCCTCTCTCTCTCCCTCTCTCTTCCTTTCACCCACCTTTTCTCTCTACTTCTTGCTATCTAACCTATCCCTCTATACATATTTCTCTCTCCCCCCTCCTTCCCTCTCAATCTCTCCACCTTCCTCCTTACCTCTCTACTTTTCTCTCCATCACACATCTCTATCACTTATCTCACTTCTCTCTCTACTCTATTTCTCTCTATCTCACCCCTTTCTCCCTACCTATCCCTCCCTCCTCTCTCTTATCTCTCTCCATACCTACCTCTTCCTCCCTCTCTCCTTCACTTTATATTTCTCTTTATCTCCTCCTCCCTCTATCTACTCAGACCTCTCTCTATTTTTTCTCACCTCTCTCTCCATCCCTACCTCTCCCTATATCTCTCCTTTCATATCTACTTCTCTTTACCTATCTCTCACTCTATACCTATTTCTCTCTCCCTCCTTGCCTCCTCTCTATCAATATCTCCACCTTCTTTCCCTCTCTAGTTCTCTCTCTATCACCTCTCTCTATCTCTCTCCTCCCTCTCTACTCTCTTTATCTCTCCCTCCATCCCCCTCTTTCTATATTTCCTCTCTCCCTCTCCCTCCCTCCCCCTCTTTCTATCTCTCCTCTCTCCCTCTCCCTCTCCCTCTTTCTATCTCTCATTTTCCTCTCTCTACCTATATCTCTCTCCTTCTATCTATCTCAACTATCCATCTTTACCTATCCCTCCCTCCTCTCTCTCTCCCACCAAAATTCACTCTACATCTCTCTATCTAACCTACCCCTATATACCTCTTTTTCTCTCCCTCTCTCTTTCCCTCTCTCAATATCTCTACCTTCCTCCTTACGCCTCTACTTCCTTCTATCAAATCTTTTTCCCCTTTCCCTCTTTACTTTCTCTCTCTATCTCACCTCTCTCTCCCTAAATATCCATCCCTCCCTCCTCTCTCTCTATCTCACCTATCTCTCCCTCCCTACCTCTTCTTCCCTCTCTCCTCCTTTCTCTACTTCCCTTTATCTCCCCCTCCCTCTCCTTACCTACCTCTCTCTCTATTGTACTCTCTCACCTCTCTCTAAATCCATATCTCTCCCTCGATCCCTACTCCTCCATCCATCTCTCCTTCCCTATCCACTTCTCTATATCTTCCCTT
>CM021102.1:13482212-13521108 GCA_007115665.2 Sequoiadendron giganteum | reverse complement strand
TCTCTTAGGTCTCTCTCACTCACTCACTCCCTCTATCTCTCTCCCCTCTACCCTAAACCCTTAAACCCTCTATAATATACCCTTAAACCTCTACCATCTATCTATCTTCCACTCCCTCCCCCATCTCTCTCTCTATCACCCTCTCCCTTTTTCAGGTCTCTCTTACTCACTCACTCCTTTTATCTCTCTCCCCTCTACCCTCTATCTCACTCCCACTCCCTCCCTCTCTCTCTCTCACTCCTTGTATCTCTCTCCACTATACCCTTAACCCTAAACCCTTAAACCCTCTATTTGTCTCCAACTCCTTCCCTCCCTCCCTCTCTCTCTCTCAAGTATATCCCTCCTACCTCCTCTCCCTCTCTCAGCTCTCTCTCTCACTCACTCACTCACTCCTTCTATCTCTCTCCCCTCTACCCTCTATCTGTTTGCTACTCCCTCCCTCCCTCTCTCTCTCTCTCCTTTACCCTTAACCCTAAACCCTAAAACCTTAACCCTTAAACCCTAAAACCTTAAACACTCTACCCTCTACCCTCTACTTCTCTTTATCTCCTCCTCCCTCTATCTACCTAGACCTCTATTTGTTTTTGTCTCACCTCTCTCTCCATCCCTACTTCTCCTTCTATCTCTTCTTTCATATCTACTTCTCTCTACCTAGTTGTCCCTCTATATTCCTCTCTCCCTCATTGCCTCCTCTCTCTCAATATATCCACCTTATTTCTCTCTTTAATTCTCTCTCTATCACCTCTCTCTCTCTCTCTCCCCTCTACCCTTAACCCTAAACCCTAAACACTTAACCCTCTACCCTCTACCCTCTACCCTCTATCTCTCTCCCACTCCCTCTCCCTCTCTCTCTCTCTCTCAATTCTCTCCCTACTACCCCCTCTCCCTCTCTCAAGTCTCTCTCACTCACTCACTCACTCCTTCTATGTCTCTCCCCTCTACCCTTATCCCTCTACCCTTAACCCTTAAACCCTTAAACCCTCTACCCTCAACCCTTAACCATCTACCCTTAACCCTCTACCCTCTATCTCTCTCCCACTCTCTCCCTCTCTCTCAAGACTCTCCCTCCTACCCCCTCTCCTCTCTCGGTCTCTCTCTCTCTCACTCACTCCCTCCCTTTATCTCTCTCCCCTCTACCCTTAACCCTAAACCCTTAACCCTTAACCCTTAAACCCTAAACCCTTAAACCCTCAACCCTCAACCCTCTACCTTCAACGCTAAACCCTTAACCATAAAACCTCAACCCCTATACCCTGTACCATATATGTTGGACCCTCAACCCTAATCCATCAACCCTACACCCTCTACCCTCTACCCTCAACCCTTAAACCCTAAATCCTTAAACTCTCTACCCTCTACCCCATACATTAAACCCTTAACCCTCAATTCTCAACCCTCAACCCTTAAAACCTTAATCCTACCCCCTTAAACCCTAAACCCTCAACCATTATACCCTCTACCTTATATATTAGACCCTCAACCCTCTACCCTCTACCCTCTACCCTCAACCCTCAACCCTATACCCTCAACCCAATACCCTAAACCATCATTATATACCCTTAATTCTCAACCCTCTATCCTATACATTGGATCCTCAACCCTCATATATCTTTATCCATCCCTCCTCTTCTCTCCTCTCTATCTCACTTCTCCCTCCATCCTTCCCTCCCTCTCTACCCTAATCCCGTTGGGGATAAGGAGTCTGGTCTGTCATCAAGATATACATCTAAGACAACAGTGTCTTAGTGATTTCAATTCAAAATCACAACAAAGACACAAAACAACTATGCCATAAAGCGGAAGCAGGCACAATGAATCCCCCATTGATCCTCTGAGAGAAGTAAATGCTTAACAGATACCAGATTCAACACAAGCACAGATTCAAGAGCATGAATCAAACAACATGAAAGACAAAACATATGGACACACAAATATATGTGGGGAAAACCTTTTTAGGTAAAAAACCCCACCTCCAAAACATTCAACTCACTTGTATTATTTAGTAACAAAAAACCAATTACAATACAAACACAGAGCTATGCTCTTCAGGAAAATACATTTTGTCCATCTGGAGAAAGAAAATGGGCAGGCAACACAAAACTAGAACCTTCACATAGTTACAATGTCATACATCTAACATACTATATAGATTCCCTTCAACTCCTCAGAAATAACTGTCTCAGCCAACCTCTCGGCTAGCATAGCCCCAAGGCCTCACAATAGGTTCACATTATTTCAGAACTGAGAGGCAGAGTGTTCGCAGTTACAATGCCTTAGCATATTGCATGAACACACTCACACCTCCCTCTCTCTCTCTATTAGTCAACGACTCTCTACTTCATGTCCAATGTATTCAACTTCTTTAAGTCACACATCACCATCAAAGTCCCCACCAAACATAGGCCTAAATCCATGCTGATCTAACCATTCGAGTAAGCAACTGATCTACACATAATTGCATCGAGCCTCCCAAGAATTCAATCCATGCCTTAGTCGGGTTCCAATTCCAACTAGAAATCGGCCTGCAATAACTGCCTATGACTATTTCGATCTCCGGCCAATCAGACGCTGCCAACCTGCCACGTGTTATCCTGTCAATCGCTTGTCATTCTGACACCGAGTCCAACTCAGTCAAATTGTGCCCAAGCTCATTTGAGCTCCTACCGCGTTACCGTCGAGTCCAAGTCACCTAGTTGCGGTAAAGTGGTGAGCTCATCTGAGCTCACCTCTTGACACCACCGAGCTTTGTCACACCTTCCCCATGCTACCACTGCCTGGTCTAGCCCACCTCACGGTATGGCAGTAACCGCCTACACAAACCTCAGTCTCCAACTGCACTACCATTGGGCTTGGAATTTCCCATCGCGGTATGGCGGTAACTGTATCGCAGACCACTAGTGGTCAAACCGCATCACCGCGGCTTAAGGAACAAGCCTTTGCGGTAAGGCGGTAGGAACCACCACTGACCATCATGGCTTCATTGTGCTACCACACCTAGACCACCAGACCTTCATGGTAAGGAGGTAACAATCACCGAACTTGCCCCTTGCTAGCACCGTGTTATCGCTGCCCGATTAGTGAAGACCCACGGTAAGGCAATGACCGCCGAACACAACTGTTAGCTATTAAATCACGCTATTGTGGGGGTCGACAAGTCACCCCATGGTAGGGCAGTAACCGCTAGATGAACCACAAGCGGTCTCACCGCGATCACTGCAGTGAGTGGACCCATCGCCCGCAGCAAGGCGATAAACCTTACATAGCCAGTCCGCCACCCCTACGCCACTCACTGCGTTACCTCGCCACCATCAAGCCACCTCCGTGGTAAGGAGGTAATAGTCATCCAAGTCGTCACCACTACACCGCACCACCGCTATTCAAGAACAAGACCGCCATGGTAAGGCGGTAACACCGCCCAACCGTCGAATAGGGTAGGTCGTGGTATGGCGGTAAAGGCTCGAAACAAAAGGAAAATGCCTAAGTCTTCAAATGGGTCGACCAAAAAGTTGAGGCAAATTCCAACAATCTCCCACTTGTCAAAGACTTTTAGGCATCCTCCAAGAACCCAAACAAGGACCAAAACATGCTCTCACGCTCCAACCAAGACCACTGCAATCGACATTCAAAATGTCCACCATCTCAGGCAACTGCTCCAAACATCCAACACAGGAAAAGGAACAAGTCAAGGCATTCATGCACCAATCTCAGGAATGAAAGCAAATGACCTTTCAGGCAGCAAAGGCAACACAACAACAAACAACAAGGCACCAACGCAAGCACAGGAAACAAGACTCAGACTGCAATTCTCCAGAACAAGAACACCAATCAGCCAGAACAACAACTAGAGACCTGACTGTCCTCATCTAGCTGGCCAAACCCACACGGCTGAACATAGCACCCATATCTTGTGTTAATCCATACAACCACCCATACCTCAAAGGTATGAAAAACCAACAACAGACTCATGCCATCATAAACCACCCATCTCAACAACAAACAAGCACCCTATGTCAACCAGTCGTAGACCAAACACGTCCAAGTACTCCCACTACAAGGGCACTATCCAAATGAGTGCAAACGAAGCACCATCACAAATGATCCAGACATACTAAGTCCACCAATCCTTGCATATAGAAGAAAGTAAACATGTAGTTCCAAGGGACACCCACTTTGATCTGCACAACCTGCAACCTCTTGCTGCAAGAAATTTTTCTTTCATCAATCATCCACTGTTCTTCCAAGGTTCCATATCTAACCGAAGAAGGAAAATCCCTCGTGTCATCACCCGAGTGACAAACACATGACCACAAAAAATAGTGACCAACATGGCTCCACAAACATCTAAAGTCATATGAGACAAACTGGAAGGACAAGACCAGATTAGAGAGAAACAACAAATCGAAACCTACCCTTCTGCAAACCCTTCTAAATGCCAGCTGTGACAAGAGTGATATTCTTCTCATCCCAAAGGGAAATACTTAACAACACCCAACAACACCATGGATGTAAGCATCAAGAAGATCAAACTAACCCATACACCATCTCCTATCAGTCCTCAAAATCACAAGGAGATACACAATGCTATTCATCTTCCATTATGAATCCTTCAGAATGTTAAAACAACAACTCAAGATTCATACCAATGAAAGATAAATCATAACACACCTGAAAAGTATAATGGGAAAATACCTTTTATAGGAACACTGCCGAGCAGACCAAGGAGAAAAGATAAACATGCTCCTTCAAGATATACAAGTCACCGTGACCTACCCAAGAGAATTCTCCTTCAAGGTCTCTATTGAATTCGCATTCAACCAAGGTGCAGGATTCTTGGACTTTCAGCTGTAACAACAACATTCTCATAAGAATTCTAGCCTCACCTTATTCTCCATGCATCCATGAGTATCAACAACCTGTCATCTCATGCTGACTCCAAGCTGCAATACTGCAAAAACCATGAAGATAAATAGAAACAGAGTCCCTATAAAAGAAACCCAGGGACCATATTCTTCTTCACCAATCTGAGTTCTAGCCAAGTCCCGAACAAATTCGAGAACATATTCCACAAAATTTTGAGCTCCGTTCGGAATGATTTGTGGGTCTCGAACAGCTAGAGTAGCTGAACCTAATCCACCAACATATGAATGATGCACTCAAAACATAGAGAAACCCCAGACCATTATCAAAGCTTCAAAACTTATCATGACACCATGATCTACTCATCCCCCTTCGGAGATACCATGCTTCAAGTGAACAAGCTATGGTCTAAAGAGCACAATGAAATGCCAAAACTCTAAGAAAGAGTAATCATGACATAAAACAAACAACTCTAAACCAAAACCAACATCACTTGTCAAGCACCACCAACAACTCAGCCAAAACTAACAATGTCTTCCATCGCCCCAAGATGTTGCACAACTTCTAGTAGTGAACATGCAGATGCAAAAGAAAACAACAACAGTGTAACAGGATCTTCATGACAACGTGATCCACATGCTATAGGTTCCCATCACTGAATATTCAGGTACTCCAACGCCATCCATCCTCTCATCTCAAAATAGCTACGCTAATGCACAAGTGACCACAAACAAGGTCAACTAATAGATCTACAACAACACAGAAGCAATCACATGGATATAGATAGTCCACTCCTGAGTTATCTCACAACAGTCAATATGTAGCTAATCTATCAACCACACAACTCAGAGATCCACTTCAAATGACAACTCTGCAAGTCTATTATCACACTAGCAAACTGCAAAACTGAGATCTCAAAGAGAACAACCATGTAGACAACCATAACTCAAACACCAGATCAACAACATATCTGGCTTGCCAAATACGTCCACAAGACAAGAACCATAGTCTAGGAAGCTCACAAGCAACACCATAAGAAATGTTGAATGAACGAACACATACCAACATTCTTATGCAGAGAAGACACCCTCCTCACGACCAGTCGAACTGCAACTATCTCATCCAATCACACCCCAAAGGCTAGGATCTAGAAGATAGCAAACAACAATTCCACACAAACATAAGTTTTCCTTGATAGTGCAAAACCTGCAAAACCACAATGTTTCCAAAACACCCACGCACCTCCATATTCAGTGCTCATCTGGATGACTTAGGAGTTTGCACACAACCATCATAGTTAACTAGAACAATGAAAGAACATGAAAATGCAACATAGAATTTTTAGGAAAATCTACTCAAAACCTTCAGAGCCAAAGATATGAATCTGAACCATGCAAGTGCAAGAAACAGGCACACAGGAACAACAAGTCCATTTCAGACTAGTTCCAATGCCACAGTCATGCACAAGCACAAGGGAGAGTCGGGCTATCCAAAAGTTGTAGACCACCAAGGTCACTTCATAGCCTCCATGCAATCAGAGTAGCAGAGCAAATGCCTTCAGTGCTAAGTCAAAACACCCAACACAAGAACACCATTTCCATGGCTGAAACAACAACTCAAGCAAGCCCATACTACCAGGGAGCCTCTCACATAGACACCCAGTATGAACACCACGCTTCACTGCAACTCAACTATGAATACACCTCACGCCCTTTGCATCAGGAACTTTGTTGCGAGCCAGGAGCCTCAGACCATGTTGCAACAACATGACCAACTCCAGTCATCTCCAACATCTTTCAAATTGTGTGTTGAGTCAAAGAAGCACACACTTCCACTCATCGAAGGATCAATCACCAACCGATTTCTCCAAATTTCCTCAAGCTTGCCAGGCTAAGAAATCAACACAGGAGAAAACTCAAAACTTCAACAACTAGGAGAAGACTTTGATACCAATGGTTGGTATCATCAAGCCTTGACCTCCTTCAATCAGCTTTGATACCACTTGTTGGTATCACGAGCAATAAGCTACTAGCTCTGATACCACTTGTTGGGGATAAGGAGTCTGGTCTATCATCAAGATAGACATCTAAGACAATAGTGTCTTAGTGATTTCAATTCAAAATCACAACAAAGACACAAAACAACTATGCCATAAAGCGGAAGTAGGCATAGTGAATCCCCCATTGATCCTCTAAGAGAAGTAAATGCTTAACAAATACCAGATTCAACACAAGCACAAATTCAAGAGCATGAATCAAACAACATGAAAGACAAAACATATGGACACACAGATATACGTGGGGAAAACCTTTTTAGGTAAAAAACCCCACCTCCAAAACATTGAACTCACTTGTATTATTCAGTAACAAAAAACCAATTACAATACAAACATAGAGCTATGCTCTTCAGGAAAATACATTTTGTCCATCTGGAGAAAGAAAATGGGCAGGCAACACAAAACCAAAACCTTCACATAGTTATAATGTCATACATCTGACATACTACATAGATTCCCTTCAGCTCCTCAGAAATAACTGTCTCAGCCAACCTCTCGACTAGCATAGCCCCAAGGCCTCACAAAAGGTTCACATTATTTCAGAACTGAGAGACAGAGTGTTCGTAGTTACAATGCCTTAGCATATTACACGAACACACTCACACCTCCCTCTCTCTCTCTGTCAGTCAACGACTCTCTACTTCACGTCCAATGTATTCGACTTCTTTAAGTCACACATCACCATCAAATTCCCCACCAAACACAAGCCTAAATCCACGCTGCCCTGACCATTCGAGCAAGCAACTAATTTGCACACAATTGCATCAAGCTGCCCAGGCATTCAATCCATGCCTTAATCGGGTTCGAATTCCAACTAGAAATCGGCCTGCAATAACTACCTATGACTATTTCGATCTTCAGCCAATCAAACACTGCCAACCTGCCACGTTTCATCCTGTCAATCGCTTGTCGTTTTGACACTGATTCCAACTCAGTCAAACTGTGCCCCGAGCTCATTCAAGCTCCTACCACATTACCGCTGAGTCCAAGTCACCCAACCACGGTAAAGCAGTGAGCTCATCCGAGCTCACCTCTCGACACCACCGAGCTTCGTCACACCTTCCCCGTGCTACCGCTGCCCGATTTGGCCCACCTCACGGTATGGCGGTAACCGCCTACACAAACCTCGATCGCCAACCGCACTACCGTTGGGCTTGGAATTTCCCATTGTGGTATGGCGGTAACCGTATTGCAGACTGCCAGTGGTCAAACCGCATCACCACGGCTTAAGGAATGAGCCTTTGTGGTAAGGCAGTAGGAACCACCACTGACCATCACAGCTTCATTGTGCTACCACACCCAGACCGCTAGACCTCTGCGGTAAGGAGGTAACAGTCACTGAACTCACCCCTTGCCAGCACCGCACTATCGCTGCCCGGTTAGTGAAGACCCATGGTAAGGCGGTGACCACCGAGCACAACCGTTAGCTGTTAAATTGCGTTACCATGGGGGCCGACAGGCCACCCCGCGGTAGGGCGGTAACCGCTAGACAAACCACAGGCAATCTCACCGCAATGAGTGGACCCACCGCCCACGGTAAGGCGGTAAACCTTACACAACCAATCTGCCACCTCTACGCCGCTCACCGCATTACCTCACCACCATCGAGCCACCTCTACGATAAGGAGGTAATAGTCATCCAGGTTGTCACCACTACACTGTGCCACCGCCAGTCAAGAACAAGACCACTGCGATAAGGTGGTAACACCACCCAACCGCCGAATAGGGTAGCTCGCGATATGGCGATAAATGCCTGAAACAGAGGAAAAACACCTAAGTCTTCAAATGGGTCGACCAGAAAGTTGAGGCAGATTCCAACAAATCCCTCAACCCTATACCCTCAACCCAATACCCTCTACCCTAAACCCAATACCCTCTACCATCAACCCTCAACCCTCAACCCTCAACCCTTAAACCCTTAAACCCTTAAACCCAAGTAAACTCTCTACCCTAATCCCTCAACCCTCAACCCTTAATCCCTCGACCCTTAAACCCTCAACCCTCAACCCTTAAACCCTTATCCATCAACCCTCAACCCTTAAACCCTAATCCCTCAACCCCTATACCCTCTACCCTATACATTGGACCCTCAACCCTAATCCCTCAACCCTATACCCTCAACCCTCTACCCTCTACCCTCAACCTTAAACCCTCAACCCTCAACCCTTAAACCCTCTACCCTATACATTAAACTCTCAACCCTTAACCCTTAACCCTTAATCCCTCAACCCTAGGTAGGTAGGGAAAAATAGGTGAGATACAAAGTGATGAAGGGAGAGGTAGGTAAACAAAGGGATAGGGGAGATAAATATAGGTAGAGAGGGAAGGAGACATAGAGAGAGGAGAGATAGAGAGAAGTAGAGAGGGGAGGGAGGGATAGGTAAGGAGGAGATAGAGGTGTGTGTGTGTGTGTCCGAGAGAGAGAGAGAGAGAGAGAGAGAGAGAGAGAGGAAACACATTTGAGATATAGAGTGGGAGAGGTGGGTAAAGAGAGGGAGATGGGAGATAAGGATAAATAGAGAGGGAAGGAGATGATAGATAGAGAGAAGTAGAGAGTGGAGGGATGGTGGGAGAGGAAGGAAGAGATAGAGGTGAGTGTGTGTGAGAGGGAGAGAGAGTGGGGAGAAAATGAGGGGAGAGAGGAAGGGGGAGAGAGAGAAAGAGAGTAGAGAGGGAAGGGGGGGAGATAGAGAGTAGAGAGGGAAGGGGGAAGATAGAGAGTAGAGAGGGAAGGAGAGAGTAAGAGAGAAAGAGGGGGAAGGGAGAGAGTGGTAGGTAGTGGAGGGAGAGGTAGGTAGTGAGGGAAGGAGAGAGGGATGGATAGGAGGGAGGAAAGGAGAGAGTGGTGAGATGGAGAGAGTGGTGAGATAGAGAGTAGAGAGGTAAGGAGAGAATGAGAAATAGAGATAAAGAGAGAAATGGAGGCTGGAGGAGGAGAGGTAGAAAGGCATAAGTGAGATATATAGAGAGGGAAGGAGGGAAAGTGGGATAGAGAGATAATGGTGATTTAGAGAGGAGGGAGTGAGAAGGAAAGAGGGAAAGTGGGAGAGAGGGAATGGTGATTTAGAGAGGAGGGGGTGATAGGTAGGGATAGGTATAATGGTGAGATAAAGAGGAGAGAGTGAGAGAGAAAGAGAGGGATGGAGAGACAGAGAGAGAGGTATGTAGAGTAAGGGATAGGAGAGATAGAGGGTAGAGAGGGAAAGAGGTAGGGAAGGAGACATAAGTGAGATAGAGAGGGATGGAGAGAGAGTGATGGAGGGAGAGGTAGGTATAGAGAGGGAAATATAGAAGAGAGATAAAGAGTAGAGAGGGGAGGGGAGGGGAGGGAGGGAGGCAGGGAGAGGTAGGGAGGGAGATAGAGGTGTGTGTGTGTGTGTGAGTGAGAGAGAATGGTGAGATAGAGAAAAGGAACAATTGAGAGAGAAAGAGGGGGGAGGGAAGGAGAGACAATAGTGAGAGAGATTGGGAGGAGAGACAAAAAGAAGGGGAGGGAGGGTGAGGTTAAGAGAGGGAGGGAGGGAGATAGAGGTGTGTGTGTGAGTGAGAGAGAGAGAATGGTGAGATAGAGAAAAAGATCAATTGAGAGAGAAAGAGGGGGAGGAAGGGAGGGAGGGACAATAGTGAGAGAGATTGGGAGGAGAGACAAAAAGAAGTGGAGGGAGGGTGAGGTTGAGAGAGGGAGGGAGAGGAGAGATAGAGAGAAGTAGAGAGGGAAGGATGGAGGGAGGGAGTGTTAGCGAGGGAGATAGAGGTTTGTGTGTGAGAGAGAGAGAGAGATAGAGAGAGTGGTGAGATAGAGAGGGGAGAGTGAGAGGGAGGGAGAGAGAATTATGAGATAAAGAGGAGAGAGTTAGAGAGAAAGTGGGGGAAGAGAGGGATAAAGAGTGAGAGAGATATGTAGGTAAAGGGAGGCAGAGGAGACATAATGAGTAGAGAGTGAAAGAGGTAGGGAGGGAGACATAAGTGAGATACAAAATGATGGAGGGAGAGGTCGGTAAAGAGACAGAGAGGGGAGATAAAGATAAGTAGAGAGGGAAGGAGATGTAGAGAGAAAAGAGAGAGAGAAGTAGAGAGGGGAGGGAGGGAGGCAAATGTAGGGGAGGAGATAGAGGGGTGAGAGAGAGAGAGAGGGGAGAGATGGAGGAAGGGAGAGAGAGGGAGTGGAGAGATAAAGACTAGAGAGAAGGAAAGAGTGAGAGAAATATGATACAACTTGTTGACTACTAAAATTTGACCTCCTGATTATTGAAATTTGAATTGCTGATTACTGAAATTTGACTAAGTCTAAAATTTTTAAGATCTTCCAAAAACTAGAATTTGCATTATAACTCCTAGAGATCTGAAACCAATATCAAACATCCTACCTATATACATGAAATATAACTTAAATTATAAGAAAGTAAATGTCCATATGTAAATGCCAACTTATACTTAAATATTTATTTCATGTATATAGTTTCCTTGACAGAGAAAGCAAAAATAAAAGAGTTTAGAAAAATGCATTCCAAAATTCATTGCAAAAAGAAAGAGAACTCACACTTGTTCATTCATTGCAAAATTCAAGCCATTTGGCGCTCGCCAAATGGTAAAGCCATTTGGAGAGTGCCAAATTTGGTGAGCACAATATGGCCTATTACAGGTTTTTTTTGTAATTTGGCACCAAAATTATGTCACAGATTGGTGCACTTACCCTATAACCACAACCCAAATCTTAATTTTATCTAGGAGCTAAACCTAACATTATTCCTAATTTTATCTCTAACCCTAATCCTAATTTTATCTCTACTTCCAATCATAATCTTGACCCTATCTCTAACCCTAACCCTATTCCTAATTATATCTCCAACACTAATCCTAACCCAAATCATAATTCTATTTCTAACCCTAATCCCAACCCAAATCCTAATTTTATCTCCAATCCTAATCATAATCTTTACCCTATAGCTAACCCTAAATCTAAACCTCATCTTGACACTAACACCAACCCTAACCCTAACCCTAATCCTAACACTAACCCCAACCCTAATCCTAATTCTATCTCTAACCCTATCCCTAATCTTAATTCGATCTATGATCCTAATCTTAATCATAATCCTATTTTTTCTCTAACTCTAACCCTAACCTTAATCCTAATACTAATGGTAACCCTAATCTTAATCCTAATTCTACCTCTAACCCTAACCTTAACCCCAATCCTAATACTAGCGCTAACCCCAACCCTAATCATGATTCTATTGCTAATCGTAACCCTCTAACCCTAACCATAACCCTAATCATGATCCCACCTTAAACCCTAAACCTAATTCTCACACTAACACCAACCTTAATCCTAACCCTAACCCTATTACTAACACTAACCTTGACCCTAATCCTACTTTTATCTCTAACCCTGGTTGTAATCCTAATTCTATCTATAATCCTAATCTCAATCAAAATCCTAATTTTATCTCTAACCCTAACCCTAATCATAATACTAATGTTAATCTCAATCCTAATAATTCTATCTCTAACCCTAACCCTAACCCTTAACCCAATCCTAATACTAATGATAACCCCAACCCTAATCCTAATTGTATCTCTACCCTTAATCCTAACACTAATCTTGGCCTTCCTCTAACCCTAAACTTACCTCAACCTCTAATCCTAGCCTTAATCCTAATTCTATCTATAATCCTAATTTTAATTGTAATCCTAATTTTATCTCTAACCTTAACCGTAACCCTAATTCTAATAGTAACCCCAAGCCTAATGCTAATTGTATGTCTAACCCTAATAGTAATGTTAAACACTCGACCTTATTTCTAATCCTATATCTAACTCTAACTCTATTCTTAATTCTATCTCCAATCCTAACCCTCGCCCTAATTATAATAGTAAACCCAACTCTAATTCTAATTCTATCTCTAACCCTTACCCTTACCCTAACCATAATCTTAATATTAACGCTAATCCCCACACCAATCCTTAATCTATCTCTAACCCTAACCTCAACCCTAATCCTAATTTTTTCTCTAACCCTAATTGTAACCATATTTTAATCTCCAACCCTCTCTCTAATCTTAACCTTAATCCTGACCCTAATACTAATAGTAACACTAAGCACAACCCTAATACTACGAGATTGTCTAACCCTAACTAATCCTAATTGTAACACTAACCCTAATCATATCTCCAGGCCTAACCCTATCCCTACATTGGATCCTAATTAAATCTCTAATCCTAACCATAATCCTAATAGTTGGTATGAGTTTTCCTCTTCCCGATGATGGATCACTGTGTGTGATTTGAAACATCGACAAAAAAGCTTACACAATTGAATCCAAAAGCTAAATATTGTAACATAATCCCAATTTTCTTACTAACCCCAACCCTAATTGTATTTTATCTCTAACCCTAACTATATCCCTAATCTTAACCCTAACCCTACTTATATCTCTAACCTGAACCCTAACCTTAGCCTTAAGCCTACCCTTGATCCTAATTCTATTTCTATTTCTAGCCTTAATCCTAATTTTAATGGTAATCCTAACACTGATTCTAATTGCATTTCTAATAGTAATTGTAATCCAAATACTAATATTAACTCCAACCCTAAGCATAATCCTAATTTTATGTCTAACCCTAATCGTATTCTAAATCTTAACCCTAATCCTAATAATTTCATTTTCCATATCACATTGTGAATGCTACTAACATATATATATATATATATATATATATATATAAAACATTAAGAAATATCTTTCTAGAGACGTCTATTATACTTTTATGTGAAAAATTGATTAAAATTTTGATTAATATATGCTAGTTTATGATCCTTAAAGCATGCTTAAACTTTAGAGAACAAATGTTTATGCCTTGAGATTTCTTTCTCTTGCTGATTGTGTATTTTCAATCCATCTAAATTTCTTGTTCTCTAAAATTAATATGTAGTTTATATATAATGTAAAAAAATTCAACCCACTTAACTAAATTAATTATTAATTAATTAATTTAATTAGCCTAGGTAATTTTAAAGACAATATTTTTTTTTGTTTATAACATCTTATAGAATAGCTTTCATTCTCAGCGCCTACCTGTGCGGAAACGAAAATTCCCACCGTGGGTTTTAGGCGGGTTTAGAATGCTGCGGTTTTAGCTTCATTTCACAGTGTATTTGTTTTTTTTTTTGACTCAGCGTGCAAAATCTCAAAATGACAGAGAAAAAAGTCTCAGCACTGGACATGCCAGATGTCCCAAAAGGACAGCTACCCGCTCATCTTGAATTGCAAAGGACCAGAGTTGTTTGTGCTGCAGACGCTCCATCCTATGTACGTGCTTTCTGTAACTCTCACTTTTAAAAATCTGTGAATTTCCCTTCTGTGGTGCTTAGATGTCACAACAGAGCTATGCCTTCTTCATCTAAAAGACGCAACACTGCGAAAAGAACCTCAAAACTCAAATTTCATTGTATATTTTGCTTGAATACGTAATCATGGAATCCGTGTCGTTGGGTTGATGTGTGCTTGTTTTTCTATTCTTTAATTTTTTTCCTACGAGGGATGGATTGTTATAGGTAAATTTTAGTTGCAATACTGGAAGGTTTGAATTTTTATTCAGAGGAGGTTATGATGAACTTCTTTCTTTATGTGTTTGAAATATAGACAGAGGGCATTCAGTACTCTGGAGCGTATGCATCTTTTGGGGTTGATAACAGTTTACGCCTTGGCGATTTTTGCAAGAACTTAAAAATCGAAGTTAAGACTTTAAATGAGGAGGAGATTGAGTTTGACATTGTTGGCATTGACGCTTCCTTGGCAAATGCCTTTCGGCGTATTCTAATAGCAGAGGTTTGTATTTGCCAACAGTAAACATTAGTTAGATTGGAATTTTATTTTAAAGTCGACTTATTTCATCGAATCTTATTTTATTTTTGTGCTATATTGGTTTATGTACTGGGTTGTGACCTCGGACTATTCCTTGGTTTTGATCGTATTGTATAGCTGATTATATGATGATGTATCTTGTTATCTAGGTTATGGATAGTTGATGTGGATGATTTAATCTTTGTGGCAGTCCTTTTTTGAGTTTGTACAGCTGTTGTTAAATCTTTGTATTTAGCTGCTCGAATGAGCTATATCTGTAAACTATTTCCAATATATTAGAAAAAAAGCGGGGTTGATATTGCTGAAATGCAGGGGCTAGTTGCCCCCATTATCAGTCCAATCAATCAATAATTTTTAAAATTCAGAATCAAATTATTCTTCCTGTCATGAATGAATGTGACCAAAAGTGAAAACCCTTAAATTTATGGCCTTCACAGGCTTGATGTAATCTTGGTCCTACCTCTATTTTTACTTAGTTGTATTGTTTTGTAGGTGCCAACTATGGCTATAGAAACGGTTCTTATTGCAAACAACACATCTGTTATTCAAGATGAAGTCTTGGCTCACAGGTTAGGCCTCATACCTATTAAAGCAGATCCAAGGCGATTTGAATACAGAGCAGGTAAGCTGGCCAAAAGATTATTTGTAAAGCATCAATCATGATTTTATCTCATGGATTAGAAGCAACAGTTTTATTACTTCTTAGTGTTATATTTTGGATGGAAGTTTCTTAGTTAATGGCTTTTTATTCATATCATTGTCTTTACAGAAGGCGATCCTGTCAATGAGAAAAATACAATTGTTTTCAAGCTAGATGTTACCTGTAAGAAGCAAGCTGGTAATGTTGTCAATGCAACAGGTAAAGGTCTTGGTTTGGTGTGATAATGATATTTGTTATTCTCTT
Organism: Sequoiadendron giganteum; assembly: GCA_007115665.2. Lineage (NCBI taxonomy): Eukaryota > Viridiplantae > Streptophyta > Pinopsida > Cupressales > Cupressaceae > Sequoiadendron > Sequoiadendron giganteum. Next base: position 13,505,423 of record CM021102.1, on the reverse strand, counting down.
CAATTGATTTCATAAGGAATTAAAGGGCATCTTTGATTAAAGTGGTTAGTAAAACCAGTTTGTGAAAATTCAAAATTCTTGTTACATGAGGTTGCCACTTTTATTTTGTGCTTTCCATTTCAATGCAGTAAAGTCAGAACAGCTGAAGTGGCTACCCAAAGGAAGTGAATTTGAAAAGCCTTCTACAGACCCATCTTTGAAGGCAAAAACTTATACGTCCTTCAACTGTAGTCAAGATTCCCTTCCAGAATTTTCCAACAATTCAATTGGTTCAAAATATCCAGATATAATTATTTCAAAGCTGCGGCCAGGTCAGGTAAGGTTTTCTTGCCTTCTTTTTCTGTATTTCAAATCTTAGAAAATTTGACATCTGAATCAAGCAATATGTTAAAACAAGCTTCGGAAATTGTTCTTTTGGGATCGTTGAGGAAAAAGTTAAAAATTGCATTTTGCTTGTTGATTTCATGTAACTGTTTTTAGTTAGACATGCAAATGATTTCATTTTTATTTACTATTTCAATTTTAGCAGGCAGAGGATTTTCTCTGGCTTAGACGCCATTACATGGGGAATCTATTTTTTTTCAGATGTACCTAGGGCTTGCAACTGACCTTGTCTTATTGAGAAATGCTACGACTGTGAGTGTTCAAGGTGAATGGGACTTGCACACCTTGCCTTGGTTACAAACTGAATCAAGTACATACTTTAGACTCGAGTAATTAAATCTCTGGGTGTTTTTGTTGCAGCACTTCAACATATGTCTAGATCACACAATGATGAGCAGTATGAGAAGGCCTCATTGTAGTCTGTTTCATGTAGCTGTTTTGTCATACTTAGAAATAAGCATAATGCAATTTCAGGCAGTGTGTAAGAACCTGAACATTACTGACATTTCTTTCCATTCAGGGTTTTCAAAGCTAGGAATAGACATACAAGTTGAGAAATTAAGAACGCAACCACATAGGCAGCAGTTTATTCTAAACTTTTTTGTAGTGCTTGTGCAAACTGCAATTCTCTGTCTTGCATCTTCAAGTCTCGAATAATGATGCAGATTGACCTCTATCCCTGCAAGATGATCACTAACAACAAAAAACAAATAATCTGCCTTGCAAATCAACTTGTCAAGAATGCTCTGTTCCCATGACTCATACTCAAGAGCATGAACAATAACAGGTTATGCATAAACGGAATATGGGCAACATGTTCATGTTATACCCAAGGAAGATACTACAGTATTATTTTTATTCCAAATCAAAACCAACACAAAACTTGAGTGCATAGTACATCAACTTATAAAAGGTCGACAACATAGGTCAGCACAAACACCTACATTACATACTGCCTAGGTATAGAAACAAACATAAATGAATGCCAAAAAACTGATCAGACTTGATAAAGAAAACCTGAACCAGCCTATTATAAGTTTTACAGCAGCAAAAGAACAGTGCCCAACACTCTGCTCAGCGAATTTCTCCCCAAAATTTTCTAAGCCTTTTCCTGCCCATTAAAAACAGTTACCACCCCAAAAATATCATCACCTCCACAGCACCAAATCTCCCTCTTTTTAAATCAGAAAAAGGAATCTCCTAAAATAAACCCACGATCCCATCCTCTATTTACTATTGTGGCAGAGTTTTAAATGCCCTTTTTATGCTGCTCAGTGCCCATTAAAGGTACCTTGTAACTGCCACTGACAATTTAATTACTCCCGAATTCACTAGTGGGATTCTATTTTTTTCAGATGTACCTAGGGTTTGCAACTGACCTTGTCTTGTTGAGAAATGCTATGACTGTGAGCGTTCAAGGTGAATGGGACTTGCACCTTGCCTTGGTTACAAACTCAATTAAGTACATACTTTATACTCAAGAGTAATTAAATCTCTGGGTATTTTTGTTGCAGCACTTCAACATATGTCTAGATCACACAATGATGAGCAGTATGAGAAGGCCGCATTGTATTCCGTTTCGTGTATCTGTTTTGTCTTACTTAGAAATCAACATAATGCAATTTCAGGCAGTGTGTAAGAACCTGAACATTACTGACATTTCTTTCCATTCAAGGTTTTCAAAGCTAGGAATAGACATACAAGTTAAGAAATTAAGAACACAATCACATAGGCAGCAGTTTATAGTTCCAAACTTTTTTGTAGTGCTTGTGCAAACTGCAATTCTCTGTCTTGCATCTTCAAGTCTCGAATAATCTCATCTTCTCCATGGTAAAGCCATTTAATGAGATTTTTTGGTTGGCTTTTCTCACCTTTTAGTCACAATTTTGTCCATTCTGTCTATAAGTTATGGGATAACTCAGACCTGAATAAGTACATGAGTATTATGATTGGGCACACATTTGTCAAAATTTTGCCATTGTTTTGGCAAGATGTATTTGGATCATTAGGATAGTAATTTCAATGTGATGAGAAGGCAGGTAATCTTCGATATTAAAAGGAATGTTCTGCCTTGGTTCTGGTTTTCCCATGAATGAAAGCCCATGGAAATCATGAAAAAATAGACTGGATTATCTTAAATTGCATCTCACGGGCAGCTGGAGAACAGTACTGCAACACGACAGACCTCACAACTTCACTAGATCAGACAATAATCTGTAATACGTTAGAGAACTCTGCAAACAATCACCAATTACATATTCTTCTTGTCAATTCTACACAATACCTTCTAATAACTGTTTTCTTGCTTTTGAATGCTTATAAGTTCAGTTGTGAATGTTCAATAATGCAACAGAACATGGAAAAACAAGACAACACATCTACACAAGTGCAAGCAAACCCTGAAAATGAACTGAACATGCTGGTATACATGGAGAAATCCTCAAAATGGAAGAAACCTCCGGGATGGCAAGCTCATGTTCCTCATGCCACAATATCCAGTCAATTACAAGTGTCTTCAATGTCAAAAGGACGAATTGTAATTCTTACAACAAGTTTGACAAGATTTTAACAACTGCAAATGGTCACAACTCACAACACTACGGAAATCCCTGTCTTCCTCTTTGCATCAATCAAATTTTGAACATGATGAATGTAGAATTGAGAGCCAACCCTTGCACATTGTGTTTTTAAACTTTTCCCACATCCATCCTTAGTGCCAAAATGAATTCCAAATGGCGGAATTCTCAAACTGAGTTAAAACCCTTCATATTTCACACTTTGTCCAATGTGTATGAAACCATCTGCTCATGACTTTTGGTGGTTATGAAACCACCTCTGATGACTTTCAGCAGTTACGCAATTGCTAGGGTGCTTAGGGTAAGGTCCCATGGAGGGGGGCTTCCTAAAAAAATTTAGTGGGTGCTGCAGAGATTTTATAGGAATATTTTAAAGCTGTTGGTCCCATGAATTCAATTTTGCAATTCAGCTTAAGAGTTTGAGCTCCAAAATTTAAGGAAGAACTGTAGTACTTTGATAAAAATTAATAAATAAATAAAAATTCTCTCATTTTTTATTTTTTTTAGGAATTTAACATTTTAAGTGATAGACAATTGGCAGAAAAAATTCCTAAGCTGTAGGGGCAATTTCTAGCCCCACCTCAATTTCACCCGCTGAAATTTGCAGTCCTAAAAGGTAGGGGCTGCTATTTTTCAGGAAAAGATTCCAATTAATCTTGTAGCATAATTTTTTTTGCTTCATGAGACCGCTTGATCCAAGAAAATAGAAGCCCAAGCCCCCCATGGGACCATACAGTTATGGAACTATTGTGTCGGTCACAAAACCACCACCAATTGTAAACTGACTATTTTGTCACCATTCGATTCTGCTCAAGTTCAATGCTTGATCCCTGTTTGCTTACCTCCTTGTGATGCTCCAAATCAACCCAAGGATGTCTCTAACCTGAGAACAAACATATTGGCTTCAATAACTATCATATGTAGGAAAACACAAGTAAGCATTCTCCTTAGACAACTTCTCAATTGGAAATGACATCAATTGATCCCGTGGTCATTCTACTTGGAAATGACATTAACTTCACACCTCCCCACTGAGGAGGCTTTTGGCTCCCCAAAGCTCAGGGACTCACCAAGTGAGAAAATTTGTTCCACACATCTTCCTTGGGCTACCACTCTGCCTTATTTGGTAGTTGCCCTTTCAAACCCATTAACCATGTTTCGTTCTCTCGTCTCCTTGCCCTGCTCAACTTCTTGTCCAGAACCACGTCACCCTTCAAATCCTCTCAACAGCTCGCAGCTAAATCATTGAGGGAAGGCAACAATAGGTCCTCTTCCACATCAGGCATGAAGGATCGAACAAATGAAGTTTCTCAACATTAGTGATTGAATACATCTTCATGTAGGAAGGCAAATCCAATCAAAAAACATTTTCTCCCACCAGTCTTTAGTGGTTTGATTTTCTTAGCTTGACCTTGGAGCGCTTCCTCTCCCAAGTACACCCATACACGATCTCCAACCTTGAACTTGTGTTCTATCCTATATTGGTCATGTTGCCTCTTGTACCTAGCTTGAGACTCCAATTTCTCTTGAACTTGGTTAATGGGTTGCCTGAACTTATCAATAAACCATTCAGCTTTGTGGGCCTCTGAATCCACAGTCTAAGGTTTTTTCTGATTGTTCCAAAGCAACATTGAAGGGACCAGGAGGCAAAAAACCAATTATTGCCTTGAATGCTAAGTTACCGGTTTGGGTTCGGGGACGGGTTCGGGTATGAGAACCCGGTACGTGGGTACGTGAAATTTTTTTTTAGGGGTTTGGGTACGTATGGGTACGTGTGTATATATATATATATATGTATTATATATACAAAAAAATAAGAGAAATATATAGAATTGTAAAACTAAATCATTTCATAGTATGATACAGTGATACTTAATCATTGATCAATGCCAAATGCCAAAGATAAATATTAAATGCCAATTGATAGTTGTATTTGATTGATTTGAAAGCAAATTGGGTACAAAATGGCATCCTCATGTGGAATGCGTTGATGTTGATATTCTTAAACAAAATGAAAATCAATTAAATTCAATGGGAGTTTGAGGGCAATGTCTCCAATGGGGTCAAGGGGCAGTGCCCCTTGTGGTGGGGGTCTAGGGGCAGCGCCCCTCGTGGGGGTCTGGGGGCAACGCCCCCAGCGGGGTCAAGGGGCAGCCCTCACGGGGTCTGGGGTCAACGCCCCTGGCGCGCTCCCTGTCGCGGTATAGGGCGGGGTCGAGGGGCAGTGCCCCACCGCTAGCACCAATTTAAGGCTTCTAAAACCATACAAAACTCCATGGCGCACCTCATTTTCACGATTTTTTGAGTGGCAAAACCTAATGCTGACAAAGCCCAATTTAAGACCTTCAAAACCACACAAACCGCAAAAAATAAGAGAGGTAAAAAATTGTATTTTATTTAAGTTTGGGCCCACTTTTTAAGTGCTGGGCCGTGGGTTCTTCCAGGTACACCTGGGTACGTGGCTGATACTCCTGAGTTCAAGAACCATTTGGCTGGGTTCGCCCTGGATACGCACAGGGCTGGGCGTGCACCCTGTGCGTACCCAGGGTGTACCCACAGGCGAACCCGTACCAGGTGCGTACCCGGACTGGGTTCGAGGCCTGTAGGTGCGTACCCAGTAACTTAGCTTGAATGGTGACAATCTTGTGGATGTATGGACTGCCTTGTTGTATGAGTGTATGTATGCCAAATTCTTGTCCCATAACTTTGGATACCTCTGATTATACACTCTCAAGAGCTGAACCAAGGCATGGTTCACCACTTTTGTTTGCCATTTGTTTGGGGATGAAAGGAGGTAAAACACTTCAATTGAGTATCCTTCTTCTTCCAAATGATATACCAAACTTCCTCAAGGATCTATCATCTCTATTTGATACGATCTTTTCAAAAGCCCAAAATTAACACACATGTGAGAGAAGAGTAACTCAGCCACTTTGCTGTCCTTAGGAGATTTTTTTGCATGGAACGAGTACACACATCTTACTGAATTGGCTCACTTCCACAAACAAATAGTTGTGCTGTCTCTTGGACTGGTTAGGCTTCCTTTAAAGTCCAAGGAGATGCTCTCCCATGGCCTTGAAGGTACTGTTAGTGATTGGTACAAACTCCACTTATGATTACTTGGCTTGTTTATGCAACAATCTACCCTGAATGAATCTTGAAACATCCATTTGCATGTACAGCCAATACACATGCTGTTGAAGATTAGCCAACATCTTTGGCACACCAAAATGACCTGAAACCTTTGAGGGACGAGCCTCTAGCAAGAACAACCTTCTTTTGTTTTGGTACGCATAACTTATCCAAAAGTCTAAGTTTGGTCAAAACCAACAACCTTTCTTCTATTTCCTTTCTCGTACACATGACCAAAATCCTTCTCATCATCATAGTTTTCAGCACACCTCTTTCGAAAAAGGGCTCCAATTGAGAAAGAGTACTCACAATGGAGAAAAGAGGTGGCCTTGACAACATTTCAATCACAAAGTGGGATTATTGGAGAAACCCATCCACTTATAATGCATTGCTTTGTTGAGGTTTAGTTTGTGCTTGCAAATACTGAAGGGGTTGATGGTTTGTGTGGACAACTATCTCTTTTCCTTTCAAGTAATTTTTCACCACTTACACTAGTGCATACAACTCTTTGTTATACGTGCAATGGAGCTGCAATATGGGAGAAAGATTTTAAAACTTACATGTTATACGTGCAATGGAGCTGCAATATGGGAGAAAGATTTTAAAACTTACATGTGTATTGGACAGCCCCAACAAAACTTCTTGTTTGTGTGATAATAGATGGTCTTGGTCAATCTACAATGACCTCAAATTTGATAGGATCAGTTTTAATATCTCGATTATCCACCACATGTCTGAGATAGACAAGTGATGTTTGTGCAAACTCCATTCCTTTCTATTTAACAACTTATTCTCACCTAAAATAAGTAGAACTTGCCTAAGATGGGATATGTTCTCCTCATATGTCCAACTAAAGAAAGGATATGTAATGTCCCCTCCTAGCCTCTGAGCAGTGCTTGTGACCTTTAGCCTATTCCAGAGTTTCTATAGGCTAAATGGTTGTGGTAAGGGAACTCAGTTCCAATTCTTTGTGTTGGGTTTTCGGTGATCAGGGGGCCTTTCTATTTTTAGCAGGGGATCAGTACTAAGCTTACAATCTTCAGTGGCCCTTTGAGCATATCAGTATCTCTTTGGCTTGTGTTTTTGGTACTACTTACCATTTTTAGTACTTTCTAAAAATATTTTAATACTTGTTTTTTGGATAAGCTGGACCTGGTCAAGGTTCTCTCAGCAGCATATTCTTAGTTGGCATCAGGTTGCTAAGTTTGAAATATTTTAATACTTGTTTTTCCCTATTCTTAGTTGGCATCAGGTTGCTAAGGTTGAAATATTTTAATACTTGCTTTTCCCTTCGAAATTGGATTAAATTTAAAGTGACTTTATATTTTTAAGTTAAGGGTAAAGGGGACATAAAAAAGTACCAAGGGCGCCTAATGTGATAACTTCAAGTTGTTTTAAAGCATCAAAAATGTTTTAGAAGATAACTTCAAGTTGTTTTAAAGCATCAAAAATGTTTTAGAAGATAATTTCAAGTTGTTTTAAAGCATCAAAAACGTTTTAGAATGCTGGATAAGAGATGGGTGCCCAAGCTAAAGTTAAAGTCAAAAAAATTAAATTAAATAAAAAACAAATAGTATGGTGTGGGTTTTAGAATGGTTTTAGGGTTTCCACAAGGCTGGTTGCCCTAATTTTCCATTGAGTCTTTTAAAAGTTCATTGTGAAGACTCATTTTGCTATGGATGATTTTGGTTGCATAAGGAGATGTTGCTGGTTTTTCACCAGGAGGTTTGAAAGTGAATGTTGAGGACGGAAACCCTTGACATCTTGGACTGGTTTTGGTAGTGCAAGACCTGCCCTAGCCAGTGAAAGTGTGGTTCCATCTAGGAGTCACAATTTGAGCTTCAAGTGCAGTTTCAGACGTTTTAGAATGAAGATCTTCGATCATTTTTGATGTGTTTCAGTTTGGTTTGGGTTTGTGATGGCTTAATCTCTTTTGGCGTGAATTTCAAATCGCCCTTGGCTGCTAGTGCCCAGTTTGGGACTCATTTCCAGATTTTAAGGTGACTCAGTCAGGTACAGTTTCCTGTTATTGCTGGTCTGTTTGGAGGACAGTTAGGCGTTGGCATTGTAATGGTTTGAGGATACTTCTGTGGAGAAGGACGTGGCACAGTTGCAAGCTTAAATCTGCTGTTATATCAGCATTACCAGGTCTGAGTTTTGTATTTCTGAATCTGAAACTGTAATGAAAGTGACTGAATATTTTTGTTATTAATTCTGTGCATTTAAAGACTGAAAAATACTCATTGTAAAGCAAGTTTCCTAGTGTTTTTTCTGCCTATATGTCATATACCTTTTGGCATGTTAATTCCATGATGGGTACATGAGAAAACTCAGTCAAACAAACACAGAAACACTCAAACAGCAAGTTGAAATCAGAATTTTTTTTTCCAGAATTTCTATTTACAAGCTATTCTTAGTTTATTTCCTGGCAGTTTAGTTGTATTTCCAGAATTTCCACTTGCAAGCTATTCTTAGATTTGGTTACAACAGAGTTAGACCTTAATTTGTTTCATGCAAATTAATTCTCCTCCCTCTTGCATATATCCGTGGACAACGCCCTGGATTGATAATTAAATGATGGGGACTACAACAACCTTTGTCATTTTTGGCATCGTTGCTGGGGATAGGCGTCATTAGGGAATTGGGAAAATTATTTTGACAGTCTTTTAAGTTTATTATTTTGAAGTTCTTCAAGAAAGATCTATTTGCCAACCTCGCGCACAGATCCAAAGGATGAAAAGACCTTGTTGTTTTCTATTTTCAATTCTTGTGCAACGTCTTCAAGTAGAGGACCATGATGTAATGTCCCCATTCTCGGAGTGACATTTTGATGACATGATTCTAGCCCATCCAGCATTCCTCTGGGTTAGATGGCATGATTAGGGAATGATTTTGGCCAAGAAAATCAAATTTTGGTACGATGTGTTATCCTTAACCTAGCAAAGCAAGCAAAGAGGTCTACTTGCAAGTCAAAGCAAGCAAGGAGGTCTATTTGCAAGACCAAGCAAACAAGGAGGACAAAGCAATCAAGGAGGTGAGTCGACCATATCAAATCAGATCAGCTTCTAGAAGATTCTCCCTCCTATGGCGGTTTAGCAAACTTAAGGGAGAAGCAACCAAGATTTAATATTTTAAGAATAAAATCAGATCTGATTTGCTCTTTGCTTCTAGAAGGTCAATTCTCTCTCCTAGGGCAGTTTAGGAGACTTAAGGGAGAAGGCAACCAATATTTTAATAAATAAAATCAGATCCTTGGATAAGGACAGCTTAGGTGCCTTGGTGAAGAAGGCAAAAAATATTTTAATGAATAAAATCAGATCCTAGGATAAGGGTGGCTTAGGTACCTTGGAGAAGAAGGCAAAAATATTTTAATAAAATAAAATCAGATCTTCCCTAAGGGCAGTTTAAGTGCCTTAGCCATGAAGTCATTGAATATTTTATTGAAAATAAATCAGATTCTTCTTCTAAGGGTAGTTTGGACAAGAAGCCTTATTTAAAGGCATGGAGGAATGTGAGATCATTATGTTGGATTAGTACTTGCTTTCTCTTGTCTGAAATAAGTTTTCAGAAATTACTTCAAGGTGGTGTTCCCTTGAGTTGGGTTTGGTGATGCTCCCTTACCCTTGTTTGAGAGGTGAAATCACTCAGGTTTCATCATAGAGCAGAATCGTACAAGCTTGGTGCATGGCTGCTTGAGTTTGTAGTTTTTTTCATGGCACTTTGTTGGCATTTATCATCAGGGTTTTATAACAACAGCTGATACACATTTAATTCAACAATATCAGACCTCCAGTGGGTTGTTACAGTTGCATTTCAGTCATTTCCAGCTGGGCATATCTTCCATACTTCATATAGCTTCATCTCCCATTCATACGGCTAGGGTTTGGACTTGTGTTTTGGCACATTTGGATTTAATTGAAGGTCTGAAATTCAAATTTGACTTAACTGATTGTACTTTCCAGTCCTCTCTATTTGTAATCAGTTTTCAAGTCAATAAGAAGTCAAGCTATCATTGCCTGGTATGTTCGTCTATGTTTATGTGACTTGTTTGATTGCCTAATATCTATGTTTCAAGTTCATATCTTGTTATTTGGATTCATGCTTGGAACCTTTCAATCTACATGATATTACAAACCCTTTGTTGAAAATGAATGTTTAAAAGCTTAAGTACTTTGCAAGCAAAACAAATCAGAAATTTTCAGACCAGCGAAGGGAAAAATTCAGTTAGATCCTATAGGGGTTCTTACACATGACTCCAAGTTCGAGCAAGGAAAATCTCATTGAAGGAGACATTGATGGCCTATCGCTTGCAATAGGTACCGAGTACAATGAAGAAATCTTATCTCCACTAAATGAGCTTGTATGACAGAGTGTTATTTGGACAGCTTCAAAGTCTAATGAGGGCTGCCCGATCAAATATTTGAAGAAGAACAAGGTGTTGGAAATATTGTCATTGATGGCGAAGGTGCCCAAGTTGAGATAGTTGGAGGTTATCATGAACATCATGAAGGATAAAGCTCATGAAGAATAAAAGAAATTATATATACCAACATACTTGACAAAAAAAAGAAAAAAATCATAAGATTGTTCATATTGAAGATCCTTCAAGTTAATATAATCAAGTTTAATGATTATCAAGTTCGATATCTTTAACATATACAATTTGTTAAAGAAAATGGACGAACTGCTCCTTATGATTACTCACATATGTATTTTGTGATTGGTTAAGAAGAATGACTCTCTAGGTAGTCGTTGAATTCAGATTCATTAACATTTAGTTTATCATTTGATTATCAAGACAAATGAAGTTCCTTAAAGAAGAACGACCCTCTTGAAGAGTCATGGAAATCGAAGTCATTCAAACTAAGATGTCTTTTCCTTGAAGAGGTATGAGAATCAGTTCTTAAAATCTGAAGAGTTGTCGTGATTCACTTTGGATGTGTTTCATCCTAAAGCCGTTTTAATCACATCTCCAAAGGGCGTGCTTCTAAAGAGAAGTGATTCATCTTAAAAAAAAAACATTCATAAAAAGACGCGTTTCTTCACTGGAAAGATACGTCTAATCTCCAAAAATAATAGAACAGATATTATAATTAAACATGGTGCAATTTGAAAAGGCATATTTTCTCCAAAAGACGTATTTCTTATAAGACAATATGAAAATAGGCGATCTACATGAAGTGTTACGATTTTCTGAAGAGATGGATTTGTTAAGTGGTGTGATCATCTTTAATAAGGCAAGCAATAAAAGATAGTGCCACATAAGAATATCAATTTGTGCACAAAACAGAAAATTAATGAATTAAAGTAGGTCAATTAAGATTAAGACAAATAAATGGCCCATCTAAAGAGGTGTGTTTGAGATATGAAGAGGCAGAGTTGTGATTAATGTGTTCTTTCATCAAGAGTTGCAAGCTTTGAGCAAATTATATATTTGTTTCTCAGATCAGGTTTGGAGGGTGTGGTTGTTGTGTAAGAGAGATTGTAAGTCTGAAGTCCCATCTCCTTGTGTGGGCTAAGTGTGAGATCATTCATCACCAAAGGCAGATTGGAGGATTGGGATATTTTAGGTCAGATTGAAGGCATCATCTTGCAACCATCAAGTCAAGGTTGGTGCCTTGCATTAGGGGTTGGTGCTCCTTGTAGGTAGGTGCCTACTAAAGTTATAAAGGTTTGGATGTTCCTTGTAGGTTGTGTCCTACTAAATCATCTTATTGTAAATCTGTAAGTTGGTACCTACTTTGTAAAAATCAGTTCAATAAAAGTTGTGTTAACTTGTATAAATTGGTTCATATCAAATAGTGGATGTATGTTTAAGTTTGAAGTTGATAAATAAGTAAGAGAGTAAAAGTTTGTTGATATACTGATTCACCCCCCCCCCCCCCTCTCAGTATATCCTTGTGCTCTTCAATTGGTATCAAAGCAAGGTCCTTCTTGAAAGCCTAACCGCTTGAAGGAGATCCTTAAGAGCACATATGGCGAATTCAAGCAACACTGTGAAAGCACCTATCTTTGATGGGACTAATTATGCCTTTTGGAATATCAAGATGGAAGCATACTTGAATGCACTTGGGTTTGACGTGTGGCAATCTGTTGTTGATGGGTATTCACTTCCAGCTACCCCTCCAACAGATCAAGCAGGGAAAAAGAGAAGTGAAAACAATGCAAAGGCTAAGCATGCTCTTCTTTGCAGCCTAACAGATTCTGAGTTTAGAAAAGTCATGAGATGCAAATCAGCAAAAGAAATTTGGGACAAACTTCAAAATATTTATGAAGGAGATGCAAAAGTTAAAAAGGCAAAGTTGCAAATTCATAGAAGAAAGTTGGAGACTCTCAAAATGGAGGATGATGAAGATATTGCTTCATATTTCCTTCGTGTTGATGAAACAATGAATATCATGAGGGGACTTGGTGAAGAGATCAAGGATGACTTCATTATTGACAAAATTCTAAGATCTCTTTCTACAAAGTTTGAAGCCAAGGTTGCAGCATTGGAGGAATTAACAAACTTGGATCAGCTAACCAAAGATGAATTACATGGAATCCTTGCTGCCTATGAGATGAGGATTGAAGGAAGATCACCACAAAAGGAAGTCTCATTCAAAGCATCCAAAAAGGGCAAGAACAAGCATGAAGAAAAGGATGAAAAATCAAGTGATGAAGCAGAAGCTTACTTCATGGGTAAACTTAAGAAAGGAAAAGGAAAATACAAAGGAAAATTTCCTTTTAAGTGCTTCAATTGTGGAAAAGTTGGACATTATGCCTCAAAATGTCCTCAAAATGAAAACAGCTCTAGTGAAGAAGAAAAAGAAATCAGCAACAAGAAAAAGGGAAAGAAGAATTTCAATAATAACTCAAAGAAGAAGTTTCAAAAACATAAGAAGAGTTTCTATTCAAAGAAAGATAGTAGCACCTCCGAAGAACAAAGTGAAGATTGCTCTAGCAATGGTGAAGAAGAAATATTATTCATGGCTGAATGTGAAGAACTAAATGCTGATGAAGTTTTTGATGAAGAAGAAAAGATTGATCAAGAATGTAATGAAGAAGAGGAAGTGGATCTTGAAGAAGAACTGCACTATGCTTATAAGAAGAATGAAGATTTGAAGAAGAAAGCTACCAAGTACAAATTGAAGGTCAAAGTGATAACAAAAGACCTGGAGAATTCAAGCAAAACCATTGAAGATTTGAGAGCTCAAATCATGGAAGCTGAAAGAAATGAAGAAGAATTGAAAAACAAACTCAATACAAAGGAGATGAAATGTAACAAGCTGGAGCAAGAGATAGCAATGCTAAAATTGGAATTGGAGAAAACAAAGGTTCAACACACAAAGATTGATGAAGAATCCAGCAAGTTGATTGAGCTAATGAAGGCTCAAGATTCTCTTCAAAACAAAATGGGAGGTAGTTTTGAAGAACAATCCAAGAAGGTCACTAACTCCAAAGAAGATTTCAAGACCTTCTCAAAGCAAGTTGAAGAAGAATGGATGAGTGCTGATCCTAAAAGAAAATCAAACACTAGGCAATCATATACATTCAATGGGTATTGTTTTCTATGTAACAAATTTGGCCACAAGGCCTTAAATTGTAAAAATAAAGCAAAAAATATTCCTAGCTACCTTAGGAGAGATTATAATCCTTTCACACCATTAATGGACTATAATAGTTTATGCTACAATTGTAATAACTTTGGGCACAAAGCACAAACTTGTAGGACAGTTTTTAATGATTCTCCAAAGCAAAACAAAAAGGAAGATAAGTCCATTAAAAGGAAAGAAGTGCCTATCAAATTGTGGAAGAAAAAGGAGAAATCAATGTTCATTCAAACCGCCTTACATGCTGAAAGTAAGAAAGATAGATGGTACATTGATAGTGGGTGCTCAAAGCACATGGCAGGTGACAAGAGCAAATTCATCTCTCTTGAACCTACTGATGAAGGATCAGTAAGATTTGGTGATAATACAAGAAAACAAATTAAAGGAAAAGGAACACTTAGTCTAGATAATGGGAGAACAAAAACAGAAAATGTTTTGTATGTTAAGGGCCTAAAAGAAAATCTTCTAAGTGTTAGTCAACTTTGTGATCAAGGACATAGTATCACATTTCTTTCTAATACATGTGATATCAAGAAAGATGGAAAGTTGGTTGCTCAAGCTGAAAGGAAACATAATTTGTATATCTTAAAGGAGATAAGTTGTGAAAGTTGCAACCTAGTACAAGAGGATCTAAGTTGGTTATGGCACAAGAGGCTAGGCCATCTCAACTTTGATAATATTGTCAAAGTTAGCAAATCAAATGCTGTGAGAGATATGCCAAGGATAACAAAACCTTCTAATATCATTTGTAGAGAGTGTCAACTTGGAAAGCAAACAAGGTCAAGCTTTAAGTCTAAGGAGCATTCTTCATCAAAGCCATTAGAACTCATACATACAGATTTTTGTGGGCCAACCAAATCCAAGAGCATGAATGGAGAAAGATATTTTATGTTGCTGATTGATGACTTCTCAAGAATGACTTGGGTTGCATTTTTGAAAGAAAAATCTGAAGCTTTTGATAAATTCAAAGCCTTCAAAGAGCTGGTTGAAAATGAAGCAAACATCAAGATAAAATGTCTTAGATCAGATCAAGGAGGAGAATTCACATCAAAGGAATTTGAAAATTTCTGCATAGAGCATGGAATTAAGAGGCATTTTTCTGCAACAAGAACCCCTCAACAAAATGGGGTTGTAGAAAGAAAAAATAGGACGGTTCAAGAAATGGCAAGGGCAATGCTAAATGAAACCAAGATAGCAGATTCTTTTTGGAAGGAAGCAATTCATACAGCAGTTTACATCTTGAATCGTGCACAAATAAGAGTGAACAATGAGAAGACACCATATGAACTTTGGAAAGGTAGACCAGCAACTGTCAAGTACTTCAAAATTTTTGGAAGCACTTGCTACATTAGAAGAGATGAAGGAGATTTGGGCAAATTTGACACAAAAGCAGATGAGGGAATTTTTCTTGGCTACTCATCAAAAAGTAAAGCATATAAATGCTACAACAAAAGAACTCACAAAATTGTTGAAAGTGCTAATGTAAGAATTGATGAAGGAAAGCAATTCAAAGAAGTTGGACAAAGTGATCACCAAGTTCAAACTATGAATGATGAAGACAAAGAGGATGAGGACTCTCAAGAGGAAGAAAAGGAGGAAGAGGCAAAGGAAGAAGAATCTTCACAAAAGACTCCCATGAAGACACCAAAGACACCTTCCAAGTTTGTCCAAAAGAACCATCCTGAAGATTTGATTCTTCAAGATAGATATAGATCTACAAGGAAAATGATGAATTACAATGAAGATTGTCATGTAGCATTCCTATCTCAAGTTGAGCCCAAAACTTTTGAAGAAGCAAGCAAAGACAAATGTTGGATTGGTGCAATGAATGAAGAATTGGATCAAATAGAGAAAAATGAAACTTGGGAACTTGTCCCAAGACCAAAAGATAAGAATGTAATTGGCACAAAATGGGTTTTTAGAAACAAATTGAATGAAGAGGGTCAAGTCACAAGGAACAAAGCAAGGTTAGTGTGCAAGGGCTATGCACAAGTTGAAGGAGTAGATTTTGAGGAAACATTCGCACCAGTTGCAAGGATTGAAGCAATTAGAATGTTTTTATCCTATGCAAGTCACAAGAAGTTTAAGGTATATCAAATGGACGTCAAATCTGCCTTTCTTAATGGAGATCTAGAGGAGGAAGTTTATATTGAACAACCCGAAGGCTTCCTATTATCAAAAGACAAGGATTATGTGTGCAAGTTAAAGAAAGCTCTCTATGGGCTTAAACAAGCTCCTAGAGCTTGGTATTCTAGACTTGACAAGTATCTCAAGGAGCAAGGTTTCAAAAGAGGAGATGTAGATAGCAATCTATACATCAAAGAAGAGGATGGACATTTATTGATTGTGGTGGTGTATGTAGATGACATCATTTTTGGTGGAGACAAGGACAAAATGTGCTCTTCAATTGGTATCAAAGAATTTTCATCATGTATGCAAAAAGAGTTTGAAATGTCAATGTTGGGAGAATTATCTTTCTTCCTTGGGCTACAAATTTCACAATCATATAAAGGTATTTTCATCTCCCAAACCAAATATGTGAAGGAAATGTTAAAAAGGTTTAGAATGGAAGACTGGAATCCTGTGAGTACTCCCATGATTACAGGTTGCAAGCTAAGCAAAGATGATGAATCCCAAGAAGTGAATCAAACACTATATAGATCAATGATTGGGAGTTTGTTGTATCTAACTTCTACAAGACCAGACATAATGCAAGCTGTTGGAGTTGTGGCAAGATTTCAAGCAGCACCAAAAGAAACACATGTTCATGCAGTAAAGCGTATATTCAAGTATTTGAAAGGCACAATGGAATATGGTCTATGGTACCCTAGTAGAAATTACTTCAATCTTGAAGCATTCACAGATGCTGATTGGGCTGGCAATGTGGATGATAGAAAAAGTACAAGTGGAGGAGCTTTTTTTCTTGGAGGAAATCTAGTGTCTTGGATGAGCAAAAAACAAGATTCAGTCTCTCTATCTACAGCAGAAGCTGAATATATTGCAGCAGCAGCATGTTGCACTCAACTTTTGTGGATGAGGCAAACTTTAAAAGACATCAAGGTGGAGTATGACCATCCCTGCACTATCTATTGTGATAATACTAGTGCAATCAATATCTCCAAGAATCTAGTAATGCACTCAAGAACCAAGCACATTCCTATTAAGTATCACTTTTTGAGAGAACAAGTAGGAGGACAAGTGTGTTTAGAATACATAACTACAAAAGAGCAAACTGCTGATATATTTACTAAACCACTTCCAAGAGATACATTTGAATATCTAAGGGACAAATTGAGAGTTGTTTCACATTCATCAAATTAGTTGATGGAAGTATGTATTTAGGGGGAGCTACGCACAAAATCTTGTAGCTTCATGGAGCTAACATATTGTTGGAAGACCTCTTGCCATTGATGTCAAAGGGGGAGAAATTGGATACAGGGGGAGCAAACAGAGGATCAAGTTGCCATTGGAGAAGTTGCCATCAATGACAAAAGGGGAGATTGTTGGAAATATTGTCATTGATGGCGAAGGTGCCCAAGTTGAGATAGTTGGAGGTTATCATGAACATCATGAAGGATAAAGCTCATGAAGAATAAAAGAAATTATATATACCAACATACTTGACAAAAAAAAGAAAAAAATCATAAGATTGTTCATATTGAAGATCCTTCAAGTTAATATAATCAAGTTTAATGATTATCAAGTTCGATATCTTTAACATATACAATTTGTTAAAGAAAATGGACGAACCGCTCCTTATGATTACTCACATATGTATTTTGTGATTGGTTAAGAAGAATGACTCTCTAGGTAGTCGTTGAATTCAGATTCATTAACATTTAGTTTATCATTTGATTATCAAGACAAATGAAGTTCCTTAAAGAAGAACGACCCTCTTGAAGAGTCATGGAAATCGAAGTCATTCAAACTAAGATGTCTTTTCCTTGAAGAGGTATGAGAATCAGTTCTTAAAATCTGAAGAGTTGTCGTGATTCACTTTGGATGTGTTTCATCCTAAAGCCGTTTTAATCACATCTCAAAAGGGTGTGCTTCTAAAGAGAAGTGATTCATCTTAAAAAAAAAAATTCATAAAAAGACGCGTTTCTTCACTGGAAAGATACGTCTAATCTCCAAAAATAATAGAACAGATATTATAATTAAACATGGTGCAATCTGAAAAGGCATATTTTCTCCAAAAGACGTATTTCTTATAAGACAATATGAAAATAGGCGATCTACATGAAGTGTTACGATTTTCTGAAGAGATGGATTTGTTAAGTGGTGTGATCGTCTTTAATAAGGCAAGCAATAAAAGATAGTGCCACATAAGAATATCGATTTGTGCACAAAACAGAAAATTAATGAATTAAAGTAGGTCAATTAAGATTAAGACAAATAAATGGCCCATCTAAAGAGGTGTGTTTGAGATATGAAGAGGCAGAGTTGTGATTAATGTGTTCTTTCATCAAGAGTTGCAAGCTTTGAGCAAATTATATATTTGTTTCTCAGATCAGGTTTGGAGGGTGTGGTTGTTGTGTAAGAGAGATTGTAAGTCTGAAGTCCCATCTCCTTGTGTGGGCTAAGTGTGAGATCATTCATCACCAAAGGCAGATTGGAGGATTGGGATAGCGCAGGTCAGATTGAAGGCATCATCTTGCAACCATCAAGTCAAGGTTGGTGCCTTGCATTAGGGGCTGGTGCTCCTTGTAGGTAGGTGCCTACTAAAGTTATAAAGGTTTGGATGTTCCTTGTAGGTTGTGTCCTACTAAATCATCTTATTATAAATCTGTAGGTTGGTACCTACTTTGTAAAAATCAGTTCAATAAAAGTTGTGTTAACTTGTATAAATTGGTTCATATCAAATAGTGGATGTATGTTTAAGTTTGAAGTTGATAAATAAGTAAGAGAGTAAAAGTTTGTTGATATATTGATTCACCCCCCCTCCCCCTCTCAGTATATCCTTGTGCTCTCATCTCCTTGATAGAGCATCTGCTACAACATTGTTTTTTCCTTTGACATACTCAATGTCAAAATCGTAAGCTTGAAGCTTACTCACCCACTTCTGCTGCCTTTCATTAAAGTCCTTCTGATGCATCAAGTGCTTGAGGCTATTATGATTAGTCTTGACAACAAACTTGCTCCCCACCAAATACTGTCCGAATTTAGCTAATGCATGCATGATTGCAAGCATTTCCTCGTCATAGATGGAGTATGTTCTTTCAACACCCCTTAATTTTTTGCTTTCAAACACAATGGGATGCTTATCTTGCATCAAAACAACACCAACACCTTCCCCTGATGCATCACATTGCAGCTCGAAAGGCTTGGAAAAATCCGGTATAGCTAAGACCGAACAAGAGCTCATAATCTTCTTGAACTTATCAAAAACACCTTGTGTCTTTTTTGACCAAAAGAAAGCTCCCTTTTTAGTGAGGTTAGCAAGAGGAGCAGCAATTTGAGAGTAGCCCTTCACAAACCTTCTATAAAAGCCACAAAGGCCCAAGAATCCCTTCAAATGAGTCAAATTTTCTAGAGGTGGCCAATCTACTATCGCCTTGATTTTTTCTGGATCAACCTTCACCCCTTCAGCACTGATGATGTGACCAAGGTAGAGTAACTCCTTCATTCCAAATTCACATTTGGACTCTTTGGAAAACAAGCTTTCTGATTCAAGGATGCTAAGCACTTCCTCTAAGTGCTTGAGATGTTCTTCCCACGTCCTGCTGAAGATGAGGATATCATCAAAAAAAATCAACACAAACTTTCTCAACTACTTCTGGAAGACTCGATTCATACAAGACTAGAAAGTGGCAGGAGCGTTAGTCAACCCAAATGGCATGACTAAAAACTCAAAATGACCATAATAGCATAAGAATGCCATCTTCTCAACATCTGATCCCTTCATTCAAATTTGATAGTATCCCGATCTCAAATCAATTTTTGAAAAGAACTTGGCACCGTGTGTAGAGTTCCGACACTCTGCTGATTTGTTTTTCACTAAGTTTGTAGGTCTGATTTTGTTTCAGTTTGTGTTTGTCTTTTTGTGCTTCTGAGTCTGTTTGCTAATAACACTAAAATGGTACTAAAGAGCATATGCATACAATGGAAACTTCAAATAAACTAACTACTGAAACAATTTTGAATACATTGCTCAATTTAGTGGCCAAATATGTTTTCTTCATCACATAATAAGATGCATTCAACATATAACTTACATCGGATTTCAAGCTAACAATGTCTTATATTGCATTTTAACTTACAGCCAAACATCACTGTGAATAGTGACTTGCTACAGTACCCGCGCCCAAAGAAATGCTGATTTCTCTTGAAAGACGAGCTTCTCCCACCAAAACTTCGCACGGAAAGCTTGCTAAGACAAGGGCGCCCCTTTTTGGAAAGATTGCAACCACCAAAGAAAGGCATTTTATTTCCTTTTGCTGTTACAAACCCTCAAGAAAACGCAGCTGGCTGTAGCTTCTTCAAAACAGCCCCAAAATGCTCCACAAGCGAACAGCTCTCGTGCAAATGTGAATGGAGTCTATGGCAGTCCAAACCCCTTTGAAAAATGGCTCGAATAACCTGCAAACAACAACTTATGACTCCAAAAGAAGCCACCAAAAACTGATCAACCACTTTATGGTGGTGTTTCACACCCTCAAGCAGCTCCAAACGAAGAACCAAGCCCCACTAGGCTCACCCACTGCAAGAAATCAGGAAACCCTAGTCTCCTTCTTCCTCCAAGCTTCACTCCCAAGTTTTCAACAAGCAAAATCATCAATCCCTGAAGAGGGTCGAAATTCTCCTTCTATTTATAAGTTTTTGTATTAAAAAACACTATTCATAAAAGTGAGCACTATTCACTTAAGTTATTTCTTTTTTCACTTTAGTAATGAATAGTAACTGAAAAATATAAAGTGACCCCTTCCTTTTGAAGACACATGGTCCCTAGGCCGAGGATGGTGAAATAGAAGGTGAGTATCATAAATTTAAGCACAAGTATCCTGCCAAACACAACAATTCACCCTGTCACCATACTTCGAAGACCCATACGGCAAACTAACGACCAAGTGCCCATCCAAGAAATCCTCTATCTAGAACTATTAGCCTACGAGGATCAGGAAAATAGGCTAATCCCCCAACTCTGATGCTCGTGAAAAAGGGGACATTACACCGTGTAGCTCATCAATGAGCTCATGTATCTTGGGAATGAGGTACCGGTTCTTGATTGTGCTTTGATTCAAGGCACGATAATTCACACACATGCGGATGGTGTCATCCTTCTTCTTCACAAGAACAATAGCTAAAGCAAAAGGACTTTTGCTTGGGCGAATGAAACCCATCTCCAAGAGTTCTCTTATGTTCTTCTCAATCTCATCTTTTTGCTTCTTAGGATACCGATAAGGTGTTGTGATAACTGGCTTGTCTCCTCCTTTGAATTCAATGACGTGCTCAAACCCCCTATCAGGGGGCAGCCCAGGAGGTAGATTAGCAAACACCTTACTCTTCTAGGTGAGCAAGGACTGAATATCTGGTAGGTGAGCAAGGACTGAATATCTGGTGGATAGTCCCTCTTTGTTTCAACTGGACTAGCTGGAAGAACCATACATTCTATAGCCCATTCAACTTGATCATGTCGAATCAGCCTCTCCATTCTTTTGAAGGGTACAATTCGAGGACCACCATTAGGCATTCCTCTTAGCACCACCTTCTTCCCATCAGATTGAAACTTGAGCTCCATCGTTTGCAGATTTAGAGAGATTTCTTCGAGAGAACACATCCATTGAATGTCAAGAACGGCATCCGTATCTCCAATACTTACAACATAGAAGTCATCTTTGGCTTCATGGTTACCCAACTGCAAGGACATGTTGGAAACCCTTTGATTGCATGAAATATGAAACCCATCAGCTACCATGACTTTGAATCCTTCGAACTCTTCAGTCTTGAGTCCATTCTTTGCAGCCACTCCTTCATCAATGAAGTGTGTTGGTCTAGTGTCAATCAAAGCAACTATACGATGCTTCCCAATCGAGGCACGAACCTTGAAAGATTCATTCTTTTGAAAACTAGAGAGTTGGGCAAATGTGCCCCCATCTCCTTGCTCATCCTCAGCCTCTTCTGGATCCCTTTCTTCCTCACTTTCAGCAAAATCAGACCACTGCTTTGAGTGATCAGATTCTGATCCAAAATTAGAATAGGCCTCCATGTGGCTAGAATGACCTTGTCCATAGCATCTATGTCCCTTTGACCAAGGTTCTTTGCAAGTGTAACATTTTCCTTCCTTCCTAAGCTTCTCACAAAGCTCATCATCTATTTTAGAAGGAAACTTCTTGTGCTGATTTGAAGAATGCCTTTTATCCCGTTTATGAGGAAAGGGCTTGGATGGAAACTTTGGCCTAGGTGCGGACAACTCCATGCTTCTAGCTTTCTTAATGGCTTCATCAAGGCTTGGTGGGTCAAAAGCCTTTACCCATCCCTTCAATGGTTCCATCAATCCTTCTGAGAATAGCACAACCTGCCTTCTTTCAGTGATGTTGGGCACCATCACAGAAAGCCTTTGGAAGTCTCCAATGTATTCTTCCAATGAACCATGTTGTTTCAGCTATGCAAGCTCCCTAAACTTCACCTCACGATCTTTGGTGTCAAATCTTTCGATCAGCTTGTTGGTGAACTCTCCATACGTACGAATGAGGTTGTGGCCAAGAGTGACCAAACCGTGGTACCACCACTCATGGGCAGCTCCTTCCAAATGCAAGGTTGCAAACTTTATAGTGTCCTCCTCTGGCATAGGTCTCAAGGAGAAGTAGTTATCAAGCTTTTGCACCCACGCCCTGGTTGTACACGCATCACTTCCATTAAAGTGAGCCAAGGTCACCTTCCCAAGAGCTTGTTGGTAATCAGTTCTAGAACCCATAGGAGCACAATATTCAGCTCTTCCACCATTTCTCCTGTTTCTTTGATTTATGAATTGATCGAAGGTCCATTGTTCTCTAAGATCAGGAGGAAAGGAGGCGTACTCCAAGTAGGCTTGTTTGGCATCATCTGCAAAATGTGTTGTAGCCTCAACTTGTGGTTCTTCCCTCTGTGTGAATGTGGGAAAAATTGGCCTAGAGGCTAATCCTCTAGAGGTGGCCTCATGTTGGCCAATAGTTTTGTCTCTTCCATTGCCATTGTTTCCATTGACTCCACTATTTTCACCATTAGTATTGTTTTGGTTTTTGGGTTGATTATAAACAGCCTGTTGATCCATTCTTGAGAGCAAACGTGTCATCAAATCAATCATCCCATCAAACTTCTTCTCCATCTTGGCATCCCTTTCATCCGTGGTCTGCCTGAGATTGTCTGACATGTTTTCAACTACTTCACCAATGTCAACTACTTTCCCTATTTCTCTGAGAGCCCCTGAAATTGTATTTGCCTCTGGTGTAGGTGAAAACTGAAACTGCTAGTTTCTGGCTTGACTTCTGGTGTAGCATCTGTAGGCTCTATCACTCATCTGTCAACTGAACACTGTTGGGCACAAGATG
>CM021102.1:13459576-13482112 GCA_007115665.2 Sequoiadendron giganteum | reverse complement strand
CTTGAAGAGTCATGGAAATCGAAGTCATTCAAACTAAGATGTCTTTTCCTTGAAGAGGTATGAGAATCAGTTCTTAAAATCTGAAGAGTTGTCGTGATTCACTTTGGATGTGTTTCATCCTAAAGCCGTTTTAATCACATCTCCAAAGGGCGTGCTTCTAAAGAGAAGTGATTCATCTTAAAAAAAAAACATTCATAAAAAGACGCGTTTCTTCACTGGAAAGATACGTCTAATCTCCAAAAATAATAGAACAGATATTATAATTAAACATGGTGCAATTTGAAAAGGCATATTTTCTCCAAAAGACGTATTTCTTATAAGACAATATGAAAATAGGCGATCTACATGAAGTGTTACGATTTTCTGAAGAGATGGATTTGTTAAGTGGTGTGATCATCTTTAATAAGGCAAGCAATAAAAGATAGTGCCACATAAGAATATCAATTTGTGCACAAAACAGAAAATTAATGAATTAAAGTAGGTCAATTAAGATTAAGACAAATAAATGGCCCATCTAAAGAGGTGTGTTTGAGATATGAAGAGGCAGAGTTGTGATTAATGTGTTCTTTCATCAAGAGTTGCAAGCTTTGAGCAAATTATATATTTGTTTCTCAGATCAGGTTTGGAGGGTGTGGTTGTTGTGTAAGAGAGATTGTAAGTCTGAAGTCCCATCTCCTTGTGTGGGCTAAGTGTGAGATCATTCATCACCAAAGGCAGATTGGAGGATTGGGATAGCGCAGGTCAGATTGAAGGCATCATCTTGCAACCATCAAGTCAAGGTTGGTGCCTTGCATTAGGGGCTGGTGCTCCTTGTAGGTAGGTGCCTACTAAAGTTATAAAGGTTTGGATGTTCCTTGTAGGTTGTGTCCTACTAAATCATCTTATTATAAATCTGTAGGTTGGTACCTACTTTGTAAAAATCAGTTCAATAAAAGTTGTGTTAACTTGTATAAATTGGTTCATATCAAATAGTGGATGTATGTTTAAGTTTGAAGTTGATAAATAAGTAAGAGAGTAAAAGTTTGTTGATATACTGATTCACCCCCCCCCCCCCCTCTCAGTATATCCTTGTGCTCTTCAATTGGTATCAAAGCAAGGTCCTTCTTGAAAGCCTAACCGCTTGAAGGAGATCCTTAAGAGCACATATGGCGAATTCAAGCAACACTGTGAAAGCACCTATCTTTGATGGGACTAATTATGCCTTTTGGAATATCAAGATGGAAGCATACTTGAATGCACTTGGGTTTGACGTGTGGCAATCTGTTGTTGATGGGTATTCACTTCCAGCTACCCCTCCAACAGATCAAGCAGGGAAAAAGAGAAGTGAAAACAATGCAAAGGCTAAGCATGCTCTTCTTTGCAGCCTAACAGATTCTGAGTTTAGAAAAGTCATGAGATGCAAATCAGCAAAAGAAATTTGGGACAAACTTCAAAATATTTATGAAGGAGATGCAAAAGTTAAAAAGGCAAAGTTGCAAATTCATAGAAGAAAGTTGGAGACTCTCAAAATGGAGGATGATGAAGATATTGCTTCATATTTCCTTCGTGTTGATGAAACAATGAATATCATGAGGGGACTTGGTGAAGAGATCAAGGATGACTTCATTATTGACAAAATTCTAAGATCTCTTTCTACAAAGTTTGAAGCCAAGGTTGCAGCATTGGAGGAATTAACAAACTTGGATCAGCTAACCAAAGATGAATTACATGGAATCCTTGCTGCCTATGAGATGAGGATTGAAGGAAGATCACCACAAAAGGAAGTCTCATTCAAAGCATCCAAAAAGGGCAAGAACAAGCATGAAGAAAAGGATGAAAAATCAAGTGATGAAGCAGAAGCTTACTTCATGGGTAAACTTAAGAAAGGAAAAGGAAAATACAAAGGAAAATTTCCTTTTAAGTGCTTCAATTGTGGAAAAGTTGGACATTATGCCTCAAAATGTCCTCAAAATGAAAACAGCTCTAGTGAAGAAGAAAAAGAAATCAGCAACAAGAAAAAGGGAAAGAAGAATTTCAATAATAACTCAAAGAAGAAGTTTCAAAAACATAATAAGAGTTTCTATTCAAAGAAAGATAGTAGCACCTCCGAAGAACAAAGTGAAGATTGCTCTAGCAATGGTGAAGAAGAAATATTATTCATGGCTGAATGTGAAGAACTAAATGCTGATGAAGTTTTTGATGAAGAAGAAAAGATTGATCAAGAATGTAATGAAGAAGAGGAAGTGGATCTTGAAGAAGAACTGCACTATGCTTATAAGAAGAATGAAGATTTGAAGAAGAAAGCTACCAAGTACAAATTGAAGGTCAAAGTGATAACAAAAGACCTGGAGAATTCAAGCAAAACCATTGAAGATTTGAGAGCTCAAATCATGGAAGCTGAAAGAAATGAAGAAGAATTGAAAAACAAACTCAATACAAAGGAGATGAAATGTAACAAGCTGGAGCAAGAGATAGCAATGCTAAAATTGGAATTGGAGAAAACAAAGGTTCAACACACAAAGATTGATGAAGAATCCAGCAAGTTGATTGAGCTAATGAAGGCTCAAGATTCTCTTCAAAACAAAATGGGAGGTAGTTTTGAAGAACAATCCAAGAAGGTCACTAACTCCAAAGAAGATTTCAAGACCTTCTCAAAGCAAGTTGAAGAAGAATGGATGAGTGCTGATCCTAAAAGAAAATCAAACACTAGGCAATCATATACATTCAATGGGTATTGTTTTCTATGTAACAAATTTGGCCACAAGGCCTTAAATTGTAAAAATAAAGCAAAAAATATTCCTAGCTACCTTAGGAGAGATTATAATCCTTTCACACCATTAATGGACTATAATAGTTTATGCTACAATTGTAATAACTTTGGGCACAAAGCACAAACTTGTAGGACAGTTTTTAATGATTCTCCAAAGCAAAACAAAAAGGAAGATAAGTCCATTAAAAGGAAAGAAGTGCCTATCAAATTGTGGAAGAAAAAGGAGAAATCAATGTTCATTCAAACCGCCTTACATGCTGAAAGTAAGAAAGATAGATGGTACATTGATAGTGGGTGCTCAAAGCACATGGCAGGTGACAAGAGCAAATTCATCTCTCTTGAACCTACTGATGAAGGATCAGTAAGATTTGGTGATAATACAAGAAAACAAATTAAAGGAAAAGGAACACTTAGTCTAGATAATGGGAGAACAAAAACAGAAAATGTTTTGTATGTTAAGGGCCTAAAAGAAAATCTTCTAAGTGTTAGTCAACTTTGTGATCAAGGACATAGTATCACATTTCTTTCTAATACATGTGATATCAAGAAAGATGGAAAGTTGGTTGCTCAAGCTGAAAGGAAACATAATTTGTATATCTTAAAGGAGATAAGTTGTGAAAGTTGCAACCTAGTACAAGAGGATCTAAGTTGGTTATGGCACAAGAGGCTAGGCCATCTCAACTTTGATAATATTGTCAAAGTTAGCAAATCAAATGCTGTGAGAGATATGCCAAGGATAACAAAACCTTCTAATATCATTTGTAGAGAGTGTCAACTTGGAAAGCAAACAAGGTCAAGCTTTAAGTCTAAGGAGCATTCTTCATCAAAGCCATTAGAACTCATACATACAGATTTTTGTGGGCCAACCAAATCCAAGAGCATGAATGGAGAAAGATATTTTATGTTGCTGATTGATGACTTCTCAAGAATGACTTGGGTTGCATTTTTGAAAGAAAAATCTGAAGCTTTTGATAAATTCAAAGCCTTCAAAGAGCTGGTTGAAAATGAAGCAAACATCAAGATAAAATGTCTTAGATCAGATCAAGGAGGAGAATTCACATCAAAGGAATTTGAAAATTTCTGCATAGAGCATGGAAT
Organism: Sequoiadendron giganteum; assembly: GCA_007115665.2. Classification (NCBI taxonomy): domain Eukaryota; kingdom Viridiplantae; phylum Streptophyta; class Pinopsida; order Cupressales; family Cupressaceae; genus Sequoiadendron; species Sequoiadendron giganteum. Next base: position 13,478,265 of record CM021102.1, on the reverse strand, counting down.
TAAGAGGCATTTTTCTGCAACAAGAACCCCTCAACAAAATGGGGTTGTAGAAAGAAAAAATAGGACGGTTCAAGAAATGGCAAGGGCAATGCTAAATGAAACCAAGATAGCAGATTCTTTTTGGAAGGAAGCAATTCATACAGCAGTTTACATCTTGAATCGTGCACAAATAAGAGTGAACAATGAGAAGACACCATATGAACTTTGGAAAGGTAGACCAGCAACTGTCAAGTACTTCAAAATTTTTGGAAGCACTTGCTACATTAGAAGAGATGAAGGAGATTTGGGCAAATTTGACACAAAAGCAGATGAGGGAATTTTTCTTGGCTACTCATCAAAAAGTAAAGCATATAAATGCTACAACAAAAGAACTCACAAAATTGTTGAAAGTGCTAATGTAAGAATTGATGAAGGAAAGCAATTCAAAGAAGTTGGACAAAGTGATCACCAAGTTCAAACTATGAATGATGAAGACAAAGAGGATGAGGACTCTCAAGAGGAAGAAAAGGAGGAAGAGGCAAAGGAAGAAGAATCTTCACAAAAGACTCCCATGAAGACACCAAAGACACCTTCCAAGTTTGTCCAAAAGAACCATCCTGAAGATTTGATTCTTCAAGATAGATGTAGATCTACAAGGAAAATGATGAATTACAATGAAGATTGTCATGTAGCATTCCTATCTCAAGTTGAGCCCAAAACTTTTGAAGAAGCAAGCAAAGACAAATGTTGGATTGGTGCAATGAATGAAGAATTGGATCAAATAGAGAAAAATGAAACTTGGGAACTTGTCCCAAGACCAAAAGATAAGAATGTAATTGGCACAAAATGGGTTTTTAGAAACAAATTGAATGAAGAGGGTCAAGTCACAAGGAACAAAGCAAGGTTAGTGTGCAAGGGCTATGCACAAGTTGAAGGAGTAGATTTTGAGGAAACATTCGCACCAGTTGCAAGGATTGAAGCAATTAGAATGTTTTTATCCTATGCAAGTCACAAGAAGTTTAAGGTATATCAAATGGACGTCAAATCTGCCTTTCTTAATGGAGATCTAGAGGAGGAAGTTTATATTGAACAACCCGAAGGCTTCCTATTATCAAAAGACAAGGATTATGTGTGCAAGTTAAAGAAAGCTCTCTATGGGCTTAAACAAGCTCCTAGAGCTTGGTATTCTAGACTTGACAAGTATCTCAAAGAGCAAGGTTTCAAAAGAGGAGATGTAGATAGCAATCTATACATCAAAGAAGAGGATGGACATTTATTGATTGTGGTGGTGTATGTAGATGACATCATTTTTGGTGGAGACAAGGACAAAATGTGCAAAGAATTTTCATCATGTATGCAAAAAGAGTTTGAAATGTCAATGTTGGGAGAATTATCCTTCTTCCTTGGACTACAAATTTCACAATCAAGTAAAGGTATTTTCATCTTCCAAACCAAATATGTGAAGGAAATGTTAAAAAGGTTTAGAATGGAAGACTGCAATCCTGTGAGTACTCCCATGGTTACAGGTTGCAAGCTAAGCAAAGATGATGAATCCCAAGAAGTGAATCAAACACTATATAGATCAATGATTGGGAGTTTGTTGTATCTAACTTCTACAAGACCAGACATAATGCAAGCTGTTGGAGTTGTGGCAAGATTTCAAGCAGCACCAAAAGAAACACATGTTCATGCAGTAAAGCGTATATTCAAGTATTTGAAAGGCACAATGGAATATGGTCTATGGTACCCTAGTAGAAATTACTTCAATCTTGAAGCATTCACAGATGCTGATTGGGCTGGCAATGTGGATGATAGAAAAAGTACAAGTGGAGGAGCTTTTTTTCTTGGAGGAAATCTAGTGTCTTGGATGAGCAAAAAACAAGATTCAGTCTCTCTATCTACAGCAGAAGCTGAATATATTGCAGCAGCAGCATGTTGCACTCAACTTTTGTGGATGAGGCAAACTTTAAAAGACATCAAGGTGGAGTATGACCATCCCTGCACTATCTATTGTGATAATACTAGTGCAATCAATATCTCCAAGAATCTAGTAATGCACTCAAGAACCAAGCACATTCCTATTAAGTATCACTTTTTGAGAGAACAAGTAGGAGGACAAGTGTGTTTAGAATACATAACTACAAAAGAGCAAACTGCTGATATATTTACTAAACCACTTCCAAGAGATACATTTGAATATCTAAGGGACAAATTGAGAGTTGTTTCACATTCATCAAATTAGTTGATGGAAGTATGTATTTAGGGGGAGCTACGCACAAAATCTTGTAGCTTCATGGAGCTAACATATTGTTGGAAGACCTCTTGCCATTGATGTCAAAGGGGGAGAAATTGGATACAGGGGGAGCAAACAGAGGATCAAGTTGCCATTGGAGAAGTTGCCATCAATGACAAAAGGGGAGATTGTTGGAAATATTGTCATTGATGGCGAAGGTGCCCAAGTTGAGATAGTTGGAGGTTATCATGAACATCATGAAGGATAAAGCTCATGAAGAATAAAAGAAATTATATATACCAACATACTTGACAAAAAAAAGAAAAAAATCATAAGATTGTTCATATTGAAGATCCTTCAAGTTAATATAATCAAGTTTAATGATTATCAAGTTCGATATCTTTAACATATACAATTTGTTAAAGAAAATGGACGAACCGCTCCTTATGATTACTCACATATGTATTTTGTGATTGGTTAAGAAGAATGACTCTCTAGGTAGTCGTTGAATTCAGATTCATTAACATTTAGTTTATCATTTGATTATCAAGACAAATGAAGTTCCTTAAAGAAGAACGACCCTCTTGAAGAGTCATGGAAATCGAAGTCATTCAAACTAAGATGTCTTTTCCTTGAAGAGGTATGAGAATCAATTCTTAAAATCTGAAGAGTTGTCGTGATTCACTTTGGATGTGTTTCATCCTAAAGCCGTTTTAATCACATCTCAAAAGGGCGTGCTTCTAAAGAGAAGTGATTCATCTTAAAAAAAAAAACATTCATAAAAAGACATGTTTCTTCACTGGAAAGATACGTCTAATCTCCAAAAATAATAGAACAGATATTATAATTAAACATGGTGCAATCTGAAAAGGCATATTTTCTCCAAAAGACGTATTTCTTATAAGACAATATGAAAATAGGCGATCTACATGAAGTGTTATGATTTTCTGAAGAGATGGATTTGTTAAGTGGTGTGATCATCTTTAATAAGGCAAGCAATAAAAGATAGTGCCACATAAGAATATCGATTTGTGCACAAAACAGAAAATTAATGAATTAAAGTAGGTCAATTAAGATTAAGACAAATAAATGGCCCATTTAAAGAGGTGTGTTTGAGATATGAAGAGGCAGAGTTGTGATTAATGTGTTCTTTCATCAAGAGTTGCAAGCTTTGAGCAAATTATATATTTGTTTCTCAGATCAGGTTTGGAGGGTGTGGTTGTTGTGTAAGAGAGATTGTAAGTCTGAAGTCCCATCTCCTTGTGTGGGCTAAATGTGAGATCATTCATCACCAAAGGCAGATTGGAGGATTGGGATATTTTAGGTCAGATTGAAGGCATCATCTTGCAACCATCAAGTCAAGGTTGGTGCCTTGCATTAGGGGCTGGTGCTCCTTGTAGGTAGGTGCCTACTAAAGTTATAAAGGTTTGGATGTTCCTTGTAGGTTGTGTCCTACTAAATCATCTTATTATAAATCTGTAGGTTGGTACCTACTTTGTAAAAATCAGTTCAATAAAAGTTGTGTTAACTTGTATAAATTGGTTCATATCAAATAGTGGATGTATGTTTAAGTTTGAAGTTGATAAATAAGTAAGAGAGTAAAAGTTTGTTGATATACTGATTCACCCCCCGCCCCCCCTCTCAATATATCCTTGTGCTCTTCACAAGGAGCTGCCTCCAGTCATGCATGCACCAGAATGTGAGGAGGGGTTGCAAGATCTCTCCAATGAGCCCACGTATCTACTAGAATTAGAAATTATGGAGAAGTTTTCCGTTTCAAAAGAAGATGGAGTATCAAAGTTCAAAATTTCAGTCATCTTTATTTCATGGTTTTCCTCTTTTTTCAAAAAGTTGAATGCATGGACCAATATTTTGAGAAAAGGAAGTTATTTTTCACAACCAATCAATGTTTTTGTGTAACCTATCTCTACATCACTAAGTAGAGTAGGTTAGGGTAGGTTTCTTTTCTGCAAATAAGTGCTTTGCACCTACTATTTCCTCTTCTCTAAAAGCTATAAACATGCACTTCTCTATACAAGTTGCTGCTTGTAAGACCTGTTGCAGATATTTTGGCATTTAAGGCATCATTGATGATTGGTTATTGCAAAACAGTTTCAGCATTAGAACTTCAATAACATGGGAGCAAGGACAGCAAGGAAGTAATCCAAGTTGTTATTCAGTGTAAAAGATCTAGTTACAGTTCCCAGAAGTTGAAGACCTCTTTGCATTTATCATTGAAAATATGGGCTAAAACTAGTGCATGATGGTCATATGGAAAACTAAGACTCGGGTATATGCTTTATTATTTTACTCTTATTCAGCTAGAAGTTTATTTTATTATGCTCAGTCCATTCCAAAAAAAACAAATAATTCTCAGAACATCTCCGGAGATCTTAAAACATCTTTGGAGACTTCAAAGCAACTGCAATAAAAGTAAAGAGATTGGCTTCAAAAGTTCACTATGAAGTGCAAGAGGACCTGCAACATCTTAGGTGTGGGGAAGATGATGAAACCATGAACTATCTCATCTTTAGCCAAATAAAAATCACCTTTGTCTTCTTAATAAATCAGTGTTGAAATGGATTTGAGTGTGGTTTGAAAGATATTTAGCTTGTTTAAGGTAGAATGTAAAGTAGATGTTTGGTTTGTTTTAATGCTCAATGTGATCTAGATGGCTTCCTATCTTCTAACATTTCTCCATGAGTATGTGTTAGATGCTATGATGTAGGTGAATAGATTATTAAAGACTAGAACCCATGGCAAGCACATGGCTCTAGAGGGCTCTTGAGAAATTTGAAGGCTTTGAAGACATTGTGAGAAGTTGCAGCAAATTCCTCCAAGCTACCAACACACACTCCAGAATTCTCACAAGGCTCACTGACCATGACAGTCATTCTTGAACAATGGACCAAGTATCTATTCCATGCAGACTCTAAGAGATCTCTCACAATTTTTTGATTCCATGTTTTCTTTTTCCACCAAGGCTAACTCTTGCTACCACAAAACTTTAGTGCCATTGCATGTTCTACATTATAATCAACAATGGTGTAATCAGTAAACTGAAGAATAAGTCCATTTTCTATCACTTGGAGCACTAGAAGATTTGCTAAAAAGAAAGTCAAAGATAAGAGGGAATAAGTCAAAAATGCAGTTTCAGTGAAACAGTGATATCTCACTCATTTCTCAATGAAATTGAAACTTCAAAATGACCTGGAAAGCTTGAAACAAGGGGAACAAAACTTAGAAACCATTTGAGAAAATTCGTTCAAGTGAATGAGCAGTTCTTGACAGAAAATCATTGATGTAAATGTGGCGAGATAAAAGGCAGCCAGGATTAGAGGAAGCAGTTGTAGTTTATTGGGAGTTTGAATAAGCGTCTCCCCAAGAATTGGATATGAGATCCACATTTTTGGTGGATTGACTGAGTATATTAGGAATAAGGTTTCTATAAATACATTGTAAATTTTTAATCAAAGGGCGGATGGGGGGTGGCTAGGGAGGAAGTAAGGGCATCTTCAGCCTGAGGATGTAGGTTAGTTGTTTGTAGTTTTATTTCTTAGTTTATTTTCCAGCATTGTGTATCCAGAATTTCTATTTACAAGTTATTCTTAGTTTATATCCCAACAATTTAGTTGTATTTCTAGAATTTCCTTTTGCAAGCTATTCTTAGAATTGATTGCAGTAGAGTTAGACGCTAATTTGTTTCATGCATTTGTTGTCAATGTAGAAAAGACTGTCATGCAAATTATCTCTCCTTCCTCTTGCATATAGCCATGGACACCACCACCCTGGTTTGATAATTAAATGATGAGGACTACAACAACCCTCGTCAATACTAGTTTTGGACACCATCTTATAGAGTAAAACACATACAACCACAATTCTTAGAAAACTTCTCAACTGGAAATTACTTCAATTGACCCCATGGTTATCATACTTGGATCCGTTTTTCGAATAAGACGAGCTCTCTACAAGATTATTTTATACTCAAATCCATCCATTCTTGCTGGTTATATTGATTTTTATAGAGTAGAAGCCCACAGTTACCTTACTGTAGATTCCACTAGTGATTTGTTTAGTTTGAGTGCCCTATTGGTTGCAAAGATGAGTAAATTGGTGGATGCAAATCCCTAACTGGTTTGTGGTAAGGCCTTGTTGGATTCTATTACATGTGTATATGGATAGATATTCTTGGCTTCGATCGATGTTGATGGATGGTCAGATCTTGTTAGTTCACATTGCATGTGGGTACATGACCAAATCTACTTGGTTCCCATCACAAGTTGATGCTACTAAATCAGTGCATATGTTCCAATTTATTGGTTTATACTGGAAAATTTGAGAATTCAACAACCTATTTGTCTCTGGAGCAAAGTTATATCAATCATACAACCACCAAAAAAGGGTACACTCATGCTTCGCAGCCATGATCCATTGGTTTATACTAGTAGGAGTTTTTGGCGCTTTTTTTCATGAATCATTGTCTGCCAATGGAATCTGGACCAATGGATATTAATGGTAGTACAAGGTTTACAAAATTGTTTCTAATTTGTAGAAATCCTCTTGTTATTTGTGAACAAAAAGAAAACATGTTATCACGGATTTCAAAAGCACAATACTGTACTGTGAAGTCAAATGTAGCTGAGCTAAATTTTACTTGCTTCTACATATTGCTCGAAAGGCCTGAGCAGGTTTAAGTGGGAATTTTAAGTTTAGTACAGTATCATTGTCATTTTTCCATAATTTATTAATTAATATTATCATGCAGTATAATATACGTGAAATTTTTAACTTTATGCTGCATGAAGTCCTGGATACTTGTTTTACTCTCATTAGCCTCTCTCCACATCTCTAGCCACATGGGAACTTCTAAGAAATTCTGGAAGTAAAATAGACATTGATTAGAATATTTTTTAATTCCAAAGCTGCAAGTTTAAACTAATGTATAATTTTCTCATTACAACATGGGACTCCTCATCTTCGGCTCTATACTAGCCATGGAAAATGATTTTTAACATAAATGTAAATGCAGTTTGACACAAGAGGAAAACTAAAACATCAAAATTCAAAACTGTAGCTATATAGTGAACTCAACGACTTATATTATCCAGTAACTTGTTAATTTCCCAATCTCTTGATGTTCATAATGACATGTTTACTTTTCTAAAGATTGCCTTTATTGTATTCAAATATAATATCTCTGAGAAACACATGAAGTGCTCTACACAACAAAGCTTCAGTTCCTTTTTAAACTTGAAAGATATCATAAATCCAACACAATCATGTTGCAATGGTACTGATAGATTTACTTAGAAACCTTCTGTAGCATTCCTGTCCTGTGCGTTGTATATGTTCTCAAACTGATATTTTAATAATGCAGCACATATACTGAGAGTCTAAAAACACACCTTACAGGCTGCCAGAGGACAGCACTGCAACATGATGTATCCACATCTTCATTAGATCACAAGTTTGTTCTATACCAAAATCCTTTTATTCTTGCTGGCTACATTGCTTTTAATAGAAAACAAGCTTATAGTTACCTTACTCTAAATCCCAATAGTTATTTTTTTGCCACGAGCACTCTATTGATTGGAAGGGCAAGCAAATTGGTTGCAAACACCCAACGGGTTCATTGTCAGACCTTGGTTCAGATTACACATCTATGGATGACCAGATGTTGGTGATTCGTATCTGACATGGATGCATGATCAGACCTTGTTGATTCTCATAACACATGGGTTCATGAGTGACTTTGTTGGTTCCCATCACAAACCAATTTTCCTCATCAAATCAGTGTATATTGTACATTTGAGTTGGTTTCCACCAAGAATTTTTAGAATACAAACACTTATTAGGCTCTGGAAGTAGCAAATTGTTGTTGAGTACATATAACAACTGAGAAAGGTTATGCTATGTTTATTGCCTATATACTTGATAGCAATAAGTTGGAGGTTGGTGTTGTTTCTCAAGAACTGGCATAAGATTTCATAGCTGAAACAACATAGATACAATCTTCAAGATTTAAGACATTTTTTTTCCATTAATTTATGTTCGAACTCCTCTAAACTGTGATTTGTATAGAAGCTTGTAATGTTGCTGGTCACAACTAGGTAAATTGTTATGTGCTTTCTGAGATGTCTAAGCATCTATTTCCTGTCTCTTTTGCTTTTCTCAGAGTATTGAACTTGAAGCTCATGCTGTGAAAGGAACTGGGAAAACTCATGCCAAGTGGTCCCCTGTTGCGACTGCAAGATATAGAATGCTTCCTGAGGTAACAAATTAGGATTTGATATCTTGTGCTTGAGTTTAGATTATAATTATTTTGAATTGAGGGCTTATGCTGTTCACAATGCATCATAGTAGTATATTTTTCTAGATTTAACTGTGTCGATGAATTTATGTTCCATTATATTTTAATTCTAAAAGTAGTATTATTTTTACACATCAGCAATCTATATCTTTTTCAGGTTGTTTTGCTGGAAGAGGTTTATGATGACCTTGCAGAAGAACTTGTTCAGAAGTGTCCTGTGAATGTTTTTGATATTGAAGATTTTGGAAAAGGTGGCTTTTTGTAATTGAAGGAAGTTATATATATTTTTTTCTTTGGCAAACAAGAAATACACACGACACACTGCATGACATTATAATTTTGTTTGAGTGAACTCTAATATGTATTAACATATATAGCTTATATGTTAATAGGTAAAAAGAAGGCGAAGGTTGTATATCCAAGAAATTGTACGTTATGCCGTGAATGTATTCGTGGTGATGGGTGGGAGAGGCGAGTACAGATACGCCGTGTAAAAGAGCACTTTATATGTAAGCATCATTGCAGGATATCATTTAATTAAGATTTTGAATTTGATATTTATTTCCATCTTCATCTGTACCCTTTAAAATTGTTTCAAATATTTAAGTTTTGAGGAAATTCATTTTGTTTTTCTAGTTTCTGTTGAGTCCACTGGGGCATTGCCACCTGAGGTGCTTTTCATTGAAGCTGTGAAGATTCTCGAGGAGAAATGCGAGCGAATACTGACTGAGCTCTCATAATTTCAAAATGCACGTCAATATATTTATTTCTTGAATGGATTGCTTAATGATTTTTAGTTTGTAAACAAGTTTAGGTGTTTGATTTTGAGGTAGCTAAAGAGGCAAATTGAGTGGCTGTAATATGCACCTTTGATCAATTGTGGACAACAATCTGCTTGCTTTTGAAATTGAGACTATCTATATATTATTATGAATCCTCCAAAAAAAAGTATCGAGGGAATAGGATACTGAGTATCTTAAACTGATATTTCTTTATATCAAGCTTCTTAATTTCATCGGATGTAATTGTGATTGGCAATGGACTATTTTTTGCCACATTTATAGTAAGGGTACATGTGGAAGAGTTTACATTCTTCTCTAAATCTTGTATTATTTAACTGGATTTCAGACAGTTCCTTGTGTAGTTTAGTATAAAACACAGCAAATATTGTCGATAATAAGAGTATCAGTTTATTATGGTAGGTATGAATAACAAAGATGTTTAATCTTCCAAATCTTTTTGGAATTGATTCAAGATTTTTTAATAGTAGACAGAATTGAATAAATAAATTTTGCTTGTCTCTAGCATACAAACATTCCATGAGAGAAACTACAGGGTAACTGACTAAATAAAATTGTGTGATTTTATGCTGGTTGTCTGGGAAGTGTTTCACTCTCTCAAAAAATAGATAACTTTTTGGAACAGATAGATAATTTAGTTTCTATGGTGATGGCGTAAAGCATGGTGTTGAGTATGTGATTTTGGTTCAGAATTGAAGAGGCCCCAGCCAAGCAGTCAGCAGCGAGTTTTGCTGGCTTGACCTTGCATATCTCACGAGTGAAAACTTTCCTTTTTACTCGATAAAATATAGCACAAATTCTTTTACCCTGGCAAATCTCATCTTTCATTTTTCTGCCTCTCCCATGCTTGACACTTTAGCAGTTCCATGGCTCTTCTAATCCTAGCTGAACTGCTGCCACTTTAATTAGAAATGCAAATATACATAATATATTGGCAGTGTATGATTTGCCATGCATATTTAAAATTCCAAAAACAAATTAAAAAATTAGGTGCAGCGTATGGTTTAAAGCTAAGTTACCAGTTCAGTTTTGGCTCCGGGTTTGGGTTCGAGGATCCGGTTCGCTAGTTCGGGCAATTTTTTTTTTGGGGTTGGGTTCGTTCTGGGTTCAGTAATACAAAAACATATAAAAATCAGAAATATATACATATTTACAGCAGTAATTAAGTTCAGAATACACCACCATATAAGTAGTCAAATAACATAGCAAAAATACACCACCACTTTCATAGTCAAATATTAACATATTAGTGATACTCAAATGTCATGATATAGAATTATAAATTAAAGTTCAAACATAAAAATGTCAAAACGGACCTTGACCAGATCCACAGTCAGGGTTTCGAACCCTAATCAGACCCACAGTCAGAAATCCAAACCAAAGGCGAATTTGTCTTGAACTGGATCTGTTTGGCGAATTTGTCTCGAACTGGATCCGTTTGGCGAATTTGTATCGAACCAAACCGAACCCTGGCTTCAGACTGGGCAAACCGGTAACTTAGGTTTAAAGATAAGCAGTTATCTAGCGATTCCAATACACCTGTGGCACATGCATTGCAATGAGGTATAACATCAGGTAGTGCTGCCTCCATTGTAAATATAGTCCCTTCCCATTACGTGATCCACCTGAGTTGAAAGTATGTGTTGAACTTGCATGTACTACGTAATAAATTTTTGCTCGTGGCAGCCCTTCCTCATGTTTTCCAACAACCTTTTCTCGCTGACAAAAAATTCAGACAATTAATTGAATGCCAATCTTTATCAATAATTATCATTTCCTTGTGAAAACTTGCCCAAGTAGAATGCTCCTTCGTTGGAGAAATAAATTGTCAATCATTTTTATGTTATGTCAAATATCTTAGATAATGCAATATTCAACTGGAGTTTCTAGCTATTCTAGTATATAGAAAAGTCTTCTCAGAACACACCACCTTAGTACAACTCCACATATACTAGAGGTTTGAAAATGGGCCATTTTTAATTGAAGTTCCCTAACAAGCTTTAATTATCTACATTATTTAAAAAAACATCTGGTGTATGTAAGGTGGCATCTGAAGTGTATTGTGGTTGGCATATGATGATTTCTAATTTTTAGTTGATTTGTAAGACATTTTCTTTTCTATCCATGAAGCAGCTTCTTTATTGCATTTGCAATCTCCCTCTTTTCCATTATTCCTTTTTGTTTGCCACCAAATGTAGTACAACTACAACCCCACTCATTCCCTAAGTAAGAACAATTAAGGAACTGATCTATCAAATGAAGTCAACATAGCAGTAACAATTAAGGAACTGATCTATCAAATGAAGCCAACATAGCAGGGAAATGCTAGTGTTGATACTATCCTGTGTCAAATTCCATCCATAGTGCTTAAAAAAACAAGTAATAGAAGGGTGAGATAATATTAAGGGGAGCTGAATCTCGATGATGATGGACCAAGAGGGCCTGTTGGGCACACTTATTATCTATTTTCCTAGATATGTGTTGATAATATGAACTTCCAGATCCTAGAAAGAGTCAAAGACTCAAATTGAATGATGTTCATCTGACACGAGCTTCTCAGCAAGTTGCTTCATTGGATTTGTATGTTCCGAGCACAACCAATACATGAAGCTTTTAATCAACAAAAGCCTGGACCAAGAATAGGTCCCTACAATTTTTTCTCCTCCGCCTTCGCTGAAAAAAGTGTACTTTTTTTAACTACATCTTACATAGATAATACGTGTGTTGTGTAATCATTGACAGCTTCCCATATCTCAAACTATTAGAATGTAAGGTAGCTTCCTATCATCTTCAACATTACTAATGAAGGTCGATGTTTTTGTTCAAAGAAAGTCGACTAGGTAGGCAGTCTATGTAGGCGTGTGTGTCATAGCTAGTTAAATTTAGTTTTTGCAAAAGTTGAATTTGTAGAGAATGTGTATATATTTGTGCCACTAAAAGTTGACTTGTTTAAATTATAGAGTGGTGTCTTTTCATGAATGGTCGTGATCTTTGGGACAATCTAACATTAGGAAGATCTGTAAAACACTTTATAGAATAAGACACATTATGTGCTTTAGCTATCAAGTTGAACATAATAATCTAATGCTTATGTTCCTTGTATTCTTGCATCTATCTAGTCACATATAAAGTTGATTCATATTTCCAAAATTTATGAATCTTGTGAATAATGCAAAGAAATTTCTATTCTTGCATCTATCTAGTCACATATAAAGTTGATTCATATTTCCAAAATTTATGAATCTTGTGAATAATGCAAAGAAATTTCTCTTTTATTGAGTTACTTGAGGTTAAAAATATAAACCTAATTGGCATAAACACAATGGGTAGGGGTTCTGAATAAATTTTTTAAGATAATAAATATTAATAAATTTCAACTCATTTTCACATCATTGTATTTTATGATTTGCAAGGTTTGTTTTTTGATTAAGGTAAGTAGGGATGTTGAAAGGGCCTAGATCTTTGTTTAGAAAGAAAGATTAAGCATCAAGCACATCAAAACAATAAAGGATAGCCGTAAGATTTAACAACACAACTAAAAATAGGACATTACAAATCCTTACAAACTACCAACCCAAAGTCAAGGTGGTTTGAAGCCAAATTGTTCCAACGATTTTTTCTTAATCAAAGTGCAAAAATCCTTGTCTTAAACTTGTTCTATTGGAACAATGAAAATTAACAAGTCCACAAGTAGATCCATCATCCTATAGTCCACAAGAGCTTTCCCCCTACTTCCCTCTCAATGGTAGTAATACACTCAACAATAATATGTGCTTGTTCCTTTCTCCTCTAAACAAAATGGTATTTCTTGTCGCTTGAGAAATTAGTAGTAACATGGCCCACTTTACAACAACAATGATAAGTTATTGAAAAGTCTTTGAATTCAATCTATTGCGCCCAACTGTCGAATTTGAAAGATAAGGCAATCTGAGTAGAGAGCACCTTGTTTTTTCTCCACAAGCACATAAAGTATAGCAAACAACAAATGCTTCTTTAGTTTTGAGACTGTATTTGTAGTATTGTATTGCCCAAAAGTGTTGACAATTACCATAAAAATATCATTCTAATATTCCAACAATAGCCTTGATAATCTAACTCACACAAGAAACTCGATGATGCCACCATTCATTGGGTTAAAGCCCAGAGACCAATTTTTAAGACAAAGGCCATTTTGCCCCAGAAACTAAGGATCTTCCAAAAGAGTCCTCGAGCAATCATTTGAATTAGAAAATGAAAATAAGAAAAAAAATAGTTTAGTGACTACTTCAACTTGACCTTTTAGTTTCCATTTTTGAAGCACCCTTCTTCTAACAACATCAATGGGGGGGACGATTATTGCATAGTCTCCCAACAATTAAGTTCCTAAACCAAGTGGCCAACTTAACAATAAGAGCCAAGGATAACAATTTGTATTTGCCCCTCCACCTTGGTCGAGGTAGGAACAACATTAGAAACACCATCAATGAGAAACTCCTCACTCGAAATGGAAGAGTTGAACTCCTTCACTATAGTAGCAACATGCTCACACACATCAGCATAAGGGCAAACCTTAGGATGTTCACCCTTGCCAGCATTCCCAAAAGTTACATCATAGGTGTAAGTGGCTTGCAAACATGGACCACTTGCATCCTTCAACACTCTAATTGCTGGCACAAAGGGACAACGTTTCCTTGAAACCCTAGGAGCCCCAGTAATAGTAATATAGGTTGAAGGAAAATCCACCACACTTGGCACCATTGGATTTCTACAAGAGGGAAGTAGAAATCCTCTCCTAAGGGCACAACCAAGGTTGCTTGACCTAAAACTAGACAAATCTAGCTTCATAGAAGACAATTGCACTTGTAAAATATTTTTTTATGCTTCTAGCCATAGTGCCATGAGGGAATCATCTTCATTGTCAAAACCAGACAAATCTAGGTTCGTAGAAAATGATCGTGCATATAAAACATTCCTCTGCACCTCCAACCACAACGCCATGAGGGAATCATCATCATCAACCACTCATTAATTGAATCTTCACCATCCCCTTCACTTTTTCAATCCTTGCTCTCGCTTTACACAAGATTCACAAACCCTTTACAATCTTTTCTACCGCTCCTACTCCCATCTCCACTCGCCATCTTATTCATAGGCCATGTTAGACTATTAGTGAGAATGAAAGGTGGACCATTGGAAAAGGGTGCAAAATATTACATATTCACAAGGTCTATTAGAGGTGTAGAAGATTATGGTTTATCACTTATGTTGTTCAATTGACCAAACGCCTCCATAGCTCCTAGGTCAAATAATATCATAAATTGTAGTTTCTCAAATTAAATTGTTAAGGTAGGATCACATTGGAAAATATTAGTACACTCTAATTTAGTTTTGATATCATAATAAAAATTAGGATATTAGATTATTATCATTACAAATAAATATAAAATAATAAAATGAGAATTATAAGATAAACAAGTTAAACACATTACACAATATGTACATGGGAAAACTCTTCTAGGTAAAAACCTCATTGTTGGTAAACAATTTTGTTGCTACGAAAATTAATGGACCCGTCTAATGGACAACGACAATATGCACCAACAAATGAATAAATTATTATGGGATTAACAATTAATCTCTGCATTTGGAGGGACAACTCCCTCATATGATATAATTATTTCATGCTTTCCTGAAAAAAATTAAAATGAATGTAACACAAAAAAATATAGCATCCACAAAAAAAAGTAACATCCCAACAATTATCAGAACTTACAGACTCATTCATAAATGCTAAGTATCACACGCATATTCATTGCTCAAAGACAAAGAACTCCTTTCAGAAAAATAATAAAATCTTATTGTTCCTTATCTCAATCTCCCCGGGCAAACCAAAAATTGGACCCTTCTAATGTCCGTTGATTACATATTTAAAGCCAAGAGAGTGTAACCGCCCAATGGTTTTACAACTGATTCTTTACAAGAATCGTTAAAAATTAAACAAAGTTGATTACATATTTAAAGCCAAGAGAGTGTAACCGCCCAATGGTTTTACAACTGATTCTTTAAATAATCGTTAAAAATTAAACAATATACAATTCAAACCATATGCGGTTAGATACCCAAAGGGCCACATGGTTGTTGCCGAGGCAACGGTCTCAAAAGATTTTTATCTACTATGTCATTCCTTAGTTTATTGGGTATATCTTTGATTGGGCCCACTTGATATACTTCGCACCTCCCTTTATCTCCTCTTGTAACCACTTATTAAAGAATAGTATAGAATAGAAGACTTTTAACGTCCACAAGACTAAAAAAAGGCTTGTGGGATAATGAACCCAACAATTTTAGCATTGTGAAGTGCCGTTCTCCTGCCGTTTAATTTGATAATGAGCTCTCTCATTCTGCCCACCCATTCCATGCTGAAGAGATCTTGAAAATTTCCTATTGTTAACCCCTTTATGTAGCTTCCTCTGATGTCACTGTAAGCTTTGCAATCTAGGATAAAATGTCTTTCTGTTTCCACCTGCCCTGCTGCACAGAAGATACAAACCCTCTCTTCCCAAACTTCTTTTGACCTTTTCCATCTCCCCGTTTCACAAAGAAGATTAAATTCTTCTTTTCTTTGCTTTTGAAAATCTTTTTCAATTCCATGACTTCGGCTTCTTTGCAAATATTGCTTAAAACCACTCGATGAACTCTTTTCTTTCCCATGTATATGCTAAATATGTATGTTCGTATCTCAAAACACACGACTTTTCAATGCCTTGGGCCTTTGGATTAAGACTAAGTGACAGTTTTGGGAAATATGTCGGGACTCAACGGGGGTGTGATAACCCCGTCGGGTCCGATAGGAGTTATACAACCACTCGAAAATGTCGATCAATAATTTCAGAAAATAGAGTACCCCTGTGTATAAGCAATACAGATCCATTCATGGTTGCACAAGATTTTATCACGAGTGTCTCCTAGCACATAATCCTGTATCATAATCATAAATTGCCTTGCATTTGCAATGCAACTGTTCCTTACATGTTATTCCTTGCAGTGTATGCTTTCTTTCCAGCATATGTCGATTCATCCAAAACTGGAATTCGTTCCACCAAAGCTAACTCAATATTTTCATGCTTATGAAGAATCGAGCTAAATTCAATGAACCTCTATTTCAACTCGAGAGCAAGGTTTCCCTTGTGTTGAATTATCAAACCTTTGATTCGCTCCAAGCAGGGTGGGAAACGAGATGATAGCTTCAACAAAGATGTTAGAGCCATTGCTCGAGTAGTCATGTTTGTTGTTGATCATTTTATCCACCAGGTCTGATTCTGTTACTATCAAAGGCTCCTCCCCATCAAGTTCATCATCATGGTTTACCAACATTACATCATACTCACTAATACACCAAACAGTAACACGAACAAGACTTTCATGTTCATTCTGATGCCGAGATGCTCGATAAAGGGAACTCACAATGTATCCCTGAGGGTCCATCGCATTGCTTTTCGCAACAATAAGTGTATGGCATATTTCATCATTGCGTATCGTATTTGGCGCCTCTAGAGTGGACCAATGCCCCTTCGATGCTCTCGATTTCTTTGACCTTCCCTTCCACACTTAATCGTGGGCATCGTGGGCTCTGTAAAGTAATGAAATAGCAGGGGCACGGATGCCTTCTTCAAGAGCATAGCGCCTCTTTAATGCCTTCATCGCCATGTCAATTGCCATTTCCTTTTACATTGTTTCAAGGAAGCAGCAGATGTAGCAATGGCAACCATTACACCAGGGTCTTGCTCACATCAGAAGAAAGGACATTAGCTCTTACCTGAGTTTCGTTATAAAATCCTCTGGGAAATAACGGACGCGTGGATCTTTCAATCACGCGGCCACACAAAAACTCACGTTCCTTTTGATAATGTTTTGACCTTTTGGCAAGTTCTTGCAACCAGATTGGGTGTTAATGATGGTTTATAAACTATCTAAAGATGTCGCCAGCTTAGATCCATATCAAATTCCGAGCAACAAAAGCTGTGAGATAGCAATGTAATGCAATCGGTTCTGTAATGCAACAAATACACATATTATTTGTATAGTTTCTTCAAAGACCGCTCATGGCCCTTTTCATATGCTTGCTTACAATCTTGCAAACAAACTAATTTTAACATTTCTACTTCTACACTATGATTAAACCCTCCATCAGTAAGGCAGAATGTGTGCCGCTTGGTCTTGACAACTGCTTATGATCAACAACTTTTACTTAATCTTTGCACATAGGATGGGAAGTGTGATGTTAAAGCGGTCCTTCCTATCTTCACTGTCTTTGTACATGTCACTCCTGAATGATGATTCATCCACTGTTATGCTCTGATGGATGCCCCTTCATTATTACTGAATATATACAATGCACATTATGGTAGTGCAAGCCTACTTCTCAAATTGATCATTTAACATCACCAAGAGAACTGTCCTTATTTACAATCATTGAAACCATTTACATCTAATAAACACCATAGGCAGCAAGAAAACATATTTGCACGACTATCGTAAGCTCAATTGGCATTAGAGAAGTTTTAAAAAAAAATGGGGGTAACAATGGTTCTGATTGGGGACTGCATTTCCTAGCGAAATGCAGAGAACTCCAACATATCTGGAAAGAACAGTGCCAATTCATTGAGCCATAGAGTCAAGGGGAGAAGATGAGACAAGAGGAAAGACAAAACTGAAACCAACACACACAACCGAAAAAGAAACAACAACCTAAGACACCTATGTACTCGGACTAGGTACAACACACCTCAACTTCCTCAAGAGACTATGCAAAGCCATTACTAGGTTGGGAAAAATATATGCGCGTGAAAGAGAGATGTGAACCCATGAAGTGCTTGCAAGCTCAAAAGTCTTTCGAGAATCATAAATGTAAAACTGAAGTTTATGAGATGAAATAACTCACTAAAATGCATACCAAACAACCACTTCTCATCAAAAACTTCTGCGATTTCTTTTGCACTCTCTCGCATGTCAGTTATGTCCTCAATTAAAATCTGAAATGAGCTAATTCCTTTTGAAGAGGACTTAAAAACAATGTCATGAACAACAGTCTTAGATCATTCTCAAATAAAATAGTTTCACCTTTATCTTCATGATTTGTTTCATATCTTTGTAATGGCAACTATGTATTTTCAAATTTGTCACTCAAATCATCTTCTTCCATAACCTACAAAGTAGATAAAAAAACTCCCTCTCCACATGAAAAATCATCCCCAGGCATCTCTAAACACCAACTTGGAATATGAATAGTATAGGGCTGAGCATTCCTATTTGCTAAATCAACATTATTTTCTCCATACTCATTTATACAATCATTCTTCATTTCATGCTCATCGACTTCTAAATC
>CM021102.1:12489268-12756226 GCA_007115665.2 Sequoiadendron giganteum | reverse complement strand
GGTTGAGGGATTAGGGGTTTAAGGGTTAAGGGTCGAGGGTTGGGAGATTAAGAGGGTATGGGGTTGAGGGATTAGGGTTTTAAGGGTTAAGGGTTGAGGGTTGAGGGATTAAGAGGGTATGGGGGTTGAGGGATTAGGGTTTAAGGGTTAAGGGTTGAGGGTTGAGGGATTAGGGTTTAAGGGTAGAGAGTAGAGGGTTTGAGGCATTAAGAGGGTATAGGGGTTGAGGGATTAGGGTTTAAGGGTTGAGGGATTAGGGTTTAATGGTTGAGGGATTAAGAGGGTATGGGAATTTATGGATTAGGGTTTAAGGGTTAATGGTATAGGGTTTATGATTTAAGGGTCCCACTCCCTCTCTCTCCCACTCCCTCTCTCAAGTCTTCCCCCCCACCATAATTGAATAAATTCTTTCCCTCTCAAGTCTCTCTCTTGGGTCTCACTCCCTCCCATGCTACCTAGACTAATCTATGTCACTCCAATGCCCTCTCTCACAATCCCTCTCTGTTAGGCCTCACTTACCTCCCACCCTACTATCTTATGTCTCTCCTTCCCACCCCCTCTCTCCCACTTTGACTCCCTCTCCTTCTCTCTTAGGTGTCTCCCTCCCACCCTCTCTCCCTCTCTCTCTTAGGTTTCTCCCTCCCATTGCCACCCCCTCTCTCTCTCTCTCCCACTCCCTCTTGTTGATTGTGAAAATGACACAAACAACGTAAAATAGAATATTTCTACTCTATTTCTCTTGAAAAAGAAAGACAACATATAGTAGCCTAACTTCCCAGGTCCTCGTAGTTGGTTCTCAACTGTCTGATGTCACTCATTTGGCCAATGCAATTGTAATATTCAAGGGGCCTTTACTGGTGACAAGGAATACAAACTGTATTGGATTCATCAATCTATGTTTAATGGGGGGGTTCAAATAAATAGAAAAGATAGATCAAGGCACAGATCAGTAAAACATGAACAAAATTCTTTAACATCCAAAAATATATTCTTAACAACGAGTGTTTCTTAACAGATCAAAACCATAACATGATGCACAAAAAATGAAGAACAAAAACCCTACCTCCAAACACAACCCAATAGGCTAGCCCTTGATGCGAATCCTTACAAAAATTCCCCCACCTTCAATTGAATCACGCTTCCAAATGCTCTACTGCAGCTCTGGTTTGATTTTACCCTTTAAATAGTGATAATAACCAGTGAGTTAACCTTAATTAAGGTTAAAATCCAATTTCATACATGGGAGGTGCCTATAATTAATGCCATTAATGCGGTAGGTCAGACGCGAAATCGTGGAGGGAACATGCACAAGAATATTGTGCGATCGAAGTAAAGTCAGACAACAACAAGAAAGGCGGGACCAAAAACAAAATGGAAATTGATTTGGAAACCTTGTCCAAGTTTTGAGTTCGGTTCCGATTCCGCCAACAAAGAAGAAAAATAAATAAAGAACCAAAAGAAAAATACCGAGATCAAAACAAGAAAAACAACATCTATCTTAAGTCCAAACAAACAAACAAAAAGGTGGAGGCGAAGGTGGGATGGAAACAAGTTTGAGACTATATATAAATCCCAGACTTAATATCCATTCTAGCTCCGGCTCCGGTAAAACAACAAAGACAAACCCAAGAGACCAACAAAGAGACAAACGAGACTGGGATCAAAAGGGAATCCTCAAAACAAGTTTCAAACTAGATTCCGTTCCTGTTCTGGTTCCACCAGAACAAAAATGAAAACAAAGCATTGGAAGAAGAAAAACTCCAAAATTTGTTGAAAAACAACCAAGGACAGAAAACAAAAAGGGGGACCCATTTTGACCAAGGCAAAATATGGGGTGGTTATGCAAGGTATAACAAATGGTGACTCGGCTGGGAAAATGGTTTACCCATTTTCAAGACACCAAAGAATTAAGTCACCCAAAAACTACTTGGCTTATGAAGCATTTTAACTTGAATAAGATCAGATATATAGAATAAGGTTGAGCTAGAATCTCAGATGTATGTGCTCATGATTTTTTTTTTCCGAATCTGAGTGTGTGTGTATATTGTGCATCATTCTTTATAGATACTTTCTCCACTCTTGAACAACTATACCTAAGATGCAAGCTACATAGGTTGAGTCCTTTGACTATCGTGAAATGAAATCTTGGGCATTTCTTCGTTGCCAGACAGGTGTCCATAGCCCCGACGAAGATACCTCTAGTTCTCTCAAAGAATTACTCTACTACCAGATAGGCATCCATAGCCCTGATAGAGATACTCGATTCACCCATTTGATATTGAGTTTTCCTTTTCTCTCTTTCTCTCTTTTTTTTTTCACTTAAGCTTCACTTGTAGGAACCTTTTATGAAATTTTCTCAATACTTAGATGCAATTGATCTGAAATGTGAGTTGAGAACTACAATGAATTTCATGACAGTCTTGGAATCGGTTTTTTCACTTGGATCAGAGATACAACCACCCTAAAATAAATAGGTATTTACTTAGGCAGATGTTTATCTACTTTGTGATAGACTTTGATCATAATTCATGAGATATTCACAATGTACCTTTTACCCTTAATAACTTTTCTAACCAACATTAGAATGGTCATAAGACATGAGTTTTAAAACGAAATCCTTCAACAGATGTTCATTGAAAATACCTAAATCAATTTCTCTCCTAGCGCCTGTAGCATACTTTGCATAACAACCCCTTTTCTTGGAATGGATAGAAATGAAGATCCCCAACAAACAAGACAAGACAAAAAGAAAACAAAGAAAAAGAAAAAAAGAAAAAAAAGGAACACAAAAAAAAAGAAAAACAAAAGAAAGAACTAATTACACATAACACAATATACTATAGTTATTCAGAACATCAGATCTTCATGAGCCAAAGTAATGCTTAAGAAATTGACCATTAACTGGCAAGGGAATAGGTTCTCCTATCAAGGTACTCAAATGAAAATAATTCTCGCCTAGTAGCTCAGCTACTTGATATAGACCTAACCAAAGTCTATCAAATTTTTGGTGATCTCCCTTCTTCTCTTTAGCTTTGTCCCATAGTAGCACAAGATGTGATATCCTAAAGGCCTTTACCTTGGCCCTCTTGTCAAACCAACATTTGACGACAACTTGATGTTTAGAGAACTGCTGCAAAGAAGCATCTCTTTGTTCTTCCATGTTGAGCAAGTTGGTTAGTTTGACCTCGATCCTATCATCCTTTCTATAAAATTATTGCATAAACTTGAGGACAAGTATTTGCAAATGGATCGGGAAGACTAGGTCTTGGCCGTAGACTAATTTGAATGGTGAATTTCCTAGGGTAGCTTTGATTCGAGTTCGATCTGCCCATAGGGAAAATTGCAGCTGGGTGTGCCAGTCCCTAGGATTGTTTTCTAACAATTTTTTAATTACCTCCAATAGATTTTTATTAGTGGACTCAACCACTCCATTTCCCTAAGGGTAGTAATTAGATGAAAATTTTAAAACAATCTTATGTTCATAAGCCCATTGAATAAATTTACCTAAAGAAAAATCATCGCCATTATCACATACCAGGGTGAATGGTACTCCAAACCTGGTGGTGATGTTCTCGGTTAGAAACTTGATAACCACCTCTGTGGTGCTATTTTTGTAGGGCTGAGCCTCGGTCTAGCATGTGCAGTAGTCAGTTGCATTCAAGATGAACTTGTGACCTACAAAAGAGTTTGGATTAATGACACCTATAAAGTCTAGTGCCCATTGAGTGAACGATCTTACCTCATACACTGGTTGTAAAGACATTGTTGGATTATTTCCCTAGGTGCAGAGGTATGGAATGCATTACACATCCGGACATGTTGGTGTGCATTTCGAAATACATAAGGCCAGTAATAGCTTGATCTAAGAATTTGATGGGCCAGAGCATCTGCAGATCCATGTCCTGTACCATGTCTTCCATGAAACTCAGCAATGCCATGCTTAGCCTCTTGCTGATCCAAATAGCGCACGTAAATTCCTTGAAATTTTTTTCTGTATATAGATCCCCCCTTAAGCATATAATGAGCACTCTTCATCCTTAGTGCTCTCCTCTGAGTAGCGTTCATCCCTTTTGGGCATCTGTTGTTGAGGAGGAAGACGATCAGATTTGTGTACCAAGCATCCTTAGTAAATGACTACACAGTGTATTGCTAGCATGTGATATTCTTGTCCATATCTGCCATTTCCTTCAATAAACCCTGCCCTCAGACGAGTTTCATTGGATGAATTTATAAGTCAAACTCTTTCCCCCAATTTGCTTTGCATCAGGAGGGATTTTACAACTGGATAAGGAACTATGGCAATTACTTGACTTCGAAGAATGTAATGCCTGAATTTCTTTACTGCTCAAACTAATGAAAAGGTCTGCTTCTCAAGGGGTGGGTACCTCACTTCTACATTCTTAAATGGAGAGCTCATGAAGGCGATAGGTCTTTCCTCTCCCTCACCTCTTCGTTGTGTTAAAATAGTTGCATATGAATGGTCAGACGCAAAAGAATAGATATAGAAGGGCTTTAGATAATCTGGGTTGGTCAAGATGGGGGCCTTAGATATTGATTGTTTAATCTGCGAGAAATTAGATTTGGCCTCATTGCTCCACTCTATTTTCGCATCTTTTTTCATCATCTCATTAAGGGGTTTGACTATTTCCGCAAACCCTGTTATAAAATTTCTGATGAAATTAATCCTTCCAAAGAAGGATCTCATTTCTTTCTTACTTCCTGGCCTTGTCAACTTTAAGATGGCCTCTACTCTATCAGGGTATATGTATATCCCTTCTTCTGATATGATGTGGCCTAAGAGTTTCCCTTCAGATACTCCAAACATACTTTTTTGGATTGAGGGAGACACCATAGCTTATACACTTTTTGAGGACCTTTTCCAAATCTGCAGCATGGTCTTCCTGGTTCTTCAAGAAGATAGTTAAGTCATCCACATAAATATTGATACACTTACCTATTAGATCCTTGAATGCTACGTCCATTGCACACTGAAAGGTTTCTCCAGTGTTGATAAGGCCGAATGGCATCCTCCAATAGGAAAATGTGCTCCACTTGGTGGTGAAGGCAGTTTTCATTATGTCCTCATGGCTAACAAGCTCCTAATTATACCCAGAATAACCATCCAGAAATGACATCATCTGGGACCCATTGATAGATTGTAATACCTCATCAAGAGAAGGCAGTGGGTAATTATCCTTCTCGAAGGCCTTATTTAAATTCTTGAAATCAACACATAACTTGATTTCACCACTTTTCTTGCGCATAGGAACTAAATTTGCAACCTAAGTAGAATGTTTGACTGGGAAGATTATTCTTGCAGATAGGAGCTTTTTTACTTCCTTCTGAATTAGGGGCTCAATCAAAGCATTGGCCAGGCATTATTTTTGATGGAAGGGCTTGGATTTTGTCTTAACAGGTATGTTATGTGTGATCACCGAAGTGTCAAAGGTCTTTAAGTCTTCATATCCCCAAGCAAAGGCTGCAATGTTCTACTCCAAAACTTTAACTATCTTCTCCTTAATTTCTTCAGGACAAGTCTTTCCTATGAGAACATTCCTTTCAAGACCCGAGTGAGTTAGATTAATAGATTCATACTTCCCCCATCACTCTTTGTGGGCATCCTTTGACGAGCCCGTGGGTCAGAGTCAAAGATTCTTTCTAAAGCTACCATCCCCTTTGGAATACTATTGCTTTTCAAATCCAATATCCCTTATGCATCACCATTCTTAGGATCCCAATCTCCCCAATCTCTCTCAGATTCATCTATTATTTTTCCTTCGAAGACATCTGAACTTGCCAAGAAGGCCAATATATGCTGGTCATCATCAAATACCTGAAAATTCCAGACATTATCCGGGATAGCTAGGACTGAGACTAATTCAACTGAAAATATTTTTAGCTTAGAGTCTTGAATAGGCTCCAAGGTGCTAGCAGTTACGACAAGGGCATCTACAATTTGATTAGCTTCTCTAGGAATCAGAATTATCCCAAAAGTGTCAAAGTCTTCAATCAGATTCCAAATTCTATTTTTGTATGCAGCCAATATTTTGTTATGACAAGTATACTGGCTGTGTACCTGCTTTACAATTACTTCAGAATCCCCCATTACCATGAGAGCGGTGACCTTTTCATGATAAAACATAAGTCCACGAGCGAGTGCTTCATATTTAGCCACATTGTTGGTGTAGCCAAAATGCAACTTATAAGATGCAAAGTAAGTCTTTCCTTTTTGGTTGGTTAGTTCAGTCCCTGCTCCACTTCTCGCTTTGGATTTAGAGCCATCAAATTTAAGACTCCATAATTGATCTTTAGCTAGGAGCTCTTTCTTGTTTTTGATAATAGGAGATGACTTGCTTGAGATAGGTGGCGGCTCAGACTTTTGCTGGCCATCAAGAGTTGAAAGTGACTGGGGGCCAGGTTCACTTAAATATTCTTCTATATTTAAAGCCTGTTCAAGAATCACTCCCTGAACAACTTCTTGGATCAAGTTGCAATCTGATTCATTTTTCATCAATGTCTTAGGCATTGGAAGAGTATCTGGGGTGAGTGTAATTGAGAATGATCTAGATAACTCAATCTCCTCTTGAAACTCAGAGCATAGGACTCGAGTCTACTCAAATGGTGGGGGATCTTCCCCTTGAGAAAGACTAGTTCTGGTGAGGATGGTAGCATCCTTAGCTTCAAATGGGAATTCATTGATGGGTGCTTATGGTTGATCTTGGCCAATCAATTGAGGTTGGCCTATATGGTTTAAGATATCTAGGCAGGGTTGACATGTCAATTCAGAATGATTCTGATAATGTATCCTACACCAATTAAGAAGCAACAAACTACACAAATCAGTCTCTTCTCCTAATACCAGCCTATCTTGTTGCAATTTTCTTATTAGAACTTGCTGGTTGACCGAGATCATTGGGTCATTATGTTCTAGGGGCATCGCATCATCGGGATTGAGTATTGAGAAGGTCATGACCTCCTCATTCTTGTTAACTCCTATTTCAATTTCAAAATATGCTACTTCATTAGGAGAATCATATTCAATAATCATGTGTTTGAGCCTAGGCTCACTCTCAATTCTAATCTATGTTGCTATCCCTTTCCAGGGTAGCCACATGTGAGAGAAATCCAAAGACAAATACCCACCAATAATATTCATTAGCTCCCGACTTAGGAGCATACCATATGTTTCTGGGATGTCAACCACTTGGATATCTATGTAAGTTTGGATCCTTGGATCTGATCCAACTTGTACATGCATATTTTTTAATTCTCCCACCACATTAACCTCAGTTTTGTCCAACTGAATTACTTTCTTATTAGTCTGGGCAAGAATTAATCCTAGTTTCTTGCAAATTGAAAAGGGCATAACATTACCCGATGCTCCAGAGTCCAGCAGACAATTATGCAGATTCTTTCCAAAGATCCTTAAAATCAAAAGGAAAGGTAGGGTATTGGTCTTACCTCTATAGATGGCCGCATTTGTCTCCTTCACTGGAGTTACTTTAAATTTTCCTTTTGAACGATTTTCCCCCTCTAGGGCTTTCAACACAACTTCCCATTGGGCCAGGCACCACTTCATAATGTCAAAGAATGGAAATGATGTCTTTTGTCTCTGCAGTTCTGCAATAAAATCAAATTCTGAATCATTCCTAACTTGATATTTAGGAAAATAAGGTGGATTACCTTTATTATGAGAGTCAGAAGGTCCCTTTGGTGGTGGTGGGTTATTATCTACATTCTGATTAGGTGGGACCATGTTGTTTAGGGGTGCAGATGTTTAATGAATGGGCCCTTATTCTGATTTCCTTGGAAGTGACCACCTTTGGACTAGAAGGCTTGGGCATCATACACATCTTCTTCTGGTTCATTATCTCCCTGCATGGGAAATTGATATTTTTCCTCAATGCATAAGTCATAGCAGTACTTACTAACCCACCATCTTGATTGGCATTTCCTTGTGGAGGGTGGGAATCAGCTTGCACAATCTTCACCATTTTTCCATCTCTGGGCAATTGACCTCAGAATGTGCTATAGTATCATGTAGTCTACACCAATTAGTCATGAAATTGAGATCCACCACATTAGCAATGTGTGGTTTATCTTCACCAGATTGATAGTTATGGGGAACTCCCCCGTTGTTGGGTCCAGTGTTCCACTGCCTATTTTTATTGTTGGACCTCTGATTGTATCCTTTGTTCTAATTTTGATAATTTTGGTTAGAGGAGTTTTGGTTTTGGAAGTTCCTATTGGTGTTCTGATTTGTATTCTGATTAGAGTAACCACCCTGGTTGTTATAACCTCCCTGATTCTGGTAATTCTAGTTTTGGTTCTGAGGGGGGTTATGTCTAAGTTGTGCCATGTCATTGGACATTTGAGATAGAGTCTTTTTGAGGGTTTCTACCTCATTGGTTAGTTGAACAACTTGTTCATTTTGCACAATCTTCCCTACAGATGGAGAATGAACATGAGTTGACCCTCCCCCATGATGCTGGTGATTTTGAGATTGTTGGGAAGAATCCTGCATGCCATTAGTGAAAAAAAGGCATGGTAGGTGGGGATGGTAACTCAAAAATAGGTCCAAATTGGGAACAAGACATCCCTGGGACCATGTTGAACAATGGTGGGTTAGGCATTTGATAACCCATGGAGGGGAGAGGTGCTCCCAAACTTCATGATTGCAAACTTATCTATTGCTGCAATTTAATGGCTAGATGATAAAATTTAGACAAATAGTTAATCTCATTGGCCCCATAAGTTCTCTGCAAGAATAGGCCAATCAAGGGATCAACAACTCTTAAACATGCCTGAATGACAATATTTTCAGCCACTAAGTAGGGGTCTTGTAACCTGCAGAACATTCTTTGGAATCTAGTGTTGAATAACAACAATGGTTCATGATGTTCCTTTCTTATGGTAGCGAATTGATGATACAAAATGGCCGGGTCTACATAGACCCAAAATTGATTAATAAATGCATTTTCTAAATCCACCCAACTTAGAATAGACGCCTGGGGAAGATTTAGATACCAGTTGTATGCCATGTCCCCTAGATAATAAGGAAACAACCTACACACAATGTCCTGATGAGCCACCTGAGCACGGGTACAGGAATCCTTGAATGCTTGAATATGTTCCTCGGTGCTTCTTGATTCTCCATGCATATACTTGGGGAAAAACCTTTCTGGATTCATTGGTAGATCATGGATACCCCCAGGAATAGTCCCTAGCAGAGAGGGGTTATTCACAAAGTAAGCCATGGGTGGTAGTGGGATTGGTTGAGCAGGTTGTGGTGATACAGGCTGAACTGGTGGTGACACTGGTTGGAATGGTGGTGATATAGGCCAAACCGGTGGTGACACTGGTTGGATTGGTGGTGATATAGGCCGAACCGGTTGTGTTACTAGTCGGACTGGGGGTGTTATTGGTTGAACTAGGGGTGGTGTGCAGGGATTAGGTTGTTGGGGTGGTAAAGATGGATTTGGCCAAAATCTAGGTGGAGTAAGTGGTGGTGACAATGGTGGGATCAAAATTCTATGATCTTGGGGTCTATATCTAATCGAGGTTTGAAGTTATATTAATGGTTCAGGGTCAGTAAAGGATTTGAGAATCCTCCCATACTTTTCAGGTGAGAATGAACCAATCTGTGCCAGCTTGTTCCTTCAGGCCCTCCTTCTAGCACCAAATCTGTTGATGGTGAAAATGATACAAACAACGTAAAACAAAATATTTATACTCTATTTCTCCTGAAAAAGAAAGACAAAATCAAAAATTTGGTTTTGAGAAAAATAAACACAAGATTCTCTAGTTTTCATTTAGGTGGCAACAAATTATACCCTAGGTTTGTGATGTAGATAAGGTAGACAAAACCTTCAACAATCATAATTAGATTAGTTTCAAACAATCTTCAATCTCAAAAACCTCAATTCAATGTTGAATTGACCAATTCACATTCACTTGCTTGTAGCATTCAAAACAGAGAAAATTGTTCATATCTTATCATATCTTAGTCATTGGAACCCTCTCTAATGCATCTAAACACTAAACCCTTGCTTTAGGCCTTTCTATTCTTGAAACAACGAGGGTTTATTCAAAATCAACGTTCCAGGCCTCTGGTGCAGGAGCACCTTGTAAGCTCAATTTTTTCAAATATGTCATCTTTAGTGAGCATGGTCAAATGCTAGGATTTTAGTTAATGTTGAGTATATTGTGTTCAGTAAGGTCAATTAGACCATTTTATAATGTATTTGGAGCTAAGGGAGTTCAATTGTGTCATAGCTTGCAATTTGGCTAAATGTGGTCAGAAAAGTTGCTAAAAGATGCAAAAGTTGTAGAGTTCGAGGGAGTTGGAATGAAATCAAAATATGTATAATAACCTTCAATGCCTTGAAGGAGAGGTTGTTGGTTGATTTGTACCCCATTTTTTAATCAAAAAGAAAGTTATTTTCTAGAAATTTACTGGTTTCTCTCACTTTTCTTGTTGCTGTACGGACTGTACGAACTCTAAGATGATATGAAACTGGTTGGATGTTTTATATTAATGAATTAGCTTTCATTTTCACCTATTTAGAGGTTCTAACTCTTTGTATAGTGAAAATTATATTATTGTTACTGCTGCTACCTACTTTCACAGTGTTCTTGGATTGAAGGGTTTCATTATGTAATTCAACCCATTACACTTTTCTTGCCTACTGTAACTTGTGGAATGGGTCCTCTAACTTTTAAAATACATGCCTAACCTATTTATAATTTTGTGGGGTCAAGGTTGGGTGTTTGGGATGACGTTCTAGGACTGTAGCAGGGTCTTTTCATGGTGAAAATTAAGGCTTCAAGTGGTTTTTTGACAAAATGTGGGAAGGACTGTCCATGTAATGTATTATTCACCATGTGCAGGGTCTGGTAAGTGTGTTTGGTGCTTTGTATGGGTCTGGCAGATCTGAGAGATAGGAGTTTCATTAAAACCCCAAGTATTTTACTTGAAATTGAGGGTTTGGTGTATTAGGGGTGTAGAGGTCTTGGACCTGGAAACAAATCAAGAAATTGGAGGTTTTGACACATAAAATACTACTATTTGAGGATTTTGAGTGAAGATGTAGTGTTTAAAAGGTACTCTGTTTGTAAATTAAGCTAATTGAACAACCTTTTCCAAGGTGGGTCTATTGGAAGTCAATGTTGGTCCAAAGAAGTTGATGTTGGGGTTTACCTATGTTTTATAACTTGCAAATGGGTATCTTAATCATCCTTGATTTTGTCAAGTGTTTTGGAAAATCTTGGTGAAAATGCCCTTGGACCTGGTTACCTATGCTACAAGGGAAAGCTTGGTAGAAGTTGGGATTTTCAGTTGAACATCTGATTTTTCTTTGGAATCTAATTGATTCTCATTGATTTGTTGTATTGAATGGTTTCCACCCCTCTCTACATCAAAAATGATGTTTCTTGGTAAGTTAAGTGATCAAGTTGTGTGTAAGTCTATTAAGAGCCTTCCTTTAAATCTTTGAACAAGTTCATTGTGGATCCCTACATGTACTGCATCAGCCTCTAGGTACTTTGCCAACTCTTCAAATAGACTCAAAATCCATACTCTAATATCTAACCCTACAGACATCTAACTCCATCATGTATGAAAAATATTATGTAGCATAGACATGTTTGATAATTCCAAACAATTCGCTGCCTTCTTTCATAAAATGCTTTGGTGTGTTTCATATTTAATGAAATGTAATCAACGATATCAATATTTTTGTAAAATGCATTACTTACTTTTGTTCTATGTGTGTTTGTGAACATGTAGCATTCAAGGTCATGCCGAAGAAATGAACGAAGCCTCTAACACCATAAGAATGTGCAGTTAAAAATGCAAGGAGAAGAGAATCAAAAAATGTAGCTCGTGAAGCAAAGGAATTGCAGCCCATATAGCCAAAAAGTCTCGTGCAATCTAAGAGAGATGTCAAATTGAAAAAACAAAAGGCACGAATGAGGAAAGTTCGTGGAAGGATAGGAATGGATACCAAAGTTGGGGGCACATCATCAACCATAGGTGAAGCTCAATGCACATCTCTAGTTGAAGACACATCGAAAACAACATGTGGTTTTCCAGGTACATCGGAAATCACATCTCCAATTGAAGATGCACCATCAAAAACATTTCATTTTAAAAGTACATCAAAAAACTCATCTCTATTTGAAGGCACTCCACAAACAACATATCAAGTTGGAGGTACAACATCGTTTACATGTCAATCTCAAGGTATGTCATCAATTGCACTTCCAATTGAAGGTACACGATCTATCCTCGATGTTGTTGACCTTCCCAATATTGACACAAATTTACATTTGAGAACTCCTCCTAGAGTTTTTCATAGAAAACCTACATTTTTTTATTGATATTGATTCCAATGTTTTGAAATGGATGCCTAATAATTTTCCAAAATGTACATGTCAAAGATATGCACAAAGGATATGGAGTTTTTTTTGGCGAAGCTAAGTGAGGGTGGAAGATGCCAACTATTTGTTGAAATGATGAGGCAACTCAAATTTAGGCCCACCATGAAGGCTCTTGGGCTAAGAGTTTTGTATGAATCAAGTGAAAATTCCATTGTAAAGAACTTGATGAGTGCATACGAGAGTGTGGGTTCTACCTCACACACAAAGGATAGTTGTGCCACACGACGTGTGATGACAACAACACTGTTAAGCAATCAAACAAGGAACAAGGTGAACCTTACAAAGGAAATTAAGTCTTTGAAAATAAGTAGATCATCTCTAATGCGAGCCAAAGGAAGGTGTGAAAGAGTGGAGGATCCAAATAGCAATGAGTTATGGGCATTTTTGGGTAGAGTGCCACGGAAAGACACAAGAATTGCTCAAGGCTTGAGATCTTTAATTGTGAATTATTGGAAGGATAACACAAAGACCTATCCTAATCAAAGAGATGTTGTAAGAAGGAGAATTGGTAGTAAAAACCGTGAGCCACATCTAATGCATTATTTGGATACCCCTCAAACCCAATTTTTTGCTGATTTTGTACAGAAGTTTCCTAAAATTAAAATATGTCAAAGGTATTTTGAAATGATAAAGCCTTTTTATGTCAAAATAAATCACACACACACTAATTTTTGTTGTAGGTTTCATACTAAATTTTCTAACCATTATGATGTTTATCGATGTATATGTGTAGATATGCATACTGACAATGTTTTGCATGAATGTAACATAATGCCTCCACCTAAATCGTCAAGGAAATTTTTGTCTTCCATTTTATGTGAAAGAGAGGATGGTCAATTTTTTTACAAAAAATCATGTTTGGATGGCACATGTGATCATTGTGGTGGCATGCAACATTTGCCAATTTTCCAACACATGGTTAGTACACACACAATTGGAGACAAAATTATGGAATTTGGCAAATATAAGACAGTGGCATACAGTCTAAAAGATGGAAAAGAAGCAAAGAAGTGTGAATTGGTCAATGATAAGATTCCAGTGTATTAGTTAATGGGCATTTTCTGTGATTGGGTGGTCTATGATTATGCAAGGCATACACAAAAAGCAAAATGGTTGGACTCACAGTTCAAGTTATGCAAGGACACATTTCCACTTCATCATATCGTTTTAGTTGTTGACTTCGCTAAGAACTACACACTACAACCACAAAACAAGGTGCAATCAAAATACTACAACTCCATGCAGGTTGCTATATTTGTGCATATAGCATTCATTCATGCAAATGATAGTACAGAGGAAAATAGGAAAGTATTGAGGGAGTATCACTTTTACATCAGTGATGATCACACACATTCTACAGAGTTTGTGCAAGGTTGCTTTCATATGTTCTATGTTGATCTGGCTAGCAGGGGCATATCATTTAGTCAGCATATCATATGGCTAGATAATTGTACATCATAATTCAAGAACGCCAAAATTTTTTACTGGTTGAGCAAGATGCATACGATTAGTGGTGTCCAAAATATGTGGAACTTCTTAGAGGCCGGGCATGGAAAGGGGGAGCGTGATGGAGCATGTGCATGTATCAAAAGAGCCCTAGCACAAGAAGAGTTAAAGTACAAAAACAGTGTAAATTTGACAGATGCAAGATCAATTGTCCAGTGGTGTAATGGTGCAATGGGTCTAGGTAGTGAAGAAAATTCTTTAGTTCGTAGATTTTTTCATTTAGTAGATGATACTAACATTGAAAAATATGAGGATTGTTATACACTTACAAGATCGAGCGAGCTACACTCTTTTAGAGCTCCAATGTAGGTACATGGACTATCCATACAAGGAAGATGGCATGCTTTTGTTATGCATGTACACTTCAATCATGGAATGATTGCGAGTCAACAAAATGGGTTGACGAATGGTCTATAAGAAGTCTAACCCCACTTGACACTTATCAGCTCCCTACGGCTCTAAAAATCACAAATATGTAATCATCCATTAACTTTGATCATGTATCGGACCTACTAGAACCAAGTAATATATCTTACTTACAAGTTTTATTATGTTTCTCAGTAAATACATCTAACAAGATGAACATATCAATGCACGACACGTTTATGCGGTGATTATAGATGAAGACAATGAAGAGGGTACAAATTATTACCTATGCCGTTGTATTGAGGCCAAAAATAAATTGGAGTCCCCAGTTATAGACGGAGAAAACATAGAATATCCTACAGGTTCGGTGGTTGTTACTGGAACATGGCTTCAAAGGTATCCAGTTAAGAAGGTTGTAGTTTGGTTATTTGAGGACTTCGAAACGCATCAGAAAATTCTTCACTACTCGAACCTTGTCGTCACCACCAATGTTCATTTGATCAAATATAAGGGCAGACCTGCGAACAAGAACTTGTGGAAAGTGCGTGAGTTTGATCACGAGGTAATACTTGACACAATAAAGAGTAGAGAAGACCCAAATGGTTCCCTGGATTGATTTGTAAGTATGCACATTGAATTTGTAAAGTCATATTATTGATCACTCTTTTGGACCAACATCTTGCAATAAGGATTTTTCACCATTAGTGTTTGATGTCATATGCATTTACAACTGTCATTGATCCTTTTCTGATTGTGATTGTAGGTAATATTGAAATTTGTCAAAGTATATAAGAAAAGAACAACATCGGTTGGTGGTGCAAGTGTTCAATGGTATGAGAAACATCGGTTGCTGGTGCATTTTTTGGTTGTCAATCTTCTCTTTCTTTTCCATCTCGTAGATTTATCGGATTCTTATATGCTACATGTTTTATGTTAAGCCTCTTAGTGATATATTTGAAATTTATACATAGGGTCATCAAGAGATGATAAAGTAGTGAAGGGGCACATCACCATTGTAGGACCTTTAATCAACCTCCTTATCTAGCATGCATGAAGGTGATAGTAGGTCTCGTCAGCTGTATGACTAACATTATTTAGTTATTGCTCTTTTAATGATTTTTATGTGAGTCTATGTCTAAGATTGAGAGGCTTTTGCAGGTTTTTTGTGGACCAAATTCCTATGATACTACACAACCACAAAGAGGCTACTACCCATGTGTTTCGTAGGGAGCAGGGGATGTACATGTTTTGAACCATTTTGGAATGCAAATAACTGGGCTAGTTGAGGTGGAATGGAGAAACAGAATTGGGCAACAACTCCTTTTGTTTCTTCTCAAGTATAATATATTCCATGATCTGTGCTGCAAATGGGAGGATTATTTCCTTGCATGTATTGATACAATTATTGACAAATGGGAAGATTTTCAAGATGTTCTTCCATCACTATTGTAATATTTGTCATTGACTTACTGTATTTTTTTATATAAATTTTTTATGAGAAATTAATACATGCAAATGTGTATATTCCTTAATATATGCCTCAATTAAATGTGTATATTACATTTCAAATTAGTTGTAATGCTTCATGGTTTACATTTAAAGTTGTCTTCAAGGAAAAACATGTGAATTTATGAGTAAGAATGAAATAATGTCTAATATAATTGTAGAAAAGCATATTTTATTGCCCCTACTGATGCAGAGGTGGTGGTAACCCAAGACACAAATTGACACAACTTCTCTCAAATATGCCAAGCAAGACATCAACTTTCAATTAACTCAACCTTGTAAAATAGCATCAAACTCAACAAGGACCCTACAAAGGTTGTGGAAATCCAAGCAATGATAATTAAATCAACTTTGCATAATCCCCAAGGTAGATTCATTGAATTCCTCAAAACTCACCTTTTGTCAATCCTACCAAATTGGCAAGCTAGTGAGCTCACTAGCTTGCCAAATCCATAGGGTTGACAAGGCAGGGGCAGTGTATGCCTCATAGAAATCGATGCAACCTAGGTCATCTCTAACATACCTTCGGGTATGACATTCAACCAAACAACTACTATGGACCAATCTACAATGCCACAAGGGGACCTAATGAGGTTGTTCCAAACAAGAACCATGATGCAGAGTGGATCAACCAAATAGGAGAGATGACACAACTTCTCTCAAATATTCCCACTTGGACATCAATTAACCAAACTCACAATAGGGTAACCTTGCCACTTGACATGGGATTTTGGCCAATCAGACTGAGACAGAGGTTTAGACCAGATTTTTTACCCCAGAACATGTTTCTCCTGACCACTCTAGGACATAACACCATAAATTGCACCTAAGGAATTCCATTTTCTCATCGCTCTAGCCTTTAGGCCTCTTTTACCCTTAACCTTTGTAGCACTGCTCGGTAGGACAAATAAGAAAAAAACCACATACAAGCCTGTACCAGGCCCAAACCACTGAATTTGGACAAAAAATGGATGCCCCTACAAAGTCTCAAAGCCTCCCTTCTTGACGACCAAAGGTAAAGTCACAACAAGCCAAAAGGTAACATATAGTGGGTGGAAGGCTTAATACTGCATTTTAATGCACTCAAAACCCTTAAAACATGGTATACAAACCGACCCTTAGTAATTGGCTTCTAAAATGCACAAAATCAATTGAAATCCAACCAAACTATAACTAAAACAGAGTTAAGTCTTCTTCCCACCTAATTCCATCGAAAAAAGAGCACAATCGCTCTGAGATACGTTCAACCGACTTGATCCCTTAAGGGTCCAAAGTGCAAAAGGGAAACAATCTTTGATAGGGAATTAATCATAAATCATGGTGATTAAAAAATCTTTGTCTGAACCTACGAGATAAAGTTGGGCCCCTCTACAATAACCTCTCTCGGTTTTTGCTATCTCAGAGGCATTTTCCTGTGGTGGTGAATTTTCACTCGGGGAAAAAGTTGTCAAATGCAAGTAGTTGAAAGTTGCAAAGTGGTGCAAATTTTGTTCTGCATCTCGTGTGACCAAATGGATTGTTCCAATGCATTCAAGTGAGTATGTTTATGCTAGGCATGGTCCTCTTTTGCACCCAAACACGTGAAATTTCTTTGAGCTACGTTTAACTGGATCGATCCCTTAAGGGTCCAAAGTGCAAAATGGCTGTGAACTTCAACATGCTAGTATTCAAACACCGTGATGCTTAAGAAATTATTATTTGATCCTATGGGATCATGTTGGGCCCCTCTACAATAACCTCTCTCAATTTTTTCTATCTCGGAGGCATTTTCCTATGGTGGCGAATTTTCACTCGAGGAAAAAGTTGTCAAATGCAAGTAGTTGAAAGTTGCAAAGTGCTGCAAATATCATTCTGCATCTTGTGTGACCAAACAGATTGTTCCAACGTGTCCAGATAGGTAATTTTACATTAGGCATGGTCCTCTTTTGCACCCAAATAGGCGGAATCAATTCGAGCTACGTTCAACCAAATCGATCCCTTAAGGGTCCAAAGTGCAAAATGGCTGCGAAGTTCAAAATGCTATTATTCATACACCGTGATGCTTAGAAACTTATCTTCTAATCCTAAAAGATTATGTTGGACACCTCTACAATAACCTCTCTCGGTTTTTTCTATCTTAGAGGCATTTTCCTGTGGTGGCGAATTTTCACTTGGGTAAAAAGTTGTCAAATGTAAGTAGTTGAAACTTGCAAAGTGGTGCAAATTTCATTTTGCAGCTCGTGTGACCAAAAAAATTGTTCCAATGCATCCGAGTGGGTATTTTTATGCTAGAGATGGTCCTCTTTTGCACCCAAACACGCGAAATCGCTCTGAGCTATGTTCAACCGGATCGATCCCTTAAGGGTCCAAAGTGCAAAATGGTCGTGAACTTCAGCATGCTAGTATTCAGACATCGTGATGCTTAGAAAATTATCATCTAAGCCAATGGGATTATGTTGGGCCCCTCTACAATAACCTCTCTCGGTTTTTTCTATCTTAGAGGCATTTTCCGATGGTGGCAAATTTTCACTCGGGGAAAAAGTAGTCAAATGCAAGTAGTTGAAAGTTGCAAAGTGGTGCAACTTTCATTCTATAGCTCGTGTGACCAAATGAATTGTTCCAACGCATCTGGGTAGGTAGGTAAGTTTACGCTAGGCATGGTCCTCTTTCGCACCCAAACACATGAAATCGCTCCAAGCTACGTTCAACCGGATTGATCCCTTAAGGGTCCAAAGTGCAAAATGGCTGCAAATTTCAGCATGCTAGTATTCAGACACTGTGATGCTTAGAAAATTCTCATCTGAGCCTATGGGATCAAGTTGGGCCCCTCTACAATAACCTCTCTCGGTTTTTTCTATCTTGGAGGCATTTTCTTGTGGTGGCGAATTTTCACTCGGGGAAAAAGTTGTCAAATGCAAGTAGTTGAAAGTTGCAAAGTGGTGCAACTTTTGTTCTGTAGCTCGTGTGACCAAATGGATTGTTCCAAAATGTCTGGATGGGTACGTTTACGCTAGGCATGGTCCTCTTTCACACCAAAACATGGGGAATTGCTCTGAGCTACGTTCAACCGAATCGATCCCTTAAGGGTCCAAAGTGCAAAATGGTTGTGAACTTTAGCATGCTATTACTCAAACACTGTGATGCTTAGAAACTTCTCGTCTGATCCTATGAGATCACATTGGGTCCCTCTCCAATAAAATCTCTTGGTTTTCGCTATCTCCGAGGCGTTTTCTCGTGGTGGAAAATTTTCACTTAGAGAAAAAGTTGTCAAATGCAAGTAGTTGAAAGTTGCGAAGTGGTGCAACTTTTGTTCTACAGCTTGTGTGACCAAACAAACTGTTCCAAAATGTCCAAATAGGTATGTTTATGTTAGGTATGGTCCTCTTTCGCACCCAAACATGTGGAATCGCTCTGAGCTACGTTCAACCGGATCAATCCCTTAAGGGTCCAAAGTGCAAAATATCTAAAAACTTCAGCATGCTATTACTCGAACACCGTGATGCTTAGAAACTTCTCATTTGATCCTACAAGATCGTGTTGGGCCCATCTGTAATAACCTCTCTCAGTTTTCTCTATCTCAGAGGCATTTTCCTATGGTGGCAAATTTTCACTTGGGAAAAAAGTTGTCAAACACAAGTAGTTGAAATTTGCAAAGTGGTGCAACTTTCATTCTGCAGCTTGTGTGACCAAACAAACTGTTCCAACACGTCTGAATAGGTATTTTTATGCTAGGCATGGTCCTCTTTCGTACCCAAACATGCAAAATCACTTTGAGCTACGTTCAACCGGATCGATCCCTTAAGGGTCCAACGTGCAA
The DNA here is from genome assembly GCA_007115665.2 of Sequoiadendron giganteum. Lineage (NCBI taxonomy): Eukaryota > Viridiplantae > Streptophyta > Pinopsida > Cupressales > Cupressaceae > Sequoiadendron > Sequoiadendron giganteum. Next base: position 12,736,611 of record CM021102.1, on the reverse strand, counting down.
AATGGCTGCGAACTTTAGCATGCTCATATTCGGACACCATGATGCTAAGAAAATTCTCATCTGATCCAATGGGATCATGTTGGGACCCTCTGCAATAACCTCTCTCAGTTTTCACTATCTCAGAGGCCTTTTCCCGTGGTGGCGATTTCTTGCTTGGGTAAAAAATTGTCAAATGCAAGTAGTTGAGTGTGTAAAAATGACTTTATGGGCATTCCGTCACCATGAGACCACATTTATTTGAGGCATCTTTTGAACTAGTTCACTGCCTTGTATGGCTTGTCATGGAATTCCATCACCACATTTATTTGATGTGGTTTTTCAAATAGTTCACTGCCTTGTCTATGCTATTGCTTACTATTATGCTTTTGATATATTTTTTCAAAGCATCCATAGCTTGTTCGAAATCACTTGCTTTAGGCTTTTAGCCATAGAAACAAGGCAGTGAACTATTTGACAAGATGCTTTGGTAGACATGTATGAAAAATGTGGTAACATAGACAAGGCAGGGAACTATTTGAAAAAATACCTCAAAGAAATTTGGTCTCATAGAATGCCATGATAAGAAAATGCAATTGGGAGCTGCTCCTAGTTATTAGTTATGCAATGCAAAGAAATTGCATAACTGCTTAGGTTGATTTTGTACAAACTATATTGTAATTGAAATTTGGTCATCTATCAGCATCTATGTATTAGTTATGCAAAGTGAAGTAATGCTTTGAATTTGAAAGATGTGCAATGCAATGTAATCAACGATATGAATATAAACTACAAAAATCCATTTTTTACAATTCATTAGTTAAAATATTTATTTTATTTGCTCTTTATATCTCTATATGCTATGGAAATACCTTTCAATTTTTTAAAAAAAAGTTTTTTATCTTTTCTTGTACAAATTTTCCCGGTTTTTTCACGAAGTATTATACTTTTGGTTTGTCAAAATTTTCCCCAAAATATTTTTTCTGCTATGCATTGGAAGCATGAAGCATATACGTGAATACACACAATATAGGTGAAGTATACATGTGAATAAGTGAAGCATACATGTGAATAAGTGAGGCACAAGTAATTGAAGCATTCCAAAGGATACAAACCACCACGAATGGAGCTTATTTACATAATACAATTTAGATGGGGCTTATTGAGCATTCGATAGTAATTAATTAAGCATTAGATGTAAAAAAATTCCATGCTTACAACATTCAAGCATACAACTTACACGATACGCATGATAACATCATTCAAGAATGGCAGTAGAAAAATAAGAGTTTCTTTAATCAAAAATCCGAAAGGCTATACAATTATATATATTGATAAAAGTATGTACAATATATCCAAAAAAACCATACATGCTTAGTACAAAGGAGCCATATGGACATAAAATATCACGTATATATCGATAGTACAAAACATATGTTCCAAAATACCACATAGGCATACAATAAAAAACACTAATACATAGTCATTTCCCTCTAGGGGAAGGAAATAGATCCCGTGCTGCCTTTGAAATTCAGTTGGATGGAGTGACTGTTGCTTCTCTTGTCTTTTGAACACACTTTCTAGTCCTCCTCTCTTCACTCTGGACCTTCAACTGATACAATTAAAAGTAAAGATGTTAAAACATAGAAATTGAATTGTGGAATGGTATATAACAAAATATATAATCACTTACCGCATACATATAGTCATCATCACCACATCCACGATCTGGAGTGACAACCACCTATAGCAACCATGAAGATAGAAATTAAACTACATAAAAATATTGTGAAAATTTTCTATCATAGACCATAAAGAGCAAATATAATGTCAAATCGACTAATCTATTCCATACCTCTCTCAATGGATTATAATTGGCTATTATTGTAGCAACTCCATGGTCCATTATGCCACCAAAATCACTAGGGCTATCTCTTTTCAACATCTGCAAATGAAACAATATCTCAGGTATCATGTTAATATAAAGACCAAGAGGGGATAATGGAACATAAGGTGAAATAAGAGAGGGTAATGGGATGGGAATAGAAGGGTGATGTAGAGAGGGGGCTCAAACTCATTCAAAGTGAAAACTTGCATTCAAAAGACATATAACAAGATTAAAATGGCCTATTAGATTTATCTAAACAATCCTCAAATCTTGACAACAATCGGGAGTCTAACTTATCACTTTCACCCATGTAACCTAATAGTAGTGCGAACTCAGTTTTTGGCCTTTAACTCCCATTCTTTCCAAAACACTTGACAATCAGAAGGTGGATTCAGATACCCATTTCAGAGTTATACAACATATCTCTTAACCAGATATAATTCTTTTGGACCAATCCCTTGAAATTAGACCCTCAACGTTGTCCTAGGCCATGAATTAGGCCAAATTTACAAAGCAACATACCTTTAAACTTAACATAGACCCTTGAAATGTTGGGGAAGCATTTTATATGCCCTCAAACCTCTAAAATCACAATCAAAACCTAGGGTTGACACCTCCAACATAGAAAACTCCAAAACCCTCAATTTCATGCCAAGTCAAGAGGGTTTATTCAAAGTCCCACTTGCACAACCTCTCAGACCATGCCATCGACTCAAAAATGTATATTCTAACCCCAATATGCTCAAAATTTGGAAAAAACTCCACACTCTAATTGATTTCCACAAACCTTAGACCCAAGGCTCCATCTTCATGTACTTTTCTTCACAAAACTCATCAAGACAAAAGGTTTATCTCCTTAGTTCCTTCTCCACAACTCTAATCATGCAACTTGAAACCTACTCAGAATCCCTAGGGCCCATTACACTAGTTATAGTAGGTACAATCAGTGTAAAGGACCTTAAATCATTATTTTGGTTACAAAACTCTCAAACAGTGTGTCTTCAGCTTGTCACAGGAAAACAAGGATATTTACCACAAATCATAATGGATCTCCCTCAAAATTGTTACAAATGATTGTTAACACCTTCCACCACAAAGTAAAATTATTTACATGGCACAATCAACCTGTACGGACTCGTACAGGGTTGCAAATGACAAGAAAACTCAGAAATTTGATGAAAAACATAGATATTCTTATTGCCAATGCTTCAAATTTTCAATCCAACGTTACAAAATGAGTCGTCATGCATTTTTAAAGGATTATCCTCATCAAACCAACACCTAACTTCCTTAAAACTACTTTTTAAACCTCTCATGACTGTGCATTACAAATTTGTTGCATTTATGCAACTCACTAATTTAGCACTTTCAAGTTTTGACTCTTTATATTTTCCTAGACCCTCTTAAACACCTAAAGTATTAAAAATAGTCTAATGAGACCTTATTCAACTAAGAAATCATGAATTACTCAAGAAAAAATCATCCTATCTACCTTGACACCCCTTGTCAACTTTGAGAATTACTTCCACATGATTTGCAAACCTTACAAGATGAATACAAAAGCCCCTCAAAGTTGATCAATTACAATAGAATGGTCATATTGGACCTTATTAAGACTTGAGGACTCAACTCAAACATCCTAACACACCTTTCCTATCTGATGCAGAGTGGCAGGGAAGGTAAACACACAACTATGATGGCAAAGACAATCCAATTCAACGCTTCTCTCAAATACTCTTACAAGGAGTCATAAAATCCATTATTATTTAAATGATCAGCCCCCACACACCTAGGGTTCACAACTCATACCACCCACAAAACTTGAAAGCATTTGGATCATGTCACATTAGGACAAAACAAGGTTCAACAACCCTCTAGCACTTAGGTTTCAACAAAAAACTATCACTATGGTGATTTAGACCTCACTCCCTCTTAATAGTACAGGAATATACTTTCCATCCCACCAAGATTTAGCAACTCTACAACGTGGGGATGGAAGAAACACCCATAATTCACTCAAAATCCTGATTTTGAGGGTTTTCAGACCACCCAGGAGTAAAATTAAGATATCTCTCTTGATACTTAACGAAATCTCACCACTCCAACACCAAAAGAAAGCTTATTCAATTACCTATCCAACCATTATAGTCTTGGATTATGAAACAACATGTATAGACTGTACCAAGTATGGGATCAGAAATTTCTTCAAGAAAACACAGAAATCAGCAAACTCTTTATTGAAAACTTCTTCCAAACTTCAAGAACAACCTTGCCTCGACCAAGAGAGGCATATATGAGTTTAGTATACTTTCCCTTTGGAAGTCTCTCCTTCAAGCGAGCCATCACCAAATCTCCAACCTTGTATTGAACATCCCTCTTCTTCAAATTTGCTCTTTCTTTGTACTTCTCAACATTCTTTTGTAGAGTTTCCTTCACTTGTTGATGGATATCCCTGATTGCAACAATAAATTCCTCTCCTTGAGCACTTCTCCCATCAACTCCTTCTAGATCTCTTAACTCATAGACCCCTCTAGGGTGCATGCCATAAACTACTTCAAAAGGGCTCCTACCAATGCTCCTATTCATGGAGTCATTGTATGCAAATTCAGCCTGAGGTAAAATCAGATCCCAAGCTTGTCCATGCTCCTTGGTAAGACATATCAAGAAATTTCCCAATGATCTATTTACCACTTCAGTTTTTCCATCTATTTGTGGATGGTATGCAGAGCTAAAGGGCAAGTTTGTGCCAAGTTTCTTCCATAAGGTCCTCCAAAAGTGACCTATGAACTTAGAATCCCTATCAGAAACAATACTTAAGGGAAATCCATGTATTCTAACAACCTCCTTAAAGAAGATACCTGCTATACTAGATGCATCATTGGTGCATTTACAAGGAAGAAAAAGAGCCATCTTACTAAACCTATCAACCACCACAAAAACACTATCAAAACCTCTTTGGGTTCTAGGCAGCCCCAATACAAAATCCATACTTACACACTCCCAAGGCCTATTGGGAATGGGAAGTGGTTGATAGAGCCCTACATTTGATGAAGTTCCCTTTGCTCTTTGGAAGATTGTGCATCCTTCCGCAAACTTTCTCACATCCACTTGCAGCCTTGGCCAATAGTAGCACCTCCTCACTTGTTTTAAGGTCTTATCAAGGCCAAAATGATCTCCAAGACTCCCACTGTGTTTCTCCTTTATAATATTCTCCCTCATTAACCATTTAGGCACACACAATTGGCTTCATTTGAAGAGAAAACCATTCTGCAACAGAAAATTAGAGTACTCACCATGAGAAGTATTCACATGTTGATCACAAACATTCTATACCTCCTTAAAATCTGCATTTTCATGATACATGTCTTTCAATGCATCAACCCCCATGCTTTGGAGTTGGATCTCTTGCACTAAAAGTGCCCTTCTATTAAGAGAATCTGCCACCTTATTTTCTGGGCCCTTCTTATGCTTTATTGTGAATGTATAGGCTTGTAAAGACTCCACCCACTTCATGTGCCTATGATTGAGTTTATCTTGTGCATTCAAGAAACTCAAAGCATGATTATTAGTATAGACAACAATTATTAAGGTAACAATTAGTGTCTCCACTTTTTGAGGGCTTGGACCATAGCATACAATTCCAAATCATAGGAAGAATACTTCCTCTTTGCTTCATTCAACCTCTCACTGAAAAATGCAACCAGTCTGCCTTCTTGGTTCAAGACACCCCCTATTGCTTGGTTACTAGCATCAAATTCAATTGTAAAAGCCTTATCAAAATCAGGGAGCACAAGTATAGGTTGTTGTGCTACTCTCTTTTTCAGATATTCAAACCCTTTATCGGCCTCATTGGTCCAAGAAAACTTACCCTTGTTACCTCCTTTGATGGTGTCCAAGATGGGTGCACAAATTTGACTAATGTTCTTGATGAACTTTCTATAAAAGCTTGCAAGTCCATGAAATATTCTCACATCTCCCATGGATTTTGGTGTTGGCCAAGTAAGAATAGCATCCACCTTTGAAGGATCCATCTTCAAACATCCCTTGGAGATGACAAATCCAAGGTACACTAGTTCTCCCTTCATAAATTCACACTTTTCCATGTTGATCAACAACTTCTCCTCTTGTAACCTCTTTAATATCATGTCTCTTAATGGATCTTAATGGCTCTTGAATCAATGCAAATCCTCCAATTCCTATCCTTCCTTGGTGCTAGGACAGTAGGAACAACACATGGGCTCAAAATCTTTCTCACTAGCCCCTTATCCAACAAATCTTGCACTTGTCTTGCAATCTCCTCATTCTGAGCAGGTGTCATCTTATATGCAGCCTTATTGGGCAATGTAGCCCTTTGAATTAGATCAATATGGTGGCTTATATCCCTAATGGGAGGTAGGGAACGAGGTAGCTCATTTACTATTATGTCCTTGTATCTTTCCAACAACTCTTGGACCTCTCTAGGTGCATCTTCCTTCTTCTTTGTGGGCAGATCTGCTTCACTCTTTGGCTTCATAATCAGGAAGAATCCTATTCCTCCTCCTTCCTTCAAGGTATTCATGAAATCCTTCTCACCCACCATCAAAACACTAGGCCCTTCATTCTTTGCCTTGTCTTCTTCTATGAGAGGTGTGAGGTTGTAAGTCACCCCATCCTTCACAATGGAGTATGTATTCTTCTCCCCATCATGCTTGGCCTTCCTATCAAACTGCCAAGGCCTCCCAACCAAAAAGTGGCACACATCCATAGGGATGATTTCACATAGGATCTTGTCCTTGTATGACCCAATGTTGAATTCTACCCATACTTGCTCATTCACCAAGACCTGTTGTTCTTTATTAAGCCATGAAATTTTGTATGGGTTAGGGTGAGAAATCCTTTTCAAATTCAATTTTTCTACCATCTCAATTGAAGCAAGATTATCAGTTGATTCTGAGTCCACTACTATCTTACACACCTTACCTTTTACCTTGCAATTGATTCTGAAGAGTGCCTTCCTTTATGGGGGTTCTTCAGGGATTGGTGCCTTGAGCAATGCTCTCCTAATCATCAAGTTCTCTCCAACTTCTGATGTGAGGTTTACTACAGGTGAGGTCACACTTTATTCATCTTCATGTACCAATTGATTCCTCCTCTCTCCACCATGAGATCTTGATCCTTTCTTTTAAGGGCATTTGAAGGATGGATGCCTAGGCTAGTTGTAAGTGTAACATCACCCTGAAAACTGATTGGAAATTCTCCCTCCATTAAATCTGCCTCTACCATTGGGTCTCCTACCCCTGAATCCCCCTCTATTGCTTGATTCTCCACTTGATTCATTAGGATTAGACTCCTCTTGATTTTTTTGGGATTGATTTCTGCCCCCAAAGCTACCTCTACCCCTGAAATTCTTGCCTCTTCCTCTATTTTGTTGCTCTTGTTTTCTTCTTATCTTCTCTTTAGCCTTATGTGCAATTTGTATGCAATCCTCCATGGTATTGGGGACAACAAAACTGATCTCATCTTGTATGTTGAGCCTTAGGCCATTGATATACCTGGCCACTCTTTCATTCCTACTTTCTACATGATCACATCTCATACTCAACTTGAAGAATTGTTCAGTGTAGGATGAAACATCCATGTCTTTTTGCTTTAGATTCTGCCTCTTTTTGAACTCTTTCACCTCATGATCAGCAAGAAGGAATTGTGCCTTCAACCTATGCACCATCCTATCCCATGAGTTGATCATAGACTTACCCATCTTCACCCTTTCTCCTTGGATGAAATTCCACCATGTCAAGGCAAATCCCTTCAACTTTGTTTTGGAAAACTTCACCTTCTTGTTCTCTGCCATTTCTTTATATTCAAAATAGTTATTCAATGCCTCTACCCATTCCAACACTTCTTCCACATCCATCTTTCCACTGTACACCGATAGGTCAATCTTCACTTCAGAGGACTCTCCTCTTGATGCTTGCAATGCTTTAAGGATTCTTCTCTCATGAGGGGGTATCTCTTCCCCTTGAGGGTTCTCTCCACCTTTTGTAGGTCCTTCACCCTCTGGCTCTTCTTCAAAGGAACTCTCTTCCTCCATGGCCACTCATCTTTTTCTATTCATTTCCTTCAAGGCCTCTACCTCTTGTTTCAAGGCCTTCAACTCATTTGCAACCACCGGTCCAGGTTGTTTTGGAGGCATGATGTCTTCCCTTCAACAATTACCTGCAATCAAGCTCTAATACCACTATGATGCAGAGTGGAAGGGAAGGTAAACACACAACTGTGCTGGTAAAGACAATCCAATTCAACGCTTCTCTCAAATTCTCTTACAAGGAGTCATAAACTCTATTATTCTTTAAGTGATCAGACCCGACACACCTAGGGTTCACAACTCAGACCACCCACAAAGCTTGAAATAATTTGGATCATGTCACATTAGGACAAAATAAGGTTCAACAACTCCCTAGCACTTAGGTTTCAACAAAAAACTATCACTATGGCGATTTAGACCTCACTCCCTCTTAAGGCTTGTAACCCTTACCCAGTAGGACAGTCAGAATAAAAACCACATGGAGGACTTTCAAGACATCAAACCCATGGATTCAGATGCCCCACATGGACCCCTACAAAGTTCCAAAACCTTTCCTCTTGACTGTCAAGGCATAACTCACAATGACCTTTTCTACCGCTGCTCCAAGAGGCTTAAATCATAGACCTACACTTGGGTCGTGACTATCTTGGCTCTCCCCTTCACCCCAAAGCCAAAAAAATACAGGTTTTCCACACCTATTACCATCATTCCTAAGTTCCCCCTTAACATATTTTCTAGAAACCAAGCAAAACTCACTTTTTTGCTTGTTAATTAGGCTTGCCACATAGAGATGCCAAGCCAAGAATCTCACAACACTTCCTCCAATGAGCCTTCCATTATACAATACATTGAGGACATAATAGTACAGGAATATACCTTCCATCCCACCAGGATTTAGCAACTCTACAACGTGGGGATGGAAGAAACACCCATAATTCACTCATAACCCTAATTTTGAGGGTTTTCAGACCACCCGAGAGTAAAATTAAGATATCTCCCTCGATACTCAACAAAATATCACCACTCCAATGCCAAAATAAAGATTATTAAATTACCTATCCAACCATTATAGTCTCAGATCATGAAACAACATGTATAGACCATACCAAGTACAGGATCAACAATTTCTTCAAGAAAACACAGAAATCAACAAACTCTTTATTGAAAACTTCTTCCAAACTTCAAGAACAGCCTTTCCTCGACCAAGAGAGGCATATATGAAGCCTTCCAACCTCCTCCAACTTTTTCCAACTGAAATTTGAATCAGTTGGTCATTGGAAACACAAAAAAACTTCATTTTTTACTCTTTAATGCCTAATTAAGGCAATTTAGCCAACTTTCACCAACCCGACTACAAAGATACCTCTAAATTGTGTGAAAGGCATCCAAAACTCCTAAAAATGAAAAATATGACTCCCCTCAGGTGTCTAGCTACATCAAGGCATCCTGTTTGCTTAATTTTCCAAAATGTACTAGACTTACAAAGGAGGATGGAGACCTTGTTTGTACAAAAAGTTGGTCATCAAGACCAAAACTCCACCAAATCCCTAGGAGACCTATTAAAAAGCATTGAAATGGTCCATGAGACCTTATTCCAATGTTAAGAAAAGAAAAAAAACATAACAAATGATTCTAGGTCCCTTAGACCCATGGGTGCTCCTGCACCACTATCAGACACTTAATGAAGAAACATGGAAAAGAGTGGTGCCCCTGCACCAAAGGGATTAATGGAACATAGGATGGACCATTATAGATTGATGGGATGGGCTAGGATGGGATAAAAAAATATAGGGTGGAAAATTTGAGGTTAATGGGATGCGATTATTAGGGAATAATGCAACATAGGGTGAATTAGGAGGTGTCTAGGGTTTGACTATAGTACATGAAGTGCGAACTTGACCTGTGTGTAGCAATAATAGAGAAGAGTTATCTAGGATGAAACGTGGATAAATATGGTATAACATAGTATGATATAAAGGAACATAGGGTGGAACATAGGGGATCATGGAACATCTAGGGTGATATAATAATGGGTACAATAAGAGGAGTAGGACATAATGACACATAGCATGGACTAGAAGATATTAGTGGGATGGGCTAGGAGGGGGTCATGGAAAATAGGGTGAACTATTAAATGTTAATGGTAAGGGATTAGGAAGGAATAAAGGAGTAAAAATTGAATTAGGAGAACATAATGTGACACGATCAAGGAATACTTGAATGCAATGTTTGTGTTTCTCATCATTTTTTTAGATTTGTATATACACAAAATTACAAAAACTAGCTAACATAGATTTAAAAAACCATTAATGAATAAAGGCTACCTAAGTGTAGTTTGTTTGAGGATATGAATCGTGAGGTGTGGAGGAAGAAGGTGCACCAGGAAACTGTTTGAAATCCAAAGCATGTTATGAGACAAACATTCAAATATAACATTCAACTGGTCAAATGCAATACTAATATATTTAATACTAGTTGCATACCTGTGGACTCATTGTCGAGAATTTATAAGGGTCTGTAGGAATAGAGCATGCTTCATGAATAGTGCGACCCTGAAATTTCATCATATCAAAATTCGACTAATTTAGTTATTCTTAAATTTTAAAATATAATTTAATAAAAAACATTAAAATAACTTGCTAAATTTCACCTAAGTGTTAATGTTGAATGTATCATTCAAAATATCATCTGTGAAATCCATCGCCTCTGAAACCGATGTAAGTTGTGTAGCTGCATCACGAGCACCCTAGTAATCATATGTGCAAACAACACCACAAGCGCCACAATGGTGGGGTGGAGCTCAGGGCCTACACATCTCCTCCACACCAGGCTCTACTAGAGGACTCACACACTGTAAAATGGTCTGGGTGAGTGAGCTAATTGACTTCATCATGTCCACCTCTACACTGTCCTTAACAATGGAAGGAACAACGACATGCTCCACCATGGGTCTGCCCAAGGCTCTCGGTGCCAACTATGGATTATGTCGTGCAACAGGTCTATCATGTGTGGAGCCCCCACCTCTACCATGAAAGTCTAAGATGTCAAAATAGTTTGGCATTTTATTGAGGACAAACTCGCAATAGAGTTTCCTCAAAAAGTATTGTGGCACCTCATGGTTATTGCATGAAGGTTGGTCAAATACCATCCACCACCGCTCCCAAAATTTGTTTTTAATTAACTCATGGTGGTACCAATGGATGGGGAACCTCCTACATGCATGAGACAAAGGTTCATTGGTTTTCGTGTCTATAAATAGGGCACACAAGTCGGCTTTGCTAATTTTTAGTTTTTTGACATCTACATATGACAAACCACTAGCATAAAATTGTCTCATCTCGTGCCTCTTATTTGACCAAAAATTTATTTGCTCGCTCATTTTTCCTACATGAGTTACAATTGACTTCAATGATTAAGCAATCCCTCTCCTATAAGGGTGGGTTTCGACATGCTCGGTTAATCTTGCAATTAATTGTTGAATGTCTCTTTTGTTGTTTCCAATTGGATTTTGAATATTTTCTTGTGTTCCTTGAGGATGCCTATGAATTGATTGAGGGGTTTCGGGTTGTTCTTGTATAAGAGGCTCTTCATGAGGGGGTGATTGTGATTTCTCAATGTTTTGAGGTGGAGATTCATTCCCTGAGAATTAGAACAAAGTTTTATTATAAAAAATTATTTAAATTTGCATTCTAAATGAAATTCAAAATAAATAGAATAAAAATAGATACATCTTTGTAATCTTCGACCTATCCGATGTGTTGGCGACATCCTCATGGAAAATGGCAAGCTAAGGATGCAAACAATGGAAGAGATTTGGTGAGTGCAAGTTGCAGACCTGAAATCCTCTTCCTCAAGTCGCGGGTTGAAGACAAAATGATGGTTTGAAACCCAATTTTTGGCTTTTATGTCAAATAAGCCATTTGGCGCACCCCAAATGTCTTTTAAGTCATTTCGTGTGCACCAAATGGCTTATTTCAGGTTTTTTTTAACATTTTTTTAATTTGGCACCTAAATTGTGTCACAGATTGGTGCACTTACCCCTCAGTACTATGCGTCATCCCCAAATTAAGAAATAACACATAAAAAATTTCTTAAACAAAGAGAAGAATGTACCCAAAAGTCAGGGAAGCAACCAATATCGAAGAGAGAAAGAGCATATACTGAGGACGAAGAAGATGTAGATCTTCAATCCAGTATACACAATTGAGAAGAAAGAGAATTTAAGAGATATAAAGGAATGGAAATTCCAAGAGAGATGGCTCCACAGGTCCTCAAACCCAAGGAGAGTTGAACAAATGCGTCACAAATCCATAGACCTATGAAAGGTGAAGAGAAGGATATGTAGGTAAACTCTCCTACAGAGTTGAACAAAGTGCATCAAAGGCCCATAGACCAACAGTAAACAAATCCCACAAGATGAAAAGAATTTTATAGGTCCTCAGACTTGCAAAGAGAGCACCCCAGGTACTCTCTCCTGAGGAAAGCTCGATGTAGGGGACTCCACAGAGTCAGATTGGCCCTTACAGGTGCTCGGTCCTACAAAGTTGATCAAAAAGCAACTTCATAGGCGCACTTGCAAAGCAACATGTTAATATGCAGACTAAAAATGTTAGGAAATTTTGATGCAAAGGAGCTCTACAGGTTCTCGATCCTACAAAGCAAGACTAATTAGAAGAGCCTATGGCTACTACAAGCTGCGTTGCAGGACAGTCACAGAAAAAAGATAGGTCTAGTCAGGCTACCTCCAAGCTAGACTCCATAGAATTCATTTAAAGGAGAAGCTTTCAAAGGGGGTCCCTCGAGAACCCTTAAAAAAAAAAGGGGTCCACTCAAGGGATGCTCCAATCGAAAGATAGAGAGAAGAGAGGGCGTCCTTCGAAGGACACACATGTCCAGAACAAGTTTTCACTGCTCCCAACATATAGGGGAGGAGAACCATGCAAGATACTTAGAACATAAAGGATAGAGGTAGACCTCGACACCACTTGTCATTTGAAGAAGAGGCAAGTGCATCAACAAATAAATGAGTGATGGCACCTAAATCAAGAAGTTGTATTTCATCCTTTAAGGCCTTACATTCACTAGTGGAATGGCCAGGCACTCGATGGTATGCACAAAAATATTTTTTTTCTTTATCATGCTTATGAAATTTCTTACGTGTAGGATAAGGAAGAGTAATCAAGTGGGCTTTTAGAAACCTCAACAAAATACACTCTTTCTCAGATATAGGATGAGGAGCAGGAAGCAACCCTTTCTCTTGTTGAGAAAAGTTTGACTTCTCACAAGAAGAAGGCACAAAGACAATAGATAATGGCGAATGAATCAATATGAGAGAGCGAGGTTGAGTGGAAATCATGTCTCCATTCAACTGTGGTTTCTATTTAGATTGTTCATTCAAGCAACCAAGCCCCAAATTATGCTTACGAGGTGTACATTCTATAGGGACCTGAATGCCTTATTCATTACACCCACAACCTTTACGCCTGTAGCCATATTTAGAGACAAGCTTAAAGCTAGGGCCATAACGTGTTTGCAAATATTGAGAAGGAGGAGGATCTTCATAGAGAACATTATTCCAACAAGGATTATACTCCTCTACGAGATTGCCACCATCCTCTTGATAGGACTACCAACATTAGCCTCTGCAATAGAGGTGCGATCATCTTCCTTAGAAGGGGAAGGATCAAAATTAAGGACATTACAATTTATGTTCACTTTATATCGTGATACAGAAGAATAACCATCTTTGATAGTGGGTTTGAATGATGTTATCAGAAGGTCTAAGTGGATCGGGGCGACTTTATTTTTTCCAATGAAGGATTATGTAAAGTCTAGAGAACCCCAATCATCACCAAGACATGCATTTTATTGAGAAGATGTAGAAGGAGCAGACTTAAGATTTCTTGCTTCAGAAGGATCTTCTTCGAGGACATCTATCTCAAGAGTATCCTTTGTAGTAGGTACTACTGGAGTAAACATCAACACATTGGAAGAAATTGAAGGAATAAGAGTAGGCACAACTGAAACTTGACCAACAACTGCCATCTCACATAAGTGCATAGCCTCAGGGTCAGCCCTGACTGTGACTACTCAATTATTGCAAATGAACTTAATAGATTTATGCAAGGTAGACAAGACTGCACCCATAGCATGAATCCATGGTCTACCAAGAAGAATGTTATATGGTAATTTTCCTAACATAACATATAAAAGGGTGGCTACAGTAATGGGCCCAACCTCAAAGGCAAGACTATCGTGCCTAGGGCCTATCGACCAACATTGTCAAACCCATGAATGCCAACAAAAGAAGCATTAAGAGAAGATGAATTAATATTAATCTTAGGTAATAGATCAATGCTACATACATTGAGCACCAAACTAGCATCAATGAGAGTATGTCTTGCCAATATTATTAATGTTAACTATGATCATTAGAGGGTCGACTTGCTTTTGTAGTTTCGAAGGTGGAAGTTCTTGCAGATAGAACGTGATATTTGGTGAATCCGCATGAATATGAGCCATTAACACATTAACATCCATTGGCCTAGTGGAGGCAAGAAAGAGGATCTTTTTCAAGGCTTCCTGAAGCATACCTTGATAAACCAAAGTAGACTGAAGCAAGTCCCATAGTGAGATCTTGACCGGAGTAACGTGGAGTTGCTCGACAAGATCGTAATCGTCGGGTGCTTTAATTGTAGGTTTAGGAGCTAAAGGAAGACTTGGTTGTTTATTCATTCTATTATTATAAGTATGGGCTACTTCTCTATAAGAGGGAGCCTTAGAAAGATCAAGAGAATCACTATCAAATGGAACACCATTAGTAGAACAAATCCTTTTAGGAGAAGGACTAGTTAGAGTCAGATAAATGAATAATCTCTTAGGCCTTTGAGGGGCAACAAAGACAGATTACATTTACAGAATCATCAGAACTAGTGGAATAATTATTTGAAGACATATTCTCATCATCGATTTGGGGAGGATCGAATGTGGAAGGAGATTAATCATCTACTAATGCATCATCTCTAAAGGAGAGTGCATTGGAATAGAGAAGAGATTCATTATTCACTAATGCATCATCTCTAGAAGAGAGTGCATTGGAATGAAGAGAAGGTAGAGTAACATTAAGAAATGTATCAATGATTTCATCTTCTTACAACAAGATATCCTTCGAAGCAAGAGGAATTTCATGAGAAGGATCAAAGACATCGAGTGACATGGGTAAATCCAAGTCACCATCACATGTATGAAATGAAACATCATTAACACTTTGAATATAATTAGGTACTGAACTGATAAAATAAGATATTAAATTCATTTTTAAAATAGTAAATTAAATATGATGAACAAAGCATAAACAAGTCGGTTGAAGTCCGACGCATCACTTTGAAAGTATGAAGGTGTTTTCACGTTGGGTTCACCAAAATTTAGAGAAGGGGGATTCGCTACTCATGAGTCTCTTTATTCTTAAGAGATTCCCAAGGGGAAAATTGCCCTAAACTACCTCAAGGAATAGAGTGAGAGTTCTAGAATAAAAAAGAGCAGGCCACAGAGGTTTTATGGACAAACTGAAGAGCTCTCGACCAAAGGATGACATCATGTAATAAGGATGACAATGTGGCACACTAGAGTTTGAGAGGCATGCTAGCATCTTGTACGGACCAAAAACTAAGTTTATCATAGAAAACAACAAAGCGACTACTAACAATTGGATTGCTAAGAACTTAGAGAATGCGGGAAGGTAACAAAACTAAAATGAAGTAAAGTACAAATGATAAAGTTAAAGAGGATAAGAGATAGAAACTTCTCACATCAACCCAATTAATGAAGCCTTCAACACATGAATATCTTCAATACCTGCATGCATAAGATCGAGAGAAAATTTTGGGGTTGTATAAGAGTTTTCCTCAGTCAAACCCTCATTTTGGTGTTCCCAGCTCCACGAATAGTCAGATAGATAGAGTAAGTGACTAAATTAAGCAAATATGGCATGATAAAAGCAATCCCCACTCAAGGAGGAGAACTCGTATCACAAAGTAGAGATGTAATCAATAGGAGATGTGTGAAATCCCAGGATGCTCACAAGAACAAAGTAAGGGAGATATCAACTGCAAGTCTTAAGGAAGCCAAATGGAGAGAAAAAGCTATGAGAGTTAAGAGAGTTACAAAGAGCGTTGTAAAAGCTTGAGAGATTAAGTGTTGTAAGAAGTTGTAGAGAGTTGTGCAAGTAAGAGAGAAAGAGAAGAGAGTGTTCCCTAGAGGGAGAAATCAAGAAGGGACTCAAATGGATTGAAAAGATAGCTTTTAAAAGTGAGAATAGGGGGAAAAGAAGCTTCCTGAGCCATTATAAGGAATCTCGAGCCGTTACCACCGACAAAGATAAGTGACAAGTGGAAAACATGCTCGAAAATGATTGTTTGAATGTTGAAATGTCACGAGATGCTAGCATGGTGCATGAAAATCTGCATGGCACGCTAGTGTCTACACACATCACACTACAAAATGATGAGAATGGGAAAAGCACAAGGTTTGACGCAAAGTTGACGTGCAAAGGTAGCTGTTGATGAAGGGAAATAGGTTGATGCAGGGGCTAAAATGAGCCTACACAAATGCTAGGGGAGTGGACACTAAAGAAGATGCAAGAATATATGTGAAATTGCAAGGGGTGCAATTTTATGACATTACAAGATCAAACAATGAACAAAGACATCTTCTACACAAGAGATCTACAAATAAGAGTTGCTATATTTCTCAACAAGAAAAAGCTAGAGAAGCAAGAGACTTTCAAGAAGATACGAAAGCTCAAGATATAACTACAATGACGGTTGAGTGTTTTATAGGAGAAAAACCCTAAATGGTACCCACTTCAGTTAACAGAAAAACACTCCTAAGTTTAGCTTAGGTGCATGGGAATAAATTAGACTAATAATCAATTTAAGATTAATTAATTATTAGCTAACACATGATAACTATAAAAACTATATGATTTCTTGTTAATTCATCTGTAATTCCAATTTGATGGTTGATTTCGTTACAATAAGTGTGTTAAAATAATGTGTATCATAAATTGAACCGTTGTGAAACAAAGAGCAATCAACTATACATGACACCATGAAAACTATCACCATTCTTGACACAACTAAACATATTATCAATAGACCGTAAATCACAAGATATAAAAGAAGGGATAAGAACCTCACGCAAAGGTAATATGTGTATAAATATCACTAAGGTTCTTAAGGAAAGAAAAATTAAGAGAGCACAAGTAGGAGAACCAATAGGTGAATAAGGAAAGCTAAAATAAAATATAAGAAGGATAGGATCACTAGGTATATTGACATCACATAGAGGAAGATCTCCATATGTATCATGATAGATTAGGGTGGAAATATCAACAAAAAATAAATATAGGAATGAGAGGTACTCATTTTAACATCATCATGCTTAAATGCACATTTCTATCACTAGTCATAGGAAGAATAGAAGCATCATGAATCTCATGGAAAACTAAAGTAAGTGTGTCTAAGTGAGGGACAATAAAAAATAAGATATATGGTAGAGGAAAATCATACATATGATGAAATAACATCTCCATAGAGGAGAAAACTCCATTCATAAGATAAAAATACATAAGACTATCGAGCATGGAATAATAAGGAACAAAGTGAAGGAACATATCAAGATCTATAACAAACGGATGGATAAAATTTAAGGATGATGGACTATGAGAATCTATGATAAAATAAGTACCAACGATGTATAAACAAGGGTGTGTTAGGTGGGTGTGGATCAAAGAGAGACCAAGCAATATAAGCCCAAACATTAATATAGATAAATCCATTAATAGACAAGATTGGATCTAAACCCTAATCAAATTTAAGATAAAAGATAATAATTAGAAATATTAAATTTGAAACCATAATGAAGGAGAAGAAACCCTAATGTGAAACACAAGTTAACATAACTAAATAATAATAATTAAATAAGATAGAGGGGCTTGTCTCTAACTAATCTCACAATAGTGTGTCTCACTTATGGGACATCTTAATTTTTTCCATGAAATCATATTTTTTAGAAAAAAAAAATACTTTAAGCTTCAAGGAGTTCTATCTAAAGGGATTTGATTGAAGGGGTTAGATAAAACTCCTTTAGGCTTATATCAAACTCTTGATGGAGTCTCCCCTAGACTTATCAAAATATAAACAAAACATTAATTTTTCTGCATCTTTTGGATAACAAATTAAATCATTTCAAAATTTTATTTTGTAAGTATGTAGCCCTTAGTATTATCTTTACAAAAAAATATAATATATATTATGTTTTCTTTAATATTTTATTAAAAAATATAATATATATTATGTTTTCTTTAATATTTTATTAAAAAATATAATCAATGTAGGTCCATTACAAAAATAATAATTAGCTCTATTTAAGACACTAAGAAAAATAACATTGTTACAAAACTCTTTAAAAATACATTGCAATCCACACAGATTTATTCATTTTAATGAAAAATTAAAATTAAAATTTTGATAAGTATGCTAAGAGAAATGTGTCATGGAATAATATATATCTAAAAAATTTGTTAGTACTAATTATAAAATTATTGATAAATAAAATATTTAATAAAAAATTATAAAAAATATACATGCACGAAACATTGGACTAATGATTTAATTACAATAAATGATGATTTATTATTTTTATTTATAGTGAAAGTTATGCCTTATGGAATAATGTCAAGTCAATATAAAAATTAATTGAAAAATAAAAATAAAAAGTGATAGAAATAATTCTTTAAGAGAAATTAAATGTGTAGCTTGAATCTATATAGAAAATTATACAGCTCATTAGTTTACATAATCCATAAGTTCTTGATTGTTTATTTCCTATAATTGACACAAATTAATATATATATATAATGCTAATTTTGAGCATCTCAATTAGGCCAAAAACTGGGACACACTATTGTAGGATCACCCCTCTAGGATTAATAATTTGAATAAATGGTATTGATTTTGTTTTCAATCAAATACCCCATTGTCATAAAATTATTTTCCTTGATCTTATGATTGCTCCAAAGTCTAAATTTGATGGAGACGAAAAAACCAAACTCAAATCAAATTCCAAATTCCAGATTACAACCTACTCAAAAAAATGATTAAACCAAAATTGGCAATAACTTGTGTCAATTTAAATTGATTTACGATTACACACTTCGTAACACATGTAAATTCAAAATTAAACCATATTAGTTTATTTGTTTAGATTTCATAATAAAAATATTACAAGTAAATTCACCAGACAACTCCATATCACCCTATGCAATGCAAGTTGCATATGACCACTCCTTCGCCCCAGTTTGGACTTCCTCATATCGTCGCCCCTGCATAACTTCTATGTTTTCTTCACAACCCTCCCTTCATACTCTCGATCTGCTCACCGAGCATTTCCTGCCAATACGTAGGCTCACCTTTCACAACCCACACCCTTACGTTTCTCCTTTCTCATTTCTTGTCGCCTCCTTGTATTCTATTATCGGCCTTTAAACAGTCCTTTATGGTTTTTAAGTCTTCTCAAGGTTTCCTATTAACATACACAACCTTCCTCCTATCTTGATGTATCTTACTGTAGACCTTTACTCCAACCTGCTATCTCTTGATTACTACTCCCCTTATGATGCAATTTTCCTTCTCCCATGGCATTGACACATCTACTCCATGAAATTTGAAATGACTTCAGACTTGGCATTGATGGTCTTCTTTCATTGCACCAATAGATCCTCTTTTCTTGGAACTGGTTTCATAAACCATCATCTGCTCATTAGTTGTTGTTTAATTTCCCTAGCTTGGAATCAATGATAGCTATCTTTCTTTCATTCCCTATCTTATTCTTCGCTCGATTTGATATTTGTGCTTGTCTTTTAACCTTCTTTCCCATTCCATGTGGTCTATCGTTCAATTGAATGTGCAGATTAATGGTGCACGCCTCCATTACTTTGGGCCACAAGACTTTCTTCTCTAGCGTGGCTTGTTCACCCATGCAACCTCTCGATCTCTTGCAACTATGCCTTCTCTTAATTTGTTTCCCATTTTATTACCAACGTTGTCCCTGCCTCTTCGTGGAAATTGGAAGGTGAAACATCCATGCTGCAAATACTTGAATCGACCCAATATAATAAATAGACTCCTTTGATATTCTTGAAAACAATCAATTAAAATTATAAAGAAACTCATAACAATTTTCCATTGTGACACCCCACAGAAAATTCGGATTTAGACAACATATTCACAAAGATATGAAATGAGAAAATATTTTGATTACTCTAAATGATATGTCTCATCATCGATTAATGAAGCTAAAACCAACTTTGCCATAACTTCCCTAAGGAGTCAGAAATTCACAACAACTTACGAAGGTGTGTAAATTGACATTATAAAAAAATTCACCAGACCATTTCGCCTCCAATGTCATGGATTTAAAAATTTTAAAACTTCTCTAAATTGTTAGCCAAAGTGACAAAACGATTAAATTTTTAAAACTAATAATTGTTTGACTTCAAAAAATTTACCATCAAATTCAGAATACAGTCTAAAATCTTCTTGTAATTTTATTTTTCATGAAACCTTATCGAAACTTTGAAAGAACAATTTTTTTGTGATGTCGATCGCTCGTGGACCCAGATGCTCCTACATCAGACATGTTGGGTAAGAAATTTGTGAGCATGCATTCACAAAGGTGGATTTAGGTGATAGAACCACCTTTCGAGATTGCAAACAACCTCCAACAAACTCCATCGCTAGTAGCCCGACCTCCTCCGCCAAATAGCCCGACCTCAACCAAATACTCTTCCCCTTCCTACCATGCCCTCCTATGGCATGTCTTCACGACAACTCTACCCTTGCAACCTGCATGCTGCAATCATACCTTGATCCTCATGAAGATTCCACTTCGCCTATTGTAATCTGTCACAAGACTTTTCTCTATGCTTCTCGCTCTCAACTATTCGGGACTCTGCACACCTGCAACGATGCTCTTGAGCTTCTCTCACGCTTCCAAATATGCGCTTTCCAACCCTCAATCGCATAAGACTGCACACACCTAGAACGATACTTTTGAGCTCCTCAATCGGGCTTCCACTATCCACACTTGTTTCGTCACAAGCTACCTTATGTTCAGTGATTTGCTTGTGCCCCCAATACCTCTACTCCCCTCTCCACCCAAAGGTCCTAGTATGAACCGCCTCTCTCTCGACGCTCTATTTGCATGCTCAAAACCTTTGGATCTAATACTAATTGATGATGAAGAAGAAACCAAACTCAACTCAAATTCCAAATTCCAGATTACAACCAACTCAAAAAAATGATTAAACCAAAATTGACAATAACTTGTGTTAATTTAAATCGATTTATGATTACATACAAGTTCAAAAGTAAACCATATTACTTTATTTGTTCATATTTCATAATAAAAACATTACAAACAAATTCACCAGACAACTCCATATCACCCTATGCAATGCAAGTTGCATATGACCACTCCTTCGCCTTAGTTTAGACTTCCTCATACTGTCGCCCTTGCACAACTTCTTTGTTTTCTTCACAACCCTCCATACTCTCGGTTTGCTCATCGAGTATTTCCTGCTAATATGTAGGCCCACCTTTCACAACCCACACCCTTACCTTTCTCCTTTCTCATTTCCTGCCACCTCCTTGTATTCTATTATCGACCTTTAAACAATCCTTTGCGGCTTTTAAATCTTCTCGAGGTTTCCTATTAACATACACAACCTTCCTCCTCTTTTGATGTATCTTACTGGTAGACCTTTACTCCAACCTACTATCTCTTGATTACTACTCCCCTGACGATGCGATTGTCCCTCTCCCATGACAATGGAACATCTACTCCATGAAATCTACAATGGCTTCAGACTTGGCATCGATGGTCTTCTTTCATTGTTTCAATCCCCTCTTTTCTTGGCACTGGTTTCATAAACCATAATATGCTCATTAGTTGTTTAATTTCCTTGGTTTGGCATCGATGATAGCTATCTTTCTTTCATTCCCTATCTTATTCTCTGCCTTGTTAGAATAATATTTCTTTATATTGTTAATGGTCAATATTTTAATATAATTAGTTGATTTAGTAGGTGAGGTTGTTAGACAACTTAAATGTCTACAGTTGTAGGTAGGTAGAGGTAGGTCATTTCATTAAATGTCTACTGTGCTCTGCATCTACTATAAATTGTAATATTTTCTACCTGTTAATGTAATCAAGAAAGTCTAGTTCTTTTCAGAACATGGTATTAGAGCCTTAGGAGATTTATGGGTGCCATTGTTTTTGAAAAAAAAATTGTGGGTTTTTTGTAAATCGCGTGCTAAGATTGTAGGATTTTTTAGTCTGAAAATCATGGTGTTTCTCCAGCTCGTGATTTTCTAAAAATTGTGCCTTCTTTTTGTGTGTTGTGCGCGCAACCTCCCGAAAACCCTTCTGAGTAGGTGATTCAATTTTTTTGGGCACCTCTTTTTCTTCTCTCCTTTCTACACGTTTTATTTCTGGACTCACGTTTTTGAAGGTTCTATGCACAACGTGGATTTTTTTTTACATGATTTTTTGCATCTTTTATTCTCTGCAAATAGAGCGACTTCCAGAAGAATTTTGTGGCCAAGTGTTATAGTTTTTTTTACGCCTTCTGTAACCCTTGCGCAACGCTATTACCAAGTCGCACGACCTGGAAACTGCAGAGTTCGACCACTTTTTTCTTTGCAGCCACCCACATTTTTGACACATTTTTAAACCTGTGTGTCTGGTTTTGTTGCTGCCTGTGTTTTTATTTATTCTTTTGCCTACAATTTTGACTCCATTTTAGACGAATCTCTTGCCCTAGCTCAGACGTGTTTTTCTGCATCTTTAAAATCCATGATTTTCACCTTATTTGGGATGTGTTTTTAATCTCCTCCTATTTTTGGTTTGCTGAGGCGTTTAGATGCGATTTTATGATCTAGGTGCATCCATGGCCGCCTAGGGTTTCTGCAAAATTGGCTAGGGTTTATCTCCTTCGTTTCAGGTCAAAAAAAATTGATTATAGATTCCTTGTGGGTTTCTCAAGATCTCAACTAGGTTGTCTTTAGTTTTTTCTATGTGTCTCGAAGTTTGTGCCTCAAAATTTGTGCATGTGGGTGTTGCCAATTTTTTTGGGTTTTGTCTTAAAAACTTTGCATTGTTTTTATACCTCACAATTCGAGTTAGGGTTTCACTTTCTAACTTAGAATTTGTCCTGCATAACATTTTTTGTTTCAGTGTAGTGGTTTTTGTGCCTTCACCAGTTTGACCTTAGAGTGCATGATGACATCTCTGACAAATATAATGCTCGAAAGCAACCAGAAGTTCAATGGGAAGAATTATAACACCTGGAAGTAGTGCATGTTGACTATCTTTGAGTATCGGTGTCTTGATGCAGTTGTTTTGGGCATGAGTACTCATCCCATTGTAGCCAGAAAGGATCAAGACAAATGGGATGAACGCAATCGAGAAGTTGTCATGCTCATCAAACTCTCAGTCACAGATGAGCAACTACCTCAGGTACCGTCTGGAAAAATTGCTACGAAAATTTGGGATCATTTGAAAGCCCTTCATGAAACCCCCGACACGAGAAGAGCGTTCTTTCTCAAGAACATGCTCTTTTCCATCATGATGGATGAGAAAATGTCCTTACAGGAACATTTGACAAAGATTAAGGACATTCGTGATCAGTTGGAGGCGATTGGTCGAACAATGGAGGAGAAGGACATGGTTGTCATTACTTTGAAGAGTTTGCCAAAATATTATGAGCATTTCATTGAAATGCTAAATCTTACTTCAAAAAATGTTGATTTGAAGTTTCTAGACTTATGTAACAAGCTTCTACAATAGGATCGTTGGAGACAATAGTTTGGAAGCAGTACCAGTTCCACCTCCATAGAGCAAGCGTTCTCTGCCAAATCTTCTACTAAGAACAAAGTGAAGGCTCAATCTTCTCAGCCGAAAGGCTCTAGTTCTTCTCAAGACATCAAGAAGAAGAAGAACGTTCAGTGCAATTATTGTCATAAATATGGTCACATGAAGGTTGACTGTTGAATTTGGTTGGCTTTTGAACAAAAGAAGCAAGGAGGGTCTCAACAAAAGGCAAATGTCGCAGAGCACTCTGAGCAGAAAGAATCTGCATTCTATGTGTTTATGGCCAAGAGAATTATAGATCCAATCAAATCTTCTGCCTGGTATATTGATTCAGGGGCTTCTCATCATTTTACTCATCATCGGGATTGGTTCACCAAATATGAACCATTCACTGATTCAATGATCTTTGGAGGAGGCGAAGAGTATACAGTTGTCAGTAAGGGCAATGTTCAAATTCACTCTAGAGGGAGAAATTTAATATTTCTCGATGTCTACTATGTTCCAGGCATGGAACACAATCCTCTCTCCATCAACCAGATCATGAGGCATTCTCCCCAGTTGGATGTCGTTTTCAGTTCGTCCACCTGCAACATTGATGACAGGGAAACTTGTACTACAATCACTATGGGACTTGAGGATCATGGTCTATATAGACTTGTTGATTTCGATGATTCTTAGGAACACGCTCTGGCAACCAAGAGTACTTCCATCAAAAAACTTTGGCATCATTGTTATGGGCGCTTGAATGTGCACTATCTCTCTCAATTGTCTCAGGAGGGTTTGGTTGCTGGTCTACTTGAGATCCAAACTAAAAATCATGGAGTTTGTGGAGCTTGCCAAGCTAGGAAGCAACATTGGACACCATTCTCAGATGACGATTCTTGGCGAGCCTCCAATGTACTTCAATTGGTTCACGCTCATGTATGTGGACCAATCAACACTCCATCTGTTATGGGGTCTAGGTACTTTTTATTATTTGTTGATGATTTTAGTAGAAAAATGTGGGTGTATTTTTTGAAAAATAAATCAAATGTGTTCAGTACATTTCAGCAGTATAAGGCCTTAGTTGAGAAGGAATCGGGTTCTCATATTGTTACTCTAAGGTCAGATAATGGGGGGGAGTTTTGTTCAGCTGACTTCTCTACTTTTTGTGCTGCACATGGCATTAAACGCCAACTCACCACACCATACACCTCTCAACAAAATGGTGTCATTGAATAGAGGAATCACACCATTACTGAAATGGATCGTTCTATGATAAAGTATAGAAATGTACCTAAGAAATACTGGGTTGAAGCAGTTTATACTGCAGTCTACCTTCTGAATCGGTCACCTACACAGGCCATTAAGAAGATGACTCCTGAAGAAGCCTAGTCAGGACGTAAGCCTAAGGTGGGCCATCTGAAAGTCTTTGGTTCTACAACTCATGTATGGATTCCATAAGCCAAGCGTGCCAAGTTGGACTCCAAAAGCAAAAAAACTTATGTTTATTGGTTACAACAACAATCACAAGGCATACAGGTTGATTGATGTGGAGACAAATCGTCTCATTTTCAGTTGTGATGTTGTGATTGATGAGACTACTGGTCTATTTCTTCCTACTACTAGCCTTGAGGATCAACCTATGAAGGTTTTTGTTGAGGGTGTTCGCCTTCCTCTTGGTTCCCCTGATGGGAGGGCTTCAGGGCATTCTGAATCTGAAGATGAGGAGTCTACTAGTCATGATCTAACACCACCTGATTTTCCTTAGGACTTACATCCAGATGACTTTGTTCCAAAAATCTTAGGAGATGAAGTTTCTCCTATTCCATATGTTGGTACTTCTACTCTTCGGCCTAAGTGGTGGCTCAAGATTATCAAAGATCTTCATAATGATGAACTCATTGAGGGCAGATCAACTCGTAGAAAGTGCTAGCAGCAAAACACAATCACTTTTTCTCTTATGGCCAACATCCACAACATCTATGAGCCTTAGACATACTCAGAGGCTAAAGGAATTCCAGAGTGGGAAAAGGCTATGGAGACCGAATACCATAGTCTTCTAAAGAATCACACTTGGGTTCTTTCTGATCTTCCTCCTGGGAAGAAACCTATCAGTTCCAAATGGGATTATAAGGTCAAGTATCATGCCGATGGTACTCTAGATAAATACAAGGCCAAATTGGTCGCTTGGGGATTCACATAGTGGGAGGGAATTGATTATGAGGAGACCTTTGCTCCTACTGCTAAGATGAACACAATTCATCTTCTTCTCACTATTGCAACCCAGTTTGGATGGATAGTTCATCAAATGGATGTCAAGAGTGCCTTCCTCAATGGTGAGTTGCAAGAAGAAGTCTACCTGATGCAACCTCTTGGTTTCAAGGTTGCCGGAAAAGAACATCAAGTTTGTAGACTGGTCAAAGCACTCTATGGATTGAAATAGGCTCCCCGTGCATGTTACATCAAGATTAATCAATACTTGGTTGATCATGGTTTTCAACGCAACCCTTCTGACCATAATTTGTATGTCAAGCACTCTAGTGCTGATCTTTTATTTCTTGTTGTCTATGTTGATGACTTGATCATTACTGGCAGTTCAACATATTTGATTACAACAATCAAACAGGATTTGTGTCAGGATTTTGACATGACAGATTTGTGGCTTCTTCATTATTGTTTGGGTATTGAGGTTTGGCAGACCACTGGTAGCATTTCTATCTCTCAGTCTAAATATGCCAGAAGTCTGCTTGACAAATTTCAGATGTAGGATTGTAAACCTGCCTCCACACCTATGGAGAAGGGGTTGAAGTTATAAGCCAAATCTGATTCACCTGCAGTAAATGAGACAACATTCAGGCAACTAGTGGGTAGTCTCATCTACCTCACTACCACTAGACTTGGCATTAGTTTTGTCGTGAGTTACATTTCTCACTTCATGACAGCTCCAAAAACTGATCATTGGATTGTAGCGAAGCGAGTGCTGAGATATGTTAAGGGCACTTCAGATTATGGCATTCTGTATGGAAGTTGCAAGGATCCGAAGTTGATTGGTTATACAGACTTAGATTGGGCATGTTCAGTGGATGGCAAAAAATCCACTTATGGGTATGTATTTAGTTTGGGTATAGGTGATGTAACATGGACCAGCAAGAAGTGGCTCTTTCCTCAACTGAAACTGAATATTGAGGAACTGTTAAGGCAACATGTGAGGCAGTTTGGCTCTGCAAGATGCTTTCTGACATGCACATGTCACAAGCAGGACCTTCTCCCTTGTACACTAATAATCAAGGGGTGCTCAAATTGGCCAAAATCTAGTCTTCCATGAATGTACTAAGCATGTCAAGCTTCATTGTCACTACATCTACAAGCTGGTAGAAGACGAATCAGTTTAGCTGTAGTATGTTCCAACAACAGATCAAATTGCAGATATTCTCACCAAGTCTCAGAGCCTAGACAAGTTTGTCAAATTCAGGGGGCAACTTGGTGTTGTTGATAGATTACCCACTAAGGGAGGGTGTTAGAATAATATTTCTTTATATTGTTAATGGTCAATATTTTAATGTAATTAATTAATTTAGTAGATGAGGTTGTTAGAAAACTTAAATATCTACAATTGTAGGTAGGTAGAGGTAGGTCATTTCATTAAATGTCTACTGTGCTCTATATTTTCTATAAATTGTAATATTTTCTTCTTGTTAATGTAATCAAGAAAGTCCAATTCTTTTCAGAACATGCCCAATCCGATATTCATGCTTGTCTTTTAACCTTCTTTCCCATTCCATGTGGTTTATCATTCAATTGAATGTGCATATTAATGGTGCATGCCTCCATTACTTTGGGCTACGAGACTTTCTTCCCTAGCGTGGCTTGTTCACCCATGCAACCTCTTAGTCTCTTGCACTCGCACCTTCTCTTAATTTGTTTCCCATTTTATTTTCAACGCTACCCCTACCTCTTCGTGGAAATTGGAAGGTGAAACATCCATGTTGCAAATACTTGAATCAACCCAATATAATAAATAGACTCCTTTGATATTCTTGAAAATAGTCAAATTAAAATTATAAAGAAACTCATAACAATTTTCCATCGTGACACCCCAAAGCAAATTTGGATTTAGACAACATATTTACAAAGATATGAAATGAGTAAATATGTCGCTTACTCTAAATGATATGTCTCATCATTGATTAATGAAGCTAAAACCAACTTTTCCATAACTTCCCCAAGGAATCAGAAATTCACAACAACTTATGGAGGTGTGTAAATTGACATTATAAAACTTTTCACCAGACCATTTCGCCTCCAATGTCACATATTTCAAAATTTGAAAACTTCTTTGAATTGTTAACCGAAGTTGTGAAACGATTAAATTTTCAAAACTAATAATTGCTTGACTTCAAATCTTTCACCATCAAATTTAGAATACAATCTAAAATGTGCCTGTAAAAATGTTTTTCATGAAACCTTACCAAAACTTTGAAACAACAATTGTTTTTGGTGATGTCAATCGCTCATGGACCCGGATGCTCCTGCATCAAAATTGGCACAAAAAACATTGTGTGTCAATTTCAAACATTGGTCAATCCCAATTGTCACAAACCCAATCTACCATGAAGAACTAAACTTGTTGAATGCACACCTAAAAATAAGTTCATCTTCATCTTCTCAACAGATGACTTTGTCAAGGTGATGTTTATAAACACCTTTGAGGGGACTAAATTAAAATTAAAAAAAAAACTAAAAATAAGCTTGTCTTTGTCTTCTAGACAATTGAATTTGTCAAGGTACTATTTAAACATCTTTAAGGACCTTGACAACTCAATAAGCAATCATGTTATCTTAGGTCAAACCCTTGGCTGAGCTAATTTCACAATAATAAACAAATGGAAAGCATTCACCAACATGTATATTTGATTATTTTGTCTCTTTAGAAATTGAATTATGTTATGATGACTTTTTGTTCTCCAATATTTAGCATATGTTCAAACACGCAAATACAAATGTCTTTATATGTAATGACATAGCAAAATGTCAAATAAAGCATGTGCCAAGTCAACTTGAAACAACTATTAGAAGAGGTGTAAACCTTGGAGTTAATTTTTTTAAATTCATTCCACATGCCTCGAGTTTGAATCAAGTCAATTCTAAACCATTGAAAGATATATCTCAAGGTTACATGATTAAGTTGAGATAAGAAGCAAATATATGCAAGTACATATGAATGAATACAATAATGATAAATAAATTCAATATGTTATAAAAAATTATATAAACAAAGAGTACACAAAGATAGATAAAAACTTGACCATGAATCAAACTTAACATAAAAATATCACTCATTAACATATTCTTACATTAAGACACTTTCATCAAAGTAAACACAACTATTAATAAAAATTAGCATGAATATAATAATTTTAGCATTACATCAATAATCTAATTTATTATTTCAATGTTGCAAAAATCAAATTGCTCTTAAGCTTAGTTTCCGAGATAGAATGGACAGCCAGCAACAGGCCTGGAATTTGACGGCCACCCATGCCTGTCATATGAAAATTTTGTGATGGTTTGTTTATTTAAATGCTTGTTATTTTACGTTTTATGAAAAAATTTAACTGTCAAAATAATATTTAATTTTTTTTTTATATATATATATATATATTAACTCTTTCATATTAAAACATTATTAATCATACATATTAAATATGATTTTTTTTTATAAATTTTTATTTTTGATGTAACACAAGTAATTTGGTTATTTTTAAAAAAATATTATTATGTATCATAGAAATTAATTAAGTATTTTTAATAGGAATCAATTTTTTTAAAATACCAATAAACATTAAAAAATATAATAATTTGACATAAACCTTCATTATATTAAACACAAAAAACAACTTTCCAAAGGAAGGAACTATTTTATTTTATTTTATTATTTTTAAATTGAGATGCAAAAATTAATGATGCATTACATAGAAAATAAACAAAAATAAATGTTATCAAAGGTCAAAAACTCTTCTTGATTTTGTATTCTTCCATATTTGATATACTTTATTCCAATTTACATCATTTTCTTGAGGTCCATTTAAAGACACTCTCATTAATGCATCCAATAGCAAACACAACTTGCCATAACTTCATCATATGAAGATAGCTTCTATTCCAATATTTTGTGTTACCAAAGACACTCCATGCATCTTTCATCTTGAAACCCTCACAACTCAAATGCAATGAATCAAAGCTCACAAACACCTGCAAAAAAAAATGATATAAAATAAATACTCTTTAAATTTTTTTAAAGCTACAAATCACTGTAAAATAAATGTTGTTAAAAAAATAGTGAAAAATTGTGTTATGTTATTATTCATATGGATATCCTATACATATTAAAAAAAAAAATGTAAAATTAAAAAATATTGATAATTAGAAATAAATGTAAAAATCTTAAATTTAATAAGAAATTTCTAAATTCTTATAGAAAATAAATCTTGTGAAAATATTCAAAATGTTAAAAAATAATTATATTTTATTTTGAAATTTTTTTGAATTAATATATATTAATATAAAACAGTGATAATTATTAGTAAAAATATCAAAATCTTAAATTTATCCTTACAATTAACATGAAGTTTCTAAATTCATATAAAAATAAATCTTGTTAAAATATTCAAAATGTTAAAAAATAATTATAT
The DNA here is from genome assembly GCA_007115665.2 of Sequoiadendron giganteum. Lineage (NCBI taxonomy): Eukaryota > Viridiplantae > Streptophyta > Pinopsida > Cupressales > Cupressaceae > Sequoiadendron > Sequoiadendron giganteum. The sequence goes on along the minus strand of CM021102.1, from coordinate 12,706,076 downwards.
TCTATTTTGAAAATATTTTGAATTAATATATATTTATATAATAAATGTTATAAATAATATATATTAATATAAAACAATGATAACTATTAGTAAAAATGTCAAAATCTTAAATTTATTTTTAAAAATTTAGAAAGAACTATATTTAATCTTGAAAAGATTCTATTTTCTATTTTGAACAGATTTTGAATTAATAAATATATAAAATGAAATTAGAAAGAATTATTCCAATTCTAAACTAATTTATATTTTTATAATAAAGATATAAAGATAGAATAGAATAGAAGACTTTTAATGTCCACGAGACCAAAAAGAAGGCCTATGGGACAGTGACCCCAACAATTTTAGCGTTGTGAAGTGTTGTTCTCCTGCCGTTTAATTTGATAATGAGCTCTCCCATTTTGCCCACCCGTTCCATGCTGAAAAGATTTTGAAAATTTCTTGCTATTAGCCCCCTTATGTAGCTTCCTCTGATGTCACTGTAAGCTTCGCAATATAGGATAAAATGTTTTTCTATTTCCACCTGCCCTGCTACACAAAAGATACAAACCCTTTCTTCCCAAACTTCTTTTGGCCTTTTCCATCTCCCTGTTTCACACCGAAGACGATGCGAATCAGTCCTCAATTGTGCTATGAGAATCTTTGACCTTCACAGAATATTTGCCTCTATATATGCTTTTTGTTGATGATCCAAGTTTGGATTAAATTCTTCTACATAGTACTTTTTCTTTCTCCCAACCGCCCTTGTCCACATAATCTTGCGAAATTTTTCAACCACATACAACTTTAATTCCTTACTATTATTAGAACATTCATTCAAGTGAATGTTCCACTTGCTCATCCACTTATAATTTTGATTCATCCATGCCTTCTTTCTTACACCTAAGACACCTCTAAAAACAACATTTGGCCACCGATGCATTTCCATCTGTTCAACCTTTTTCAAATATCTCAAAAGACTCACCATAACTATGGCCTCAATAGGAATTGCCCCTATTTCAGCAAGAAGAATTTCATATGGAACTGACGCTTTTAATTTGAATTTGCTTGTGATCAAACACTTTTGAATTCTTTCTATCTGTACCCATTTGATGTCCGAAGTGCTGCTAGCCCAAATTTCACACCCATAAATGACCATCGGTATAACTAGCAACTCAAACAATATTTGAAGTTTTCCAATCCCATAACTCAACTTCTCTGCATCTGTTTTGAAGAGAAAACAACGCTCTCCAACCTCCCAGAGTTCTTTTCCTTCTGCAAGTTTCCCAACATAACTTGTTGTTGAAGTCAATTCCCAAGTATTTATACTCTGTTACTTCTTCTAGGATACTCCCTTCGAAATAAAAGTTGAACTGATTTTTTTTCTTCTTCTTAGAGAAAACCATGATCTTGGTCTTACTAATGTTAACTTGCATACCAACATCTTTGCAGAAATGCTCAAGAGCAGCCAAATGCTCTTGCAACCCTTAAACAGATCTAGCAATCAAAATAAGATCATCTACATATAAAAGAAGTTTTACAACATAAACTCCTGAGAGGACCCCTTCTCCACCCTTCAAATTCAACCACTCCTCAAGCTTATCTATATAAAGGCCAAAGAGAGTAGGAGAAAGAGGGCAACCTTGTTTAACCCCAATGTCGCTCCTAAAGCTTTTTGAAACACCTGCCTGAGTTTTGATTTTCACCCTAACATCCTCATAAAGCCTATGGACAACAACCCTAAAATATTCAAGAATGCCAAGATCTTTCATTCTATCTCACAATTCTTGCCTAGGCACTATGTCAAAAGCTTTCCTAAAGTCCACAAAACAACAAAAGGCTTCCCCTTTCTCATCCCAAATCTTTTCAATGATATGCCTTAAAGTGATGCCATGATCAATTGTTGAGTGTTTTGGCCTAAAACCCGCTTGCCCCTTTACTCTCTTATTTTTAATTTCTGCCCATTTGCTGATTCTGTGCTCAATCATGCTGCCAAACAATTTTGCAAACAAAGGGTTGATCATGATGGTACGATAATTAGATGGGTTGTTAGCATCTCCACTCTTGAATAGGGGGATGGCTAAGCTAGTTATCCAATCTTTCGAAAACCCATACTGAATGATGTTAAATATATGCATAATGTGAGAAGCAATGATTTCCACCCCCCACTTTAGATACTCCGCTTGAAGCTCAACCAAGTCTCTTGCCTTTCCTATCCTCGACTTTATGATACCTTATTTAACTTCTTGCAAAGTGAAAAGCTTTGTTGATGTGTTTACCCTTGGAGGCTTTTCATTCTCTACATCTTGCTCATATAAATGTTTTGCATATTCAAACCATTAAGTAGAGGTGATGTTATTTTTTGTTTCCTCTTTCTTCGCTTGAAGCTCTTTCCAAAAGAATTTTGGGTTGTTCTTCCCAAGATACAACAATTCTTCCTTTCTAGCGCTCATGAAACCTATTTTTTTAACTTTTACCATTTGCTTGTATAATTTTGTATTTTCTTTTTTTTTGCCTAGCTGCATGCTTGCTTTCCTTACAACTTTACATTCCTCATCAAACCAAGCATTTGCTGGAAATTGACTTACTTTTTTTCTCTTATTCTTTGCCCTTTTGCAGCCAACAAGAGCTTCTTGAATTTTATGCATTAGCTGATGACTTTTTAAACCTTGCATTTGATTCGTTTTTGGCTGCATTAACTGCTTTAAAGTTTGCATAAATATGTTACAATTTTCTTGTGTTAAAAGAATTCTGCCCTTTTTTTCAGTTTGATGATCAAGTTGTTCCTGTTTCATAGATTCACAGTTTTTACGGTTTAATAATAATTTTAAGTGTCATATTTACGGTTATATAAAAAATATAGCAAGTCAAATAATACGATCTAATAAATTTTTAGGTTGTAATATACGATCCAAAATGCAAAAAAGGATCAAATAGACCATCAGCCAGCAGTTTAAAATTTATTAAACAAAATAAACAAATAAATAATACTGATAAAGAAAAAGAAAAAAACGATTCTTGGAACTGCTTGATGACTAAAACATACATGTTACAAATTACAATTGTACTTGCGCTCTTCTGTGATACATGCTATACGAGAGGGCATCCTTGTTTGCAAATTAATGTATGTGTGGACACCGATAAAATATACATCAAACAAGGAATGATTACCAAAACAAAATGATTTCGATTCACTTGGGCTCCACGGTGGAAGGCACACTGAATCCGCCACTGTAATCAAAGGAGCCTCCGCCTCCGCCTCCACCTCCGCTTGTTCCTCCTGCTCCTCCCTTTTTAAGCAGGGCTGCATAAGGATGAGCATCACTTGCTACTGATGATGATGAATTGTCAAGGCCATAACCAACCTTATCGCTGGCCACAATGACTTCTAGTTCCTTCACCACTTCGCTCATGGAGGGCCTATCCGCAGCCGCTTCCTCCACGCATCGCACTGCAACATTCACAAAGCTTTGAATGCCTGGAAGACTGGCGTAAGAATCGGAATCCAAGTCTCTAAGCTGGATAAGCAAAGGATCTAGCAGCTCCTTAACACCATTCATTCCATCCGTCTCTAATGCGCCTTTCACTTCACGAACTATGTATTTTCCTCGTTCGATTGGCTGCCGTGCTGTTAAGATTTCCATTAAAACAACACCGAAACTGTACACGTCGCTCTTCTCACTCAATTGCTGTGTCATATAGTACTCTGGATCCAGATAGCCCTGGAATCAGTATAACATGCAAACTGTCATTAGCCCTTACAAATTATCATCACATGGGCTTGAACACACAAATGTAATCTTGAATAATGAGTACCTAAATCTCAAGAATAGGAAGATAAAAGTCACAAATTCCAACGAAGAAAATCTTGAAGCAAAAGGTCTAGGATGGAATATATAAACCTACGTTAAGCTTTTAAGCTAACATTCAAATGAATTTGGAACTCCTACAACTTATTGCAGGTCGATATTAACAATACTACGTGATCTTGAGCTGATATTTTTACATAACATCTCATATACAAAGAAAGGCAGCACGTATACTCTTCTCTAGAATGAAATTCCTCTAATAGCGATGAGATGGTAAAGAGTGACTTGTATAGGATTACTGACAAGAGTTCCTTTTACTTGGGTGGAGACATGGCCTTTGCCCCCTGCATCGATACCTCCATCCGCAACTAATTTCGACAGTCCAAAGTCTGCTACCTTGGCGGTCAGGTTTCCATCCAACAAGATGTTGGTTGATTTCACGTCTCTGTGTATAATGGGCGGATTCGCATGCTCGTGAAGATAGCTTAATCCCTTAGCAGAACCCAGGGCAATGCGAACCCTCCTCTTCCAATCTATATAAATACCAGTTCTCCCTGCAAGGGTTTCACAGTACACGCTATATTTGAGAGCATGCGAATACATTAATGAAAGCAGTGTAATTATTCCTTCAAATCAATTACCTGATAGACTGTCTCTGAGTGTGCCATTTGACATGTACTCGTAAACAAGCATCTGCTCTCCTTGCTCAAAGCAGAAACCAATGAGTCCCACCAAGTTCTTGTGATGAACACGAGATAGTAACTCAATCTCGTTCTTGAATTCGGTACCACCTTGCATAGAACCTTGCTGCGCTCTTTTGATGGCCACCATTTCACTTCCCCCTAAAGCAGTCAAGATTCCTTTGTACACCTGAATGTCAATCCTTAATATTATTCTACCGTAAACATACATTATATGTTCAATTAAAAAACGACTCGGGGTGTATTTCCCAATTGCAGGTGAATAAAACTAGAAGAGCACTTTGTCATAATTGTTCTGCATATATGACATTAAGTCCAAGTTTATCAGGACACTGAGGTTCAATTCTACGTCTACATTTTTTTTGTTTTTTATAGGGGAAGGTGAGACTAGCCAAAACAGAGGAGTTTGTAATCAAAATCAGCAACATAAGGTCACCCACTAATAGGAAGTGGCAGAACAGCGCATTCAAACTTTGCTGCTCCTGTTTCACTTTTGTAAGCTTAAGCCTACGCTGTAAGGCAGAACACAGTTTTGGCCTCGGGGTTCCATAGACTATTTTAAGGTCTTGTGAACACTAATAAAATCATATCATTCCATATTTACAAGTAATGTCAAACTAATAATACCTTTCCATAGCCTCCTGAGCCAATCACATTAGCCTCAGAAAAATTATTGGTCGCAATTTTAAGCTCTTGAAATGAAAACCATCTGGCGCCTTTCAATTTCGGGGCTCCGCTTTCCCCGCCGCTTGCTCCCCACGAAGCTGATCGAATCATATCACAGAAAAGAAAAACACATTACTAAAGATTTGTAAACAATTCAAATTGAGCTACATGACATTGGGCATGGCCAAGTTAACAAGAAAAATTACCGAAGGGTTTGCTGAATTCAAGTGCCTTTTCAGCTCTCCTCTTCTGCTTCAGGGCATAAATGCTCACACCAACAACTAAAAAGATCACGAGTGCACTTGCAACTGCTATTCCAACAATTGCGCCTAAACTTAAGCTGTTCATATTTCCTTCCCCTGCAGTCCATAACAGTGTAAAAAGAATAAAACCCTAGCTCTCAATACCTGTGCTACTAAATGAAGGGTAATTTATATTCCTATTTACCAGGAAAAATGTATGAATCTGCTATAAAGAAGAAGGGCCCAAATTCATGAGGGGGTTTGTATGTTTGCTTGCTCAGAGCAAAACCAATCCGCTGAATGTCTTTTCGCTTAAAGTGTTTTCCTTCTGGTGGGAAAATTTGCAATTGGATGTTGAGATAATTGTTTTCGTCAAAACGAAGGCAGCAAATGAAGACATAACCTGCAGGAAGGCTGAGATTGCGCCATATCGAAGCCTCTAGCTGCTGGAACCTTGATGCATTTGATAAGTCTGAGAACGATGGCGACCTGAAAATTAATTCGCCCGTTAACGGCACTTGACATGCACAAGTGGCAGGGTTGAGTTTCTGATCATGAGTGTGGCATGATTTTGCGCCACATTTGGATAAAGAAGTCTTGTATGAAGCATCAGTTGGCGCGGGCTTGCATATTTTATTGCTTGACAAGAAACTACCCGCCTCACAAGCTGGATTCCCCAACAGCCTGCAATATCATTGTTGTCAATACAAAAAATAATGCAGATCTAGGTCCAGACACATCCCCATTACTTCATTATTTACAACGGTGAACTTACAATAAAGTTCTATTGTAATTTGCTCCTACGGCGACGTTTTGAATCTCATTGTACTCAAAATCCACATATTGAAGCTGCGGGCCTATCTCGGTATCCATCTTCAGAGTATTGTTGAAAGAGTTGTGTCGAAGTCTTCTGCTCTAGACAAAAAATTAGGTAAATTTACAGTTATTGGGGCAACGAGAACTCGGCACTCAGCAGTGCACATAATTCTTAATACCTACACTGACTGAAGTTGAGGCAAGCTAAAAAGATCAGGAGGAACTTGTCCTTCCAATCTCCCGTTCTCCACCACTCTGTAAAGCAATTATTTAAAATAAATAACCTCATTCTCACAGTAAAATGCGCGTAAATTTTGAAGCCAAAATTTGAAGTTCGCTTAGAAATCTTACAATGTTGTCAATGATTCTAATTTCGCCAGCCAAGCCGGAGCTACTGAATTTGTAAATGAATTGTTACTGAGGTCTCTGCAGCATAATTAATTAACACCGATATAAATCTGTTATTTTTAAACATCAATCTTCAATAGTTTGACCAATAAAAATAGGATATTTATTTATCATATTTTGTTATGGACGAGATGCAAAATTTGATCCGATAATACTGAACAATGGCTGTAAAGTGGAAGTCGATCTTACACATAATTTAGGCTGTGCCTCATAGCGAATAAGTCTGGCAGGGGACCTTCCAGTTGATTGTTGGAGAGATGCCTGCCAACATGTGAAAACATTTTTACAGTGATACTTTAAGTTTTTGTCGAAACAATGTTACTTCTTAAATGCCCTTTATATTTTGGAGATTGAAAAATGACAGTGGCATCTTACAATTCATTGATTTTTGTCAGGCTAGTCAGCAGTGGAACAGAACCTTCTAAAGAGTTTCGATCGAGCCTCCTGTTTAATAGAAAACCATGTTTTAACGTCAAATTTCGCAGGCGAATCAGGCCAAAGAGAATCAGATACGTCAATGGTACCGTACTCTGTATACATACAGCTAGGTTACAATAGTCAGAAGGAGCGTTCAACTAGGTATGGAAAGGGATTTAAGGGCAATGGGGGACATACAAAACCTCCAATGTCGAGACCAAATCCAGAGTCTCAGGGATCTTGCCTGTCAAACGATTGCTGTCCAACAGTCTGCACAACATAATTTGTTGAAATTACCTACCATTTTAGAATTTTGAAGGAATACGCTTCAATGCCTTTACTGAAACTTACACGTGAATCAGCTTCATGTCCTCGTTGAAAATTTCCGGCGGTATTTGTCCCACTAATTGATTTTTATTCAAGTGACTACATAAAAAAGAGAGAAATATGGTCAGCATTAAAACAAAAACAAAAAGCGCAGCTCTTTAAAGTTGATGAAACGTACAAATGTTTGGCTGCTGTGAGTTTGTCTAAACCGGGAGAAGTAGCTGTGGAGACGGGAAGAGACCCCCCTATCTGATTGTCTGCGATGTCTAACCAGTAAAGTTGATTAAGATTGCCAATTGACGCCGGTATCTCCCCGCTCAATTTATTCGAATTCAATGCTCTGACAAGACAGTAACAGACGTTTAAAGGGGTTCGGTGGCTTTCAAAAATCTGTACAAGCTTTTGTATCTAAGGTACTTTAGCACTAAACGTGTCCGGTGAAATAGTGATCTTACAGAAAAGTCAAATTGCGCAAGTTGCCTAACTCGTTTGGGATAGATCCCGTAAAACCACATCCGATCATGATCCTGAACAGGGGAGGCTCTCAAATTGAGGTGAAAAGCTAAATCCATATTAGGGACACATAAGATTTCAGAACTAACCAATAAAAGCTTACAAGGTGTCCAAGTGAAGCAATTGGCCGACGGAATTTGGAATCGGTCCGGTAAGCCCTTTGTTGTAGGACAGGTCTCTGCATCAAAGAATGAGCACGTAATATAAAGACGGAGTCAAGCTTAATGCTGTATAACAGATCCGCAGTTAAACTTGGCTTACAGTGATCGAAGGTCACTTAAGTAACCGATATCGCTAGCCAGCTTTCCTTTAAGATTCATTGTTGATAAGCTCCTACACCATTAATAAAATGTAACAAAATTTTACATGAGTGAGCGACATAAGTTGTAAATAGTTGCAGGCTGAATTCTATGATAAAGATTAACAGGAGAAGGGCAAGACTTACAATGAGGTAACTTTAGAGTCGGTGCAGATAACCCCTTCCCAATTAGAGCCGCAAGGATCTGGACCATTCCAATTCGGGGGTGCATTTTGCCATTCTAACTTGAGTGCCCTCAGAGCAGCAGCTGAGAGGAAAACAAGCATTTTTCACGTAAATGTCCAAACATTTAGGAGCGTTAGGTTTTCCCACTCCATATCAGTGATGCTGTAAAGCTTTAGGAGAAAACTTTAGGAGAAGACTGACTGTGTAAAGCTTTAGGAGAAGACTGACTGTGTAAAGCTTTAGAAGAAAACTGTATAGTACATTTTAAAGATAAAGCGAGTGAGATATGGATAATGCAAACGAAATTTACCATTTTCTCCATCTGTGAATGCAATGATTCCATTCCCATAGCAAAGCAGAAGCAGATACAGCAAGGCGACCAAAGCTACAGAAGCCATTTATGTAGGATGTCGAAAATGTTATGCTCTGTTGAAAGCTCAGGAATGAGAATGATCCATCGCTCTAGTCACTACCCTGTGGAGCTTGAGTATGTGACAGATTAAGTTTACACTCACGGAGTATAAAAGAGAATTTCAAGCTCTCCAAACGACTCACTGAGGATAAAAAAGAATTTCAAGCTCTCCAGACGGTTGCATAATAACTTTCTCTTGCGCTGACGCATTGAGTACTAGTCGATAATGGCTCTCGCTCTCTTCTGGCCCTTGCCGTTGCTTCGAAGGCAATTCATTTTATCTCCAACCCTTATCTTGAAGTCTACACCATTTAAGTGCTCGCAGTCATCACTCTTTTAATTCTGACCAATAAAAATTAATGTAGTCCTCTCCCAGCGACATAAGTGATGATGAAATATCTTTTCACGGCACACCAAACTCAACTGTACACCAAACTTATTCGGGAACCTTTTTCCGTTTTATTCAACGTGCGAAGGATATTTTAGAGATGAAACCAATACAATTATAACGTGTCTTACGGGTTCCACGGGTTATTTTTAGTTTGCTTGCTGCAAATGTTTTCAAGTGACCCAAAGTTCTGTGTAATGACACACAGACATGGACCGTATACAATTTTAAATGACCCCAGTTCATGACGTCATACTCTTTCACCTCCAAAATATCCATGATATCAGAACGTACATTTCACTGGTATTTATTAAATAATTGAAAATAAAAAATAAAAAATGTTTTTTATAATCAGTTAATTAATAAATATGATTAAATGTGCATTCTAGATAGAAATCATTCAAAATGATGGGTTATCTTTTTTTACGTCTCAAATTTAAGATTTTAATCTAGCTTTGAAAAATTGTATTTAAGAGTCTTGCTCCATAAATATATTTTAAACACTTCCATATAATGACATTAACTCTTTCCATGTACTTTATAGAGATATTATTAATGTGTATATTGAATGTAATTTATTTTTATTGGTTTTATCAAATTATCATATATAATCAAAAAAATTGACCAATAATTCTACAGTCTATAATTATTTTTCTTGTTTAATAATTTTTAAAAATGTCATTTATGTAATTTTTTAGTGGTTCATTTTAGAAATAGTTGGTACACAAATAAAATAATTATTTAGATTTTATCAGATTTCTAATGCATTAAACTTTTTTACCAAACTTCCATCTTTATTAATGTCGAACACTATCATATACATCATAATATTGTGAGGTGGCATATGAAAATTAATTATGCCTACAATGAAATCCTATTCTATAAATATAGATTGTTGACTTTTTCAAAAAAATTCTATTTGAGTTTTACTAGTGCCACTCAAATCTAGTTATAAAATGTAATATCCACTTTATTATGAAAAGACATATGTACATCTATACAATTAGATATGACACAAATAAAATTTAATATTAATTTTATTATGAAAATACATGTATAATCTTTCAAAAAGATTCTTGGAGAAAATATTCTTATCTAGCTTTGAGTAACTAAATAATAAAGTGTTTGTCTACCTATGGATTTGCATAATCAAGGTAGGCTATGATTAGTAGTGGTGTTGAATGGCTATGGTGATGACACATTGACTTTTATTAAGCAAGGAAATCAGTCAAAATTAAAATAGGTGACACTCTACTCAAGTATATGTATTAATTTTCTTCTCTTTTGCTACAATTGATAATTAATGTCTTAATTTGATTAACCTTTAAGTGGTTTTGTAGCTAAGTAGTATTTCCTCAAGGTGATGTTAAGCTGGTGCCTTTGTTTAACAATTGAGCCTAAAGTAAACTCTAGTTGATAATTAAGTGAAGGGTTTCATAAAAGGGGTAATAGGAGTCTATAGTAAGTCATTGATTTAAAAAGCGTCAAAGTTGTTCCCTTAATCAGCCAAACACAATAATTAAAAGATTATAGCAAGAGTAAATAAGATGAAAATTAAACCCGACCAATTCTTGCAATCTAAAAAAAAAGATGAAAATTAAAATGAGATTATAGTACAATCAAATAGATTTTAGAGTCTAAGTTAAGTAAATTAGTAAAACCATTAATTTGTGTAATGTGGCATACAATAAATTAGATGTGCTCCCTTGAATATTCTATCTGCATTGTTTTAATTATTTTCACATTAAATTTAATTATTAAAACTACTTAGTTAAGATTGTTGATTATAAAAAAGTGTATATTCTTAATTATGAGTTAAACCTTGCCTAAGATACTTTGTCTCATATGCATGTTTGGTTGTCATATAATTTGATGAAACTTGAAAATAAGGAGTTGGGTATAAAGTAGATTAGGTGTTTTAAGATTTGAACCTTGAGTTGCAAAACCCTATGATGTAAGAATCCTTGTAGTGGGACATTATAAACTTAGAGATACATGAAGATAAAATTAGAAAACTTGAAAACACAATAATGCTAAAAAAGAAACAAAATTAGGATTAGGTGTCAAAAATAATTAGGTGTCAAAAATAATTATTTCCTTTACATGTTTTCTTAACAATAATAGTGTTAATGATTAAAATAAGTGCAACCTAGGAAAATAAAGTAGTGATAGAATTATAGTGTATAATGTGCATTTTCTAATAGGAAAAGGTTGATATTAAGCTATGATTGTTTTTGCCTTAGGAATTACTAATAATTGAGATTGATTGGACTTAAAGAAGTTCATAGAATTTATTGTGGTTTGACTTTTGGAAAATAAAAAATGTTGTGTTTGTAACTCAAGTATGTGATACAGGGTATCCAACTTGGGATAAGGGTGAGGTGGAAATCTAATATGATCTACCTACGTGTACCTAGTGATAATTATGTGTTGTGAAATTAAATGTATAAATGAAATATTTGTTAATAAACTTTGTTGATCATGTATTGTTTATGTTGGTGTATTTCATGGTATTGACCGCTGCAATTGGAGAAGGATAGTGTAATTAGGGGTTGAGGGAAAAGACCATTCATTAGAATGTTATGGTTTTCATTGATGTTCATCCCTGATCTAGACAAAGGACCTATGTCGAAAGATTATGATTTCGCATGGACGTTGACATGGATCTACTCCCCCACATAGTAGGACCACACTTGGTCCATAGTGCAAAACCTTTTTCCCTTGAGTTTTTTTATTTCCACGGGTTGAGGATCAACCCTTGTATGCCATATTGTTGGATTCATTCTACTTTGGCAATAAATATTGGATATTTAGTGGTATGGGTATTGGATATAGTTACAACTTCTTGGGTGCTTGATATCATCATGGTCTACTAGTGCAAGGGTAAAGATCAACAAATATGGATCATAAGAAATGTTGGAGAAAAAGGTTAATGGAATGATAATTGTTTCAACCTTAACACATAATTTTACAATAAGGAATATAGAGTAATAAGACTCAAGGTTTGAGATAGTGTAATATCACAGTGATACATGTACCTTGGAATCACTATTTAGGTAACAAACTTGATGTTGACAACAATAAAGTTTTGATGGTGAATAGTGTTTCTTATATTCGAGAACATGTTATTAGAAGAAAACTACAAATAACTTTTATGCAAGATTATTTCAGATATATGATTTATGGATATTTTTGTTTCTTATGTCTTTAGTTGTGTGGGACTATGCTTGCTCTTCAGGATATGGTCATTATGTTGCTTTTCATTGTGGTTTGAGACCACCATGATATTATATTTCTTATGTGGTTTGGAACCACTATGATCTTGCCGACTATTATGTATGTATGTGGTTTGAGACCACCATTTCCCTCCAGACCTCAAGGGTGGCTTTAAAAAGTCACATAGTGGATGTAATGCACAAATTTTATGAGAATGTGTATTGTTATTAATTAATTTATTGATTGATGATTCTTTTTCCTTCAATTTGATGTCAGTAATGTTGTACTTATGAGCTATTTATTTTGTATTAATTTTTGCAATGGTCCTTTTTGCCTCAAGGACTTATTTAATTAAATTTGTTTTGATTGAAGTTGAGATGTTGCATTGTTGCTACTTTGATTTATTTACTTTTATTTTATAACTTTTATTGTGATTTTGGAATCTTGTTTTTATATTTCTTAGTTTTGATGCTTTCTTAATTTTTTTATAACTACTAGCATAAGTGTTATAATGTGAAAATTGTAAACTACCATAAGGGGGTAACTCCTTTTCAATCTTGGATTGGTTGGAAACCCATAGTTAAGCACTTTCGAGTGTTTGGTTCTCTAGCATGGGCCCACATTCCAACAAAGAAGTGCAAGGATATGGATTTGTAAAGAAATCCTTACATAATTTTTGGGTACTCAGATGATGCCAAAGGCTACAGTCTTCTTCGTCCCACCACTCATGAGTTGTTCATTGAGAGGAGAGTTCATTTTAAGGAGATCCCTTCCAGTTATTCTCCTACCACTTATCCATCCACAATCGCATTGGAGACATTTTACACCAATGATATTTCTTTAGAGGATACCATCCTCCATCCATCACATCATCATTGAGGGTGAAACCAAGAGTTCCAATTGTGAAGGACTGCATGCATCATCAAAAGCATATTCTTTCAAGACTCAAGGAGAATTTAAACATGGCACAAAATAAAATGAAACAACAATCTAGCCAACATCGCAATAAAATGAGTTTTGAAGTTAGGGATTGGGTTTTGTTGAGATTGTAGCCTTGTAAGAAAATATATTAAAGAAACAAGGAAAGAATAACAAGTTGTCACCAAATTATTATGGTCCATACCAGATTATGCAAAAGATAGGGAGTATCACATACAAGCTCAAGTTACCTTTAAAAATAAAGATATATTTAGTTTTCATGTAACCTATTTAAATAACATGATTGGGAATAATATCCCTACATAGATTGAATGTTACCAAAGCTAGATAAATAAGGAAGAATTATATTGGAGCTTGAGTTATATCTTAAGACATGCACAATTAAGTTAAGGACTAGGAAACTCATCAAGTATCACATGTTTAGTGATTTTTTTTTACCAATTTAAGATGCCACATGAGAGGATTAAGAGTTCATCTAGAAACATTCACACTTGATTATCATTGAGGAAAATACTTCTCTACAAAGGGGGGCATACTATTCCCTTAATCGTAGAGTTTGGACAAGGTTATGAGTAAAGGGGGGCATGTTGTGCTCTTAATCAAAGAGTGTGCAAAGGATTATCAGTGGTTGGATTGTTGCTACCTTAACTCTTAATTAAGTTGTATGAATATTATTATATTATTATATAGTTAATTGGGTTGGCCTAGGTGTTATATTTTGTATATAAGTTATCATAGGTGATGTCCAAGGTATAATTAGGGTATATATAAGAGACCTAGTGAATTTTATTTGATCATTATATTGTGAATTTTTATCCTCATTGGCAATATTTAGGAGTTTTCCCCTTAAAGTGTCTTTCTATCGTTAATATTATCAAGTATTTATAGAATATTTAATCTTGTATTTCTCTCTTGTGCAAGTTATTTCATTACAGTGATCAAGGGTTTGCAAATAACTTAAAATAAAATATATAATAAAAATATCAAAATTATTGAGCCAACACACAAGTAATATTGGAGATAATTTACAAATAATTAAGAATGTGTAGAAGGCATAACTTGTCTTCATAGTAAATGATGTTCATACTAGTCAAGTAATACTTGATGGATTGAACATGAGAGATTGAGTAGGCATATTATGCCTTATTGTAACATAAACTTAATAGTTATCAAGTAAAACTTGATAAGATGAGATATTCATGATGATATAAAGCGACACTTGGTTCACACATATTCTAATTAACTAGTCAAATAACACTTGATTGAAATATATCCTTCCTTCCTTTCTTTGACCTTGATTATCCTATCCATATTCTTCATACATCCTTATCCTATCCAATTCATCCCCTACCCTTTCATCTTTAATCTTGATCAAACTTAGAGAAATAATTATTCATGTATGTTTTGAGAAAAAAAAAAACTTACTTCCTTTACAATCCATATCCTTTATACACCATTCTTTCACCAAAAAACACTTTACCATTTTCTATCTATAATCTAATTTCTTTTCGTGGACTCATATATTTGACCTTCAAGTTAAAAAATCCTTATCTTATATGTTTGCTTGGACTCATAAGTCTAGTCCAAGTAAATAATTTCTATCTCATTATCCTCTTGCTTAGAACTCACAAGGCTAGTTCAAGTAAACATATCTCTATTTTTTATCTTCTTTCTTAAAATTCACAAGGCTAGTTCAAGTAAGAATATATGTATCTTGATCTTTTTACTTAAAACTCTAAGTTCGGTTCAAGTAAACAAGACTTATCTCTACCTCTAGTAAGGGTATCTTGTTCATTTACAACATAATATTTAGATATTCCTTCTCCTATATTTCACTTATCCCCCTAGAGCTACCTATCATATCCACTTATCCATCTCATAATAAATGAGCATATACCTAACTAGGGGGCACCTTGTCCTTGATCTAGTCATTGGATTGGATTTTTGTGCTTATCATAAGAAGACAATTTATACATACACTACCTACACTCAACATTGAAACATACACAAACTATGCATTACAAAAACATTATGCTTTCATGGAAATCATGAACAAAACAAATTTCAATTGTTGAACTAAGTCCATGGCTTGCATAGCTTGTTGTTGATCTTTTGTTATCACTATCAAAACATTTTCATGCCTTAACAAAAATATGTTTCCTATGATAGGCACTAGAAAAAAGAAAACTAAGGGCTTAATAGATGCATCCTTCCTACAATGGGCCCTATCTATCAAAACTGAGCTTATATTTTGACAAGAGATATGTTGGTTGTTGATTTCTTTTGACGATTGATTTTATTTTTGCTTTCTTGATTTTATCTTTTATCTCTCATTTTCTCGATGAAATCCTATATCTTAATTAGCTTAGAGAAACTTAAAATGAGATATGGTTATTTTCTTTGTATGTCATGATTGGGTGTGGTATCAAAGTTCATGCAAGCAGGTAAATAATACAAAATCATACCCCAATTTTATACCTTGGTGCATCATATCCACTTGTTAGGGTTCTTATTCAAAGTAACAAAGTGTCCTTTTCAATTGTCATCCATTTTGAATATGGTTTTGTTGTGTCATAAAACTACACCCCTTGAATTTCACCTATATTTTTTGCATCCACTTTATTATCCACTCCCTTAGTATTTGTGTAGCCTCATTTTGGCCCTTGTATCAGCCTCTTTCCCCTTAGGATGCTCAAGACCCCTTTTAAACAACTACTTTCTTATGTTAGCTTTGTATTAAACCTTGTGTTTTCCTTGTTCCCACTGTTTTTGAGTGAGATTTTTTTAGACACTAGCACACCACACAAACATCCATGCTCCACGCTAGAATCCCATGACATTTCAACATTCAAATTATTATTTTTTAGTATGTTGCCACTTGTCACCTAACTTTGTCAATGGAAATGACCCGAGACCCCTTGTAATGACTCAGGAACCTTCTTTTCCCTCCTCTTCTCTCTTTTAAATATATCTCTTTAATTCTATTGTTGCTCTTGATCTTCTCTTGGTCTGTTAATATTTCTCTCTTTTCTCCCTCTCTTGGGAAGTCTTACTATCCTTCTCTCAAACTTGCACAACTCTCTACAACTTGCTACAATAGTCTCAAGTTCTTATAACACTCTTTGCAACTCTCTTGTCTCTCACAACTATCTCTTTCTTTCTCTCTCTTTGGCTTCCTCAAGCTTTGTAGGTGATATCTATCTCTTGTATTATGCATTTGAGCATCTTGGGATTTCTCACATCCCTTATATATGCATTTTACTATCTTGTCTATTTATCTTTTTCTCTATCTATCGATCTGGTTGTCCGTGGAGGTGGAAACACTAAAACAAGGGGTTTGACTAAGGCAAGCCCTTAAACAACCCCAATATTTTCTCTCAATCTTATGTGTGTAGATATTGAAGACATTTATTTGTTGGAGGCTTAATTTCTTGGTTGGTTGTGAGTGTTTTCTTTCTCTTCCTTCATTTCATCATCTACATTCTATTTAATCTATATCTTACTTAGTTTACTTTACTTTATTTCAATTTTGTTATTCTCTATTATCTTCCTTGCATTCTTGAAAGTTCCTAGCAATCAAATTGTTAGTAGTCATTTTGTTGTTTTTTGTGATAGTCTAAGTTTTCAGTCTGTATGAGATGCCAATGTGTCACTGAGATGTTAGCGTGTCATGTTGTCATCCTTGGGCTACACTGTCATCTGCGGTTGAGAACTTGTTTGTCTATCTGTAAAACCTCTATGATCTACTCTTTCTATTTTTGGAGCTCTTACAATTTTATATTGTCACCTAAGATTTGTTCCTTGAGGTAGTTGAGGACCATTTTCTCCCTGTAGACTCTTCTTTATCCTAGAGACTCAGGAGAAGAAAATTTCCTCCTCTATAGGTTTCTTCATTGCATCTCCCATTTATAGGTTTCATTTTGATATTTTATCCTTGGTGGAGATATATTTTGATGTATATCCTATATCCACAACTATCATACATCATAATATCATAATCATAACATGTGCATCATAAATATCCATCACATAACATATGTATCATCATAATCATATCATCATCATTATCATAAAACTAGCTAATCCATCTTGTTGTGAGCCCAACTGGAAAATTATTTTCTTTGTTCAATATTTTGAGGGGGACACATACCTCCATCCCTTAGTTCATTGAGGAATATTGGGGCACGCCACCAACAAAATTTCCCTATTAATCTTTTTTATTAAAACAACACTATAAAACGCATTGTCTCAAAGAGGGGCAAAATATAAACACATAAAATGACTAAGGCATTTTCATCTTATAATTTCATCATTATACTTATCATTTATTTTATCTATAATTAATTAAATAATTTTTAATTATTTAATTAAGCTAATATTTCCCCCTTTTCATCCATAATTATTAAATAATTTTTAATTATTGTAGTGTTGTAAATTTTCACATATGACAATTTCACACTAGATTTTGCTCCCTCTTATGTGCTTGGACCTAATCGTGTTCCTAATTTCCTAAATTATGCATTCCATGGCCCATTTAATTATTTATCAAGGAATCAAATGTATAATTAAACCAAAGTAGGTACATTCAATATTTTTCCCCCGATACTTAACATCTCAAAAATAGGTCTTGGACAAGGGTGGCCTTGGCGGCCTTGTCCTCCTAATTTGGCCCCAAATTTTAATATGTTATGATTAGCAATTTTTTTTTTGAATTTCAAATACTAAATTTCAGCTATCAGGATTTAATTCTAAGGAAATTAGATTAATTACATATAAATACGTAGTCATTTCATCATTTGAAAAAAACTAGAAACAATTGATTATCAAGCACTTTGAGAGCAATTATTATCAAGTCAAGAACAATCAAGAGCAAGATTATTGCGACACTTCAATATCAAAGCATCATGTCAAGTTTTATGTGAGTTTGTTCATGTTTATGCATACATTTTGTTTGTGAGGACTAACACTTGTAGATCTTCAAGCCAAATGACAATCAAGCCTTAAGGAGATATGTATGACTTCAGTACTTCAAGGAAATCAAATTTGAGTGGTGAGTTGCATCCAATTTTTGATTTATCATTAATTTATAATTTAAGCTCTATCCCTCAAAAGGATAAGCTCACTTTTATCAAATTTTCCATTGTGGAGGTAGAAATACCAACATGGGATTTGACTGAGGCAAGCCCTTATATGGAACAACCCTTCCTCCCTCTTTGAAAGTGCGGGATATAAATATAAAGAATATTGGAGGAATATTGATGTAAGGGCTGCAATAACCTTCAAAAACTACCTTAAAACCCTTTTAAATCCTCACAAACATTTAGTCAAACAATTGTCAACAATACTCTAAAATTTAGAAACTCAGATTTGCACATATGCACTCTTATTTGCAATAAAAGGAATGATGGATTACATCAATAAATCAGTCAAGAGGAAATGAAAACAACATATAAAAATCAAATAAATTCATTAAAAAATCCATTAAATTACTACAACAAGGTTTCAACCTCAAACAATGAGAGCTTATGCCAAACAAAGCATTCTCCAACACCTAGAATCCTCCTATAGCTTTTCAAACTTGCCTCTTTCAATCTGGAATTGATATGGACTGTGGTGGAACAGTCCCAAACCTGAAATAAAACCTTAAAACAACCTCCTCCATGAATGCCACACCTTATTCTATGACTTACTTCTTTTCTTTAAAAACTCAACTCAGAAAATGACCTCCTTTTCTAGATTTTTCCCCATTTCCATGAATGTTTCCACATTAATTTTTTTTCTTCCCCTAAAACTCACGATTAATTCTGGGCTGCACCATTAATTCCCTCAAAAAAGATAAAAATGAAAACATTAAACTCCAACCAATCAAAATCATAACTCCCCGCAACCATTGGTTTGACCATTTTTACCCAAAAAGGCCAAAATCCAAGATTGGCTAACCTTGGCATCCACTTTCCCCAGTCCCTACTTTTTAGAGATTTTTGAAATCTTTTTAAAACATTATTTTATTCAATTTCCAATGCCTTATGAATTCATTTTCAAGAGTTTAAAATTTAGAAAATCAAAATTGCATTATTACCTTGCTTTTTTACTTGCTTTTTCACCTTGTCAATGCTTTTCATGCTTTTTGATCACTTCACATAAGGATAAATGAGATTAATAATTTTAACATTATTTTCCACCAAATAATCCATCTCAAAATCAAAATTTCAAAATTGAAACAAAAATTTAACCTTAAAACCAATACAAGATTGCACATAGCCATGGATGCTCCTACATCAGACACCCATGGTAGAAGGAAATGTTTCATGAGTGTGACTCATAAAAAAAATTTAGATTCCATGCTCAAACTGAATCCATCTTCCCACCTTGTCCACTTTAACATTCTTTCTCACATATCCCTGCAAATTGATATCTCTTCCATCCTTCATTCTTCCTCTCTTTCTCCCTCTTTTCACATAATTCATCTCCCACCAACCTATACTGTGAAACTTTGGAAAATCATATACATTACCTTCTACATAATCAAGAAAGTAATTAAACCCATGCATTACCTCTTTCTTTGTTATTGTTGCAACAACTTGTTCATCATCACCCTTGGTTACAACACTATTCTCTTCCTCCTTCATGCCTTCTAAAAGACAATTTTTAGCTACAATCACTTTATCCTCTACATTCTTATCAATGTTAGTGACATAATCAAAAGATTTATCCTCTCCAACCTGTAACAAACTATCACTCTTACCAATATCTTTATCAAATAAATCAACAAATGATGCAAAGGGAAGTTCACCAAAAAAATCAACATCCTCCTTCTTGTAACCTTCCTTACTTTCAACCTTTGTGCCTTCTTTTACTAATGAATTCTTTGCTGCAATATCATCTTCTACAACACTTTTACCATGCACAAATAAACCAGATTTAACACCATTCTTACAAAAATCAGATTTTACCTCTTCTTTCTTTACTCAAAGCTTCACTTTACCTCTCTTATATTCCATCAATACTACTGCAACTTTCATTAGCAAATAAAAATCTTCATCTTCATCCTCTTTCACTATTTGTTTAACTCCATTAACTAAAAAAATTATAATGCTCTGACATACCTTTCCATCTTCCTTATTCAAGGGCTTCAACTTGTGTTTGATTCCATCCTTGGTCAAAGAGTATGTATTAGCATACCCATCATGCATTACACACTTGTCAAACTGCCAAGGTCTTCCCAATAGCATGTGACAAACATCCATAGACATTATATCACATAGGACTTCATCATGATAATCACCTATCTTAAACTTTACCAAATGTTGTTCATTTACCAAAACTTTGTGATCATCTTGCAACCAAGAAATCCGATATGGATGTGGGTGTCTTCTCCTTTCCAACTGCAACCTATTCACCATTTCTTCAGAAACAAGATTGTCAGTACTACCACAATCAATAATAACATTACAAACTTTACCTTCACATTTGCATCTCGTTCTAAACAATCTTCTCCTTTGATCAGGTTCTTTTCCCTTGTTCATCAAGACTCTTCTTGAAACAAGTGTTTCTCCACTCTCTACCTCTTCTAAGTGTGAAGACATAACATCTTCCTCATTCACATTCACTACCCTTGCATGATTTTCAGTCCTCCTATTTGTATTCTCTTGTTCAGGACACTCATAAGATCTATGTCTTTCTTCTCCATATTTGAAACAAGTCATTTTATAATTTCCTCTTCCAAATCCTCTACCCAATCTTCCTTTTCCTCTAAAAATTTGATCACATGTCTGATTTGAACTCTCACCTCTTTCCTCCTTGCTTCCCTTAGTGTCTCCAATATGATTTTTTTTTTGCTGGATGTCTCCAATATGATTTTTATCCTCATATTGTTGCATATTAATTTTACCCTTTCCTCTTTGCTTATTTTCAAATCTTCTATTCATTCTTTCTTCAATCTTTAAGGCAACTTGATATGCATCCTCCATGGTTAAACCCTCACTAATGTCATCTCCTCTTGAATGCTTGGCCTCAAACCATTAATGTATCTTGAAAAATTCTCCTTATTTTCTTCAGCGTGTTTTGTTCTAATGAGAATCTGATGAAACTCTTCAGTGTATTCTTTCACCGTCTTCATTCCTTGTTTCAATCCTTGCATTTTCTTGAGCAAATCTAGCTCATAATCCACTGGAATAAACTACATTTTCATTTTCTCTACCATTTTCTCTACCATTTTGGCCCACTTTGTTATTTTCTTCTTACCTTTTATTCCTCTTTCCAACTGAATCTCCCTCCACCAAATGGAAGCATGACCCTTTAATCTGGTTTTTGCAAACTTTACTCTATTAGGGTCCTCAATTTCTTCAAATTCAAAATACTCCTCCATATCATTAATCCAATCTATGAATTCCTCTGGATTCAAATTTCCACTGAATTTAGGAGTATCAATTTTTGGCCTCTTTCCAATCTTTGAAAGGGCTCTCAACAATGGGTCATTTGCAACTGCTACAACTGCATCTCTTTGCTCACTTGTTAGGTTGGCATTCTCTAAGGCTTGTTCTTCTTCATCACTCTCTGGTTCTCTTCTCTATGCAAAACCTCTTCTTATCTCTTCTTGGAGTGTCTCCAATTGGCTTCTCAAGGATCTAAAGTCATCTCCATGGAATTTTTTTTCCATTCTTCCTCTATCTTTGCCCCTACCATGTTGGGCTCCTCTTCCATACATTTTTTGAAATACCCACAAGCTCAATCCTGGTGCAAATTGCCTCCTTTCGGAAAATCTACCTGCACACTCATAATCTTATAGCTCTAATACTACTGATGTAAGGGCTGAAAAACCCTTCAAAAACTACCTTAAAACCCTTTTAAATCCTCACAAACATTTAGTCAAACAATTGGCAACAATGATCTAAAATTCAAAAATTTGAATCTGCACATATGCACTCTTATTTGCAATAAAATGAATGATGGATTGCATCAATAAATCAGCCAAGAGGGACTGAAAAAATCATATAAAAGTCAAATACATTTATTAAAAACTCCATTAAATTATGACAACAAGGTTTCAACCTCAAACAATGAGAGCTTATGCCAAACAATGCATTCTTTAGCACCTAGAATCCTCCTGTAGCTTCTCAAACTTGCCTCTTTCAATCTAGAATTGATATGGATTGTGGTAGAACAGTCCCAAACCTGAAATAAAACCTTAAAACAACCTCCTCCATGAATGCCACACCTTCTTCTACGACTTACTTCTTTTCTTCAAAACTCAACTCAGAAAATTACCTCCTTTTCCATGAGATTTTTCCCCATTTCCATGAACGATTCCACATTCATTTTTCTTCTTCCCCAAAAAATCACGACTACTTGTGGGCTGCACCATTAATTCCCTCGAAAAATCTAAAAATAAAAACATTAAACTCCAACCAATCAAAATCATAACTCCCCACAACCATTGGTTTGACCATTTTTACCCGTAAAGGCCAAAATCCAAGATTGGCTAACCTTGGCATCCACTTTCCCCAGTCCCTAATTTTTAGGGATTTTTGAAATTATTTTTAAAATATTATTTTATTCAATTTACAATGCCTTATGAATTCATTTTCAAGAGTTTAAAAATTGGAAAATCAAAATTGCATTATTACCCTGCTTTTTCACCTTGTCAATACTTTTCATGCTTTTTTATCACTTCACACAAGGATAAATGAAATTAATCATTTTAACATTATTTTTCACCAAATAATCCATCTCAAAATCAAATTTTTAAAATTGAAACAAAATTTTAACCTTAAAACCAATACAAGATTGCATGTAGCCATGGATGCTCCCGCATCAGACAACCACGGTAGAAGGAAATGTTTCATGAGTGTGACTCATAAACATTTGTAGATTCCATGCTCAAAATGAATCCATCTTCCCACCTTATCCACTTTCACATTCTTTCTCACATATCCCTGTAACTTGATATCTCTTCCATCCTTCATTCTCCCTCTCTTTCTCCCTCTTTTCACATAATTCATCTCCCACTAACCTACACTATGAAACTTTGGAAAATCATAAACATTAGCTTCTTCATCATCAAGAAAGTAATTAAACCCATGCATTACCTCATTCTTTGTAATTTTTCTAACCACTTGTTCATCATCACCCTTGATTACAACACTATGCTCATCCTCCTTCATGCCTTCTAAAAAACAATTTTCAGCTACAGTCACTTTATCCTTTGCATTCTTATCAATGTTAGTGACATAATCAAAAGATTTATCGTCTCCACCCTGCAACAAACTATCACTCTTACCAGTCTATTTATCAAATAAATCAACAAATGATGCAAAGGGAAGTTCACCAAAAAAAATCAACATTCTCCTTCTTGTAACCTTCCTTACTTTCAACCTTTGTGCCTTCTTTTACTAATGAATTCTTTGCTGCAATATCATCTTCTACAACATTTTTACCATGCTCAAATAAACTAGATTTAACATCATTCTTACAAAAATCAGATTTTACCTCTTCTTCTTTCTCCACTCAAACCTTCACTTTACCTCTCTTGTATGCCATCAATACCGCTGCAACTTTCATTAGCAAATCTTCATCTTCATCTTCATCTTCTTTCACTACTTATTTAACTCCATTAACCAAACAATTTCCAATGCTCTGACATAGCTTTCCATCCTCCTTATTCAAGGGCTTCAACTTGTGTTTGATTCCATCCTTGGTCAAAGAGTATGTATTAGCATACCCATCATGCATTGCACACTTGTCAAACTCCCAAGGTCTTCCAAATAAAACATGAAAAACATCCATAGACATTATATCACATAAGACTTCATCATGATAATCACCTATCTTAAACTTTACCAGACATTGTTCATTTACCAAAACTTTATGGTCATCTTGCAACCAAGCAATCCGATATGGATGTGGGTATTTTCTCCTTTCCAGCTACATCTTATTCACTATTCCTTCAGAAACAAGATTGTCAGTACTACCACCATCAATAATAACATTACAAAATTTACCTCCACATTTGCATCTTGTTCTAAACAATCTTCTCCTTTGATTAGGTTCTTTTCCCTCGTTCATCAAGACTCTTATTGAAGCAAGTGTTTCTCCACTCTCCGCCTCTTCTGAGTGTGAAGACTTAGAATCTTCCTCATTCACATTCACTACCCTTGCATTATTTTTAATCTTCCTATTTTTCTTCTCTTTTTCTGGACACTCATAAGATCTATGTCCTTCTCCACATCTGAAACAAGTCATTTTATAATTTCCTCTTCCAAATCCTCTACCTGATCTTCCTTTTCCTCTGAAACTTTGATCACATGTCTGATTTGAACTCTCACCTCTTTCTTCCTTGCTTCCCTTAGTGTCTCCAATATGATTTTTATCCTCATACTGTTGCATCATGGGTCTTCTAGCATGGGATGAAATGTCCCATCTTTGAAAACCTGTCAACTACCACAAATATTGAATCATTCCCTCTTTGTGTCCTTGGCAAACCAAGAACAAAGTCCATACTTATATCCTCCCATGGCCTCTTTAGTAGAGGTAAGGGCTGATACAACCCTGTATTCTGGCTCACTCCTTTAGCCATTTGACATACCCTACAACTCTGCACAAAATTCTTCACATCCTGTGATAATTGAGGCCAATAATAATGCTCACTGATAATGGAAATGGTCTTATCCTGACCAAAATGTCCTGCCATTCCTCCACTATGCTTCTCCTTTATCAGGTTCTCCCTCATGGAACTCCTTGGAATACACAATTGACTTCCCTTAAACAACATGCCTTCTTGAATTATGAAATCCAGCCACTTTGTCCTGTCAACTGTAACAGGTTCCTTGGAAGCTTTCCAAGCCTCTACAAAATCAGGATCATTCAAATACAATGTCTTGAGTTCACTAAACCCAACCACCTCAATTTGCATTTCTTTCAACAATGTATGCCTCCTACTTAAGGCATCTGCAACCCTATTTGGCTTCCCACTCCTATGCTTTAAAACAAAGGTATACCTCTGCAAAAATTCTACCCATTTCATATGCCTCTAATTTAATTTTCCCTGACTACTCAGGTACTGTAATGCTTGATGATCAGTATACATAACAAATTCCTTCGGCAATAGATAATGCCACCATTTCTTTAATGCTTGAACTATTGCATAAAATTCTTGATCATATAGTACTTTCTCTTTGCATCATTTAACTTTTCACTGAAATAGGCAATGGGCTTATCTTCTTGGCTTAACACTACTCCAATAGCACAACCACTAGCATCACAATCCACCTGAAACACCTTATTGAAATCCGGGAGAGCCAAAACAGGTTGTTCTGTCACCTTCTGCTTTAATAGATCAAAACTCTTTGCTGCTCCAGTGCTCCACTTGAACTCTTTTCTATCCCCTCTCATTGTTTCAGTTAGGGGTGCACAAATACTATTGAAGTTTCTAATAAAATTTCTATAAAAACTGGCCAAACCATGGAAAGATCTCACCTCAGTAGCAGTTCTTGGGGTAGGCCATTCCAGAATAGCCTTCACCTTCTCTAGGTCCATCTTGAGACCTTTTGTCGAGACAACAAACCCCAAGTACACTAACTCTTTCTTCACAAAACTACACTTCTTCAGATTAATCAATAATTTCTCTTCTCTTAACTTCTCAAAGACTCTACCAATATGCATTATATGCTCATCCAGTGACTTACTAAATATAAAAATGTCATCTAAATACACAATAACAAAACTTCCTAGGAACTCTTTCAGTACCTCGTTCATGAGCCGCATGAATGTGCTCGGTGCATTGGTTAGCCCAAAAGGCATGACTGACCACTCGTACAGGCCCTCTTTTGTCTTGAAGACAGTCTTCCATTCATCTCCCTCTCGAATCTAGATTTGGTGATATCCACTCTTCAGATCAATCTTTGTGAAGTACTGAGCTCCACTCAAACAGTCCATCAAGTCATCCATCCTTGGCAGGGGAAAAATATACTTGATCGTTATCTTGTTTATAGCCTGGGAGTCTATACACGTCCTCCACTCCCCATCCTTCTTTGGTGCTAGTACTACAGGTACTGCACATGGACTCAAACTCTCTTGAATCAAACCCTTTCTCAACAACTCCTCAACTTGTTTGTTCAACTCCTCATTTTCTGTAGGAGTCATTCTGTGAGCTACCTTATTCGGAAAACTGGCTATAGGGATCAAGTCAATCTGATGATTGATCTTCCTCACTGGTGGTAAACCCTCAGGTACATTATTAGAAACAATATCTTGAAACTCATTCAATAACCCAAAAAATTCTATTGACACCTTCTCACTATTCTCCTTATCCATTCTAGGAATCAATTCATAACACACACGCTCATGCTTCATGCCTTCTAAAAATTTTCTTCCATCAACATAACAAATTCTAGCACTATTGCATACCTTTTCTTCGGCCTTCTTCAGGGGTTTCAACTTATGGCAGACTCCATCCTTCATCAGGGAATAAGTGTTTGCATGGCCATAATGTATAGCTCG
Organism: Sequoiadendron giganteum; assembly: GCA_007115665.2. Lineage (NCBI taxonomy): Eukaryota > Viridiplantae > Streptophyta > Pinopsida > Cupressales > Cupressaceae > Sequoiadendron > Sequoiadendron giganteum. The sequence continues at coordinate 12,679,265 of CM021102.1, read as the reverse complement.
CCTGTCAAATTGCCACGGCCTCGCCAACAACATTTGACATGCATCCATAGGGATGATATCATAGAGTACCTCATCACAATAGCTTCTGATCTTGAACTTCACCAGGCACTGCTCATTGACTAGAACTTTGTGGTCTTTCTGCAACCATGCAATCTGATATGGATGTGGATGCCTTTCCCCCTTCAGCTTCAACTTTGTAACCATCTCTTCTGACACCAGATTATTAGTGCTCCCACTGGCAATAATGACATCACAACATTTGTCTTCACACTTGCACCTTGTGCAGAACATATTCTTCCTCTGTTCTAGCTCCTTCTCTTCAATCACCAGGGCTCTTCTAACCACTAGGGCTTCTCCCCTTTCAACATCATTTGAATGCTCAGATTGAGCCTCCTCATCTACATGTGCAACCCTTGCATGACCTTATGGCCTTCTGTCTGTCCTTCCTTGGTGTTGTGGACATTCATAGGCTCGATGCCCTTCTTCACCACACCGAAAACAAGTTCCTCTGAAACCACCTCTTCTGGGTCCTTGCCCAAATCTTCCTCGTCCTCTACCTCTTTGATCACCACTATTTTGATCATGTGGGTGGTAGAAGGTATCATTCCTCTGGCTTCGACTGGTACCCACATCTTCATTTTTCTTCTCATCCTCATTTCGGCTTCCAAAAGATCTTCCGCTACCCCTTCCGCTTTGACCTCCTCGTCCTTTTTGCTTGTTGTCAAATCTTTTGTTCAACTTCTCTTCAACTCTCAGAGAAAATTGGTACGCATCCTCAATGGTGGTCATCCTGACCAGGCTTAGCTCCTCTTGAATGCTCGGTCGTAACCCATTAAGATAACGGGCTACCTTCTCCTTGTTGGCCTTTGCATGTCCCGTTCTGATAATCATCTTGTGAAAATCTTTTGTGTATTCTTTCATAGATCTACTTCCTTGTTTCAACCCTTGCTAGTTCTTCAGTAGATCTAACTCATAGTCCATTGGTATGAACTGCTTCTTTAGTTTCTCCACCATGCGATCCCATCTGGTGATCTTTCCTTTTCCTTCCTTATTTCTTTCTAGTTGGACCTCTTTCCACCAGATATTGGCATGGCCCTTCAGCTTCGTTTTTGCAAACTTAACCCAATCTAGGTCCTTTACTTCTTCATACTTGAAATACTCTTCCAAATCGTTGATCCAATCAATCAACTCTTCCGAGTTCAAACTTCTGGACAAACTGGGAACTTCTACTCTGGGTCTTTTTCCAATCTTTGAAATGGCCCTTATCAACCACATTTGATCTTGATGAATCAGTTCTTCTTCCTCTTCTACATCTGAATCTTCCACCTCTTCTTCATCCTCGCTTTCTTCTCTTCTTCTCGGGTTTACCCCTCTTCTTAACTCTCTCTACAACGCTTCAATTTGTCTCTGGAGGGCTCTAAAACCCTCGATCGCCAATGGATCTCTTCCACCAGCATTTCTGGCACCTTTGACACCACCTCGCCTACCACGCATCACTCTTGGAGGTATCTTGAATATCTCAAACCCACAACCATGGTCCTAGTGTGAACTACCTCATGATCGGCGATCTGTCCACATGCTCAAGAAAATCGGCTCTGATACCACTTGATGAGGGTGCAACCCGAGACACAAAAAATCACACAGAAAACTAGAGAATACTATTATATTCAAGATAATGAAATTCTTACATGTAGAGGATCTCAAATCCTCGAGTTCTACAATACATGCAAATTACAGAAAAGTACATAAATTCCCCTTTTCACAATATGCGATCTTCTTTCCCCAAAAGCTACTCACAAAAATCAGAAACTACCCATAAATAGCCCAATTCCCCATTTGGAGCCAAAAGCAACATTCTAATTATGTACCAACTTCTGGAATCCCTAACTTAAGATCTGACCGTTGGATCTTCAATCATAAAACCTATTCGGAAAGCTCTTGTGAAAATGAAGTGCCGGAAAGTGGGGCCTAAAGGCTAACCATTTTTGTTTTCCGCCAATTTTTGGGCCCATCCGGAGCCTTTAAGTACCTCAAAATTAGCTCCGAAGATTTTACAAGGAAAAAAGAAGAAACTGAAACTTGACTAACTTTTGAACCGGGAATGATCTTAGCCTGATTCTTTCACCAAAGTGTTTATTTTAATGTCCTAAAGCTTCCCTTAAATTTTTGTGTCCTCACACCTTCAAATTCACACCTGCTAAAAATAATAGTTGAGCAAAAAAAACAAAAAAGCAGTTCTGAAAGTTGGGACTTCTTCTTCGACGAAAAGGGTATCCAAAAATGCAACAACATCTACAAAAAGCTAAATGAAAGCAAATATATTTTTGGGTTATGTAGGATTGCCCTTACACCACTGGATGCTCCTGCATCACCCTTTAATCTAGTTTTTGCAAACCTCACTCTATTAGGGTCCTCAATTTTCTCAAATTCAAAATACTCATCCATATCATTAATCTAATATATCAACTCCTTTGGATTCAAACTTCCACTGAATGTAGGAGAATCAATCTTTGGCCTCTTTCCAATCTTTGAAATGGGTCATTTGCAACTGTTGCAGCTGCATCTCTTTGCTCACTTGTTAGGTTGGCATTCTTTGAGGCTTCTTCTTCTTCATCACTCTTTGGTTCTCTTCTCTGTGAAAACCCTCTTCTTATCTCTTCTTGGACTGTCTCCACTTGCCTTCTCAAGGCTCTAAAGTCATCTCCATGGAATTTTTATTCCATTCTTCCTTTGTCTTTGCCCCTACCATGTTGGGCTCCTCTTCCATACATTTTTTGAAATACCCACAAGCTCAATCCTGGTGCAAGCTGCCTCCTTTTGGTGAATCTGCCTGGGCACTCAGAATCTTCTAGCTCTGATACCACTAATATAAGGGTTGCAACAAAATTCAAAAACTACCTTAAAACCCTTTTAAATCTTCACAAACATTTAGTCAAACAATTGGCAACAATGCTCTAAAATTCAAAAATTTGGATATGCACATATGCACTCTTATTTGCAATAATAGGAATGATGGATTACATCAATAAATCAGTCAAGAGGGACTGAAAACAGCATATAAAAATCAAATAAATTCATTTTTTTATTTATTAAATTACTACAACAAGGTTTCAACCTCAAACAATGAGAGCTTATGCCAAACAATGCATTCTCTAGCGCCTAGAATCCTCCTGTAGCTTCTCAAACTTGCCTCTTTCAATCTAGAATTGATATGGACTATGGTAGAATAGTTCCAAACCTGAAATAAAACCTTAAAACAACCTCCTCCATGAATTCCACACCTTCTTCTATGAATTACTTCTTTTCTTCAAAAACTCAACTCAAAAAATGACCTCCTTTTCTAGATTTTTCCCCATTTCCATGAATGTTTCCACATTTATTTTTATTTGTTCCCAAAAAATCATGACTACTTTTTGGATGCACCATTAATTTCATCCAAAAAGCTAAAAATGAAAACATTAAACTCCAACCAATCAAAATCATAACTTCCCGCAACCATTGGTTTGACCATTTTTACCCAAAAAGGCCAAAATCCAAGATTGGCTAAGCTTGGCATCCACTTCCCCAATCCCTAATTTTTAGGGATTTTTGAAATGCTTTTTAAAACATTATTTTATTCAATTTCCAATGCCTTATAAATTCATTTTCAAGAGTTTAAAAATTGGAAAATCAAAATTGCATTATTACCCTATTTTTTACTTGCTTTTTCACCTTGTCAAATGCTTTTCATGCTTTTTGATCACTTCACAAAAGGATAAATGAAATTAATCATTTTAACATTATTTTCCACCAAATAATCCATCTCAAAATTAAAATTTCAAAATTGAAACAAAATTTTAACCTGAAAACCAATATAGGATTGCACGTAGCCATGGATGCTCCTGTATCAAAGATTGAAGACCATTTTTTTTATTGATACATTCAAACCATAAAACTTGACAAGATACAAAACTCAATTATCTCAGTAATTGATGAATATCCAATAGCAAGATCTAGAAGGAATAATCCTTTGATCAAGTACTCGAGGACTGTGAAGATAGATCTTACAATTTTAGGTCTCTAGACAAGGGCACCCTAGGTGGTCTTGTCTAGTCAAATCAAGTCAAAATTCAAATCACAAGTGCACACAAGTCTGCTTATTCTATTTTAGGTCATCAAATTTGTTTATCAATTTCTATATTGTTTGTTTTCATATTAGAATAGTGCATTTTCATTGTTAGCTAGTTGCATAATTGTATTTCATCAAAAATCCATTTCAGAACCTCCCAATTCAGATCCCAAGGGTTGATTGACTCACCTTCTAGATTGTAAGTTAATCTTGTGCCCTTGGCCAATTTGAACCCCCAATGGCTATGCTTGGAAAGGTGACTAATCCTAATTAAACCCAGGGTTTCAATTTTCCAATATATCAATTATTTAATTATCTTAATCATTTTCATCATTTCTATATTAATTAAATAATTAAATAATTATTTAATTAATTTATCATTTTTCCTCCAACATTATTTAAATTCAACTTATCTTTAGTCCACTATAATTAAATAATTTTTAAAAATTATTTAATTAGCTAATACTCCTCTTGTAAATAAATTAAAATTTCCCTTTAAAATAAATAAATTAATATTTATTTATTTTCCTAACTATCATTTTAAATTAAGTAAATTTATTTATTTAATTCTTTTAACTTTCCTTCCATCAAAATTCAAATTTAGGTCCTACCCTATCTTCCTAATTAATCCCACCATTGATCAAATATCAAGTGAAGTATATAAATACAAAGCTTTCATTCATTCATATCCCCTAGAAGTTAGATCATGTGATTATTATCAAGAGCATTATCAAGCACTATTAGGCATTATCATTACCAAACAAGCAAGTTATCTTCATCATCATCAAGAATAGGTATCATTTATCTTTGATAATTTTATCATTATCATTGCATCATATTGTCATCGTTCTTTCACGATTATTGTTACTTTGAAGAGTAACCAATAATAGAGAAATTCAAGGTCTTTGCGATGACGACTTTGTTTGTTAATATTTTTTTAGCCAAGATCTTGAGCTTTATTGAGTGATTGTTGAAGTGTGAATTTTGTACTTTTATTGCATCGTTACTATTTGTGATTCACATTTTCATTATCCATAATTATCAAAGGTTGTTTCTTTATTTCTAATTCTTGGGGTAGATAGAAGAGTTGATGTTATGGTATATTTCTCAATAGTTTTAGTAATTTAGGGGAGGTGTTTAAGTCTTATATCAACATAATTTATGTCCTTTTTTTTATAGATTTAAGATTTATTATTTTGATAGTTCTATGTATTGAGCATTTTCTTTTCAAGGCCAAGGTCCCCTACAAAATCTCCACTAATAATTTTAAAAATATATATTAAATTAAGAGAATTGTAATTTCCAAGTGAAATAAAACATAAATTAGTTCTCACTTTTATAATAAATCAAAATAAAAAATAATGAACAAATTTACATTAAATTTAGGAAATAATAATTGCTCATTTAATTTTTGCAAGAAAAATTTACATATATAATTATAAAAAATATGACTAAAGTTTTTTTCTTGTTTCTTTAATAATTTCTCATTTATTACAGTCCCCAGTTATTATGTAACACATTTTATGTTGTTGCATAATAGTCCTTAGCTATTTCAAAATAATTTTTATGTTACAAACTTTACTATATATATAATGCAAATGTATTATATTTCATATATAGATATACTTATTAAATGTCTATAATAGAAAACTCTTAAGAATATCATATAGACATGAGGGGAACAAAAAAAACTATATTCATTGTAAAGCTTGAATCTAGTTCGAAACAAAAAAGCACCCAATGGTCATAATAGAAAGGAAGATTGTGTGAATCATATGTCATTGTATTCTTAGTTATTCTCTAGCAAAGATTTAGAATAATGCAAATGTATTATATTTCATATCTAGATATACTTATTAAATTTATATAATAGAAAAATCCTAAGAATATCGTATAGGCATGAGGGGAACAAAAAAAAAAATTCATTGCAAAGCTTGAATCTAGTTCAAAAAAAATTAGCACCCAACTGTCATAACAGGAAGGAAGATTGTGTGAATCATATGGAACTATATTCTTAGTTATTCTCTAGCAAGGATTTTAAGTGGTTGTTTACTTTATTTTGTACTACCTAATCAAGACAACCAATTTTCTGTTGTATATCTCTATATTGAATTCCATGACGTTCAAATTGGACAAGCAATAGATTTTGAATGGTACCTCAATATTTTCTTAGGAATATTTCATGATGGTGGGAAGAATAATACATAACTTTTTAAATAAACCCTAAAAAGGTACTTGATAATGTCCAAATTTATTTTTCTTTTTTCGTAGAACTATGTTTTCCTTTTTTTTGCAAACAAGATTAACACAATTTGTAAAATAAGCTTTGATACCATGCTTGAAAACTAAGATTATGAATTTTAACATTGATAAGCATTAACCATGTTGAATTTATTTGTGTAATAAGTTTTCTTAAATATAGTAAAAAAAATGACAAAATCATCATTCTTTATTTGAGAAAAATTACATTGTCTATAAACCATACTAGGAACCTAACTTTCCATAGTCTCTCCTCCCCTTATTTTAATAGCTAAATAACTCTTATTGTAATTCCAAACAACGTACACATATATCCCAAAATGATGGGCCTTCCCACAAATAGAAATAATTTAAATATAGGATTGAATGCAAGCATCCATTAGGGTGGTTATAATTTTTCATTAAGGTATATGATATTTAATTAATAAAATAATATTTTCTATTAATTTGTTGGTCATTATCAAACCCACATTTTTATGAGTTTTATATGTTATATTATATAAGACTAAACCTTATATTAAAATAGATCCACATGTAAGGTTTTGATTATATGGGAAAAATAGGTTTTGAAGGGACCTGCAACCCTTTATAACTTTAGGTACAAAATGCTACTCAAAAGATACTCCAATAAAACATCAGCAATAGCCCCCAATCCAAAACACTAAAAAACACAAAATGTTGCTCCCAAGATAAAACATTAACCTATCAGCAGCAACCAATTGCAACAAAACAATAGAAAAGAAACCAAGACCTAACAATAGAAAAACATACATAAAACAAACAACAAGACACTACTTGAAACTACTTAAGGTGTTGGCCACCTCAAGCTCCTGGTTCCTATGCAGCCCAATCATATCCAACAATTTTTTTTCTCAGCTTCGAAGGACTTCTTATAGTTAGCTAACCCTCTAGCAACAGGGCCTTTACCATCATCCTTATCACCCTTTCTCCCTTTACCTTTGGCCAATTGTTCCTTTTCCATTAACTCAAAGAAATAAAACCGATCCTCTCTAAGCTCACTGATTTTGTGAAACAAAACCTCCAAAGATTCTGCACTATTCTTTATTGAAATGTGACAAGCATGGAGAAGTTTCTTGATATCCACATTGGTGTCCAATACCTTGGCTTCTAAACCAGCCAACTACTACTCACAAAGGGACTTGAAGTCGGTGAACGAGCACTCAAGCTCAACAATTCTATCAATTAGAATATCTGAAACCTAACCTTTTAGAATATTCTGCAAATTCTCCTTCAAACCCCTTATTTTGATGTTGACCCCATTGAATTCCTAGAGAGTCCATTTAGCCAATTTAAAAGTGCTAGTAGCCCCCACCCTCACCATGTCAGGAAGCTGAAACATAGAAGTGCAATCATCATTAAGGCAGGAGAAGTCCTTCGACAGGGGATCCATCTTAAGATTCTATGATTTTTCTTGTTTCTACTCAACATCCTCCTCCTCCTCCTGAGCCTTATTCACACCCTTAGGTTCCACATTAGGAGATTCATGTACCGTGGAATCATCAATTGCCACCGCTTTCTCCTCCAGAGCCTTCTCCTTACAGAGCTCCATGGTATCCTTAACCAAATCTATTGAAGCATGGTTTTGCATCTTGGCAATGCACTTAGAAACCCTCTTGGGCTTATCCTTGGCCTCCATTGTCTTCACATTATCTTGGAGCCCTTCCTCCATACCACCCACCTCAGTATTAGCCTGGCTAATGTTCGTGGCAACATCCTTGGGTGTGGAATTCCCAAAGCCCACCTCCATGTCATCACCAAAAGAATGGGACTTCAACCCATGCAATATAAGACGCTTGGCTACCTGATTTCCTTTAGGGTTGCCTTTCTTCCTCTTTTTCATGGGGTAGCTAGAGGGCATGAAGTCCCTTCCTCCCCATCTTCCTTCTAATCCTCATCCTCAACCACATTGATATCTAAGTTAGCAGAACTAGAATCCTCACTAAGAGTCTTCTCCTTGCCCTTAATAGAAGAGGCAAGGACAAGAGCTTTAACATGTTTCATAATTAATAGATTAAGTCCCTCATGAAGGACCGGTTCCCTTGTGTTTTTAAGTGTGCATACACAAAGATCTCCATGGAAGAAAATAGAAAGAACGAGAAGGAAATAAACATCCCATGCTTAAAATGGTTTAGAAGAGTAAAATGATGGCCATGGATAGCAGTGAACCTACCTTCCAAAGTCACACGCTGCATTATTACTTTCATAATCTTTTCCCAAATCTTCTTGAGGGACTTCCGCTCATAGCCCCATGCCTCCATCTTGATGAGTTTATTCCATTCATCACCTTTGAAGAATTGAGCCATTGCCTCCTCATTACTCTTCTTTTCTTTAAAAATTTTATGGCCAACCATAGGCAACCCAGTCACGTTAGCAATCAACTCCTCATTGGTGTCAATAACCAATCCCTTAATCTAAAGTTTGTGATTGTGCCAACAAGAAACAAACTCTGCCGAAGCGTTTGAGTTGTGTCCATGCAATATTTCCAAGAACGGCGTAAAATTCCCATGTTGAAAAATCCTCCAAATTTTCTCCTTCTTTCTCAGGATCGCACAGGAGTGCGACTCAATTCTACTTCTACTGCCACCCATATTCAAGAGCACCAATAGCAGAAAACCTTGGCAAGTAGAGTTTGTCTGATAGCCAACAAGCCAAATGAAACCCACAAAGTGTGTGAGTTGAGAGTTGGTACTAAAAGTTAAATAATGCCACCACATAAACTCAACCAAAACCATCATTTCTCATTCAGATCCTAGTTACCTCAAGAAGGAGAGAGCCTTCCTCCCACACCCGATACTCATTAAGCCTGACAACTTCATTGGCAAAAAAATCTACCAATGAATTAGCTTCTTGATATATGTGAGAAACACAGGTTTCTTCACGAGATCTCAACATGATTATAGCATCCATGATTAATTGATCAACATTCTAACTAGGCTTATGGGTGCCACATAGATAATTGATGATTTTTAACAAATCGCCTTCCACCCATAATTTAGAGTAACCCCTGTCCACAACTAGCTTTATACTTATAAATGCAGCCTCCGCCTCAGCATAGTGATTTTTTTGAATTCCCAATGGGAGTGCCACCACGCCTAAGAGCCTACCATCCTCATTCCTCAACACCCCCCCACAACCTAGATCCACATGTAAGGTTATTAAATATAGTACCACTTATAAATATGTGTTTCCCCCTAACAAATATTATGCTCTAACATTGGCCTACATAGAAATGTAACCTAGAGTTATAGTTGTAGGTTATGTTTAACATACTATCAACATGTTTACCAAAGAGAAACTAGTAGAGGTAGATATGTAGTTTTCAAAATGGCTATTAGATGAGGTAGAAGAAATGTTGTTGATGTAGGAGCATCTAGGCTCACAAACAATCCTACATCACCAAAAAAATATTTTCCTTTCATGTTTCGTATTTTGCATTTTTGGTGTGGGGTTGAGCTTCAAGAGCATATTGTGAAGTGTTTATTTTTGAGGACTTTATTTCTATTTCATACATCAAGGTCAAGCAAGGTATTTAATGTGATTTGCAAAATTATGCAATTTCAAGGTTTTAGGGGTTGAAATGTTCAATTTACCATGGTCGAAGGATATTTTGAAGGAAGATTAAATAAAATTAATTAATTTTCTCAACTTGGATGCCTAAGGATGTGTGCATAAGACAAGTGACTCTTGGCATTCCATTTTGGTCTTATCTTTCAGTTTTGGTTCCTAAAATGGAGAAAAAACTAGTAATCTATGGAAAATAATTTAATGACTTCAATTTCCAATTTGGGCTGAATGAGAACAACTTGGTTATTGATTTTATTCATTTTTAAAAGGCATATACAACATCAAGACATTGGATTGTTTCAACAAATTTTAATGGCACTTTTGGGAGTGACAAACTATGTTTTATTTCATTTTTACAAGAATTTTAAGGGTCAATCAAAGAGAAGATTTGGAAACCACTCTTTTAGGTTTTCACATAGTTCAAACCCTCTTTAATTAAAAAATTTAATGGTTTCTAGAGGTAGCAATCAACAACAACGAGGTTGGAGAAAGAACTTGCAGGTTGCTTGTGAGAGTAGCACAAGAAGGTGTACAAAAAAAATCAAATAAAATAAGAGAAAAGGGATTTGTAGGTGTTCAAGACAGCCATGAGAGTTGTAGTATGAAGGGAAACACCATATTGATAGAGAGGAGTGAAGCCAAGAATGTTGAAGGCAAGAGATTTTAAAGATTTGAAGGCATGAAGTGTCTAGACACCTTTGTAAAATTTCTGAATTTTATTTCTTGCTGAAATCCTCACTATATGTATTGCTCTTGAAGATTTTTGTTGTATGGGTGTACATATGAAAGTGATAATAAAGATATAATTCAGATTTTTTTACAAAATATATGTTGTCCTTGATAATTTTGCAAGAATATGGGTTGGATGAGATATTAAGGCTGCAAGATTAGGTAGTTTGATAAGACCCCCCGATCTTGACTGCATCAGTTGTGGATGATGTAAGTTATATTGGATGTTGTTGACTAATATCAATGCAAGGAGTTTGTTTAGAGAGAAGACTTTAGTGACATAGAACATTAAGAAATAGTTAATCTAGTGCAGAGAAAGAGAAATATGCATGCCTAAAATTGAATGCAAGTAAATAAATATTATTGCAAGCCAATTCAAGGATTAGGAAAGACACATAAATGGTGGCATCAATATTTTTGGAACTTTGAATCTAAAAGAATTAATTGACTAAATCTTCAAAATGGAGGAGTATTATGAGTCTAAGGACATATTTGATCCTCAAGGGATGATGATTTCCCAAACCAAGTGGAAATTCTATGCCACAATATGGTTTACGCAATTACATTTGGATCATATGAGGCATGGAAGAGAGAATACCACACATGGGATTGGATTCTCTCGAAGTTGAGATGTAAGTTCCTACTAGGTGATAATCAATTGGATATTTTGAAGAAGCTTTAAGTCTTGCAACAACATGATCTCAATGTGAAGGATTTCACTAAGGAGTTCTATAAACTTTCTATATAGGTCAATCACCATGAACTTGATTAGAAGAAGGTGTCATGGTACATCCGATGAGAAGGAGAGAGTGATTAAAGTTACTAAATCAAGATGGATTTTCTATTCTAGTCAAATTTTCTTTAATTGTCAATGGGCCCTTGGTCTACTGGTGAAGTTGAAAGGTTCTAAATGAGCCCACCAGGGATCAAGTCTTGCTGAGTGCAAAGGCTCTGACACCAAAAAAGGGATGAGGCCGGGATCGTGCCCCGGGTGAATTGGCGGAATGGATACCCCTCAGTCCTTGGCCCTTAGCCGAAGAGCTTCAGCCCAAAAAAGGCTCGTGCTCCCGTATTGGGTAGCAAAAAAGAATTTGTGGATGACCTCCATCAAAAAAAAAAAAATTCTTTAATTTTTCTCATAGTAAATATTTTTATTTTATTACATAAAATTTTAAACCTATAATTTTGATATTATTATTGAGGGGAAGAGAAAATGGAATACTTCACTATTTGTCGCTACTTATTTTACACTCACTTTGGGCCTTGTTCTAATTTATGCTATCTTGATACTTATCATTATATATTTCATGTATAAGTTGACAAAATCCAAAATAGTTTTCAATCTTTATAGCCCCAATGGTCTAATCATTATGATTCATACATGTTTCCTCTTCTTGGACTAAACCATAGTGACTCATATAACTATGCTCTTTCTAGGTGTACCTAAAATATTCACAGTTTGTTCTTATGTAGCAATAAACTCTAACTTCACATGTTGATCAACCACCTATTCTCTTAAGGAATGATATTTAATTGAAATATTCTTTATTCTTGAGTGTATAAAAAGATTATTTGAGATGTTAATTGCACTTTTGTTATCACAAAATATGTAAATGGGATGATCAAGATCCACATTTATGTCCTTGAATGTTTGTTTCATCAAGAGAACTTGTGTGCAACAAGTTGTTGCTACTATGGTACTCTGCCTTTACTGTGGATAAAGAAACTAAAGCATATTTCTTACACAACCAAGATATAAGAATGTTACTAATAATTCTCCTCCACTAGTACTTTTTTTGTCATCAATATTATCTGCCCAATTTACATTTGTATATGTTGATAGAGTGAAATATTCACTTCTTGAATACCACAAACCAAAGTTTATAGTTCCCTTTAGATATTTTAATATTCTTTTAAATGCTTGCACATGAGTTTATTTTGGTGTAGCCTGGAACCGTGATACCAAACCAACTGCTTGCATAATATCAAGCCTTGTAGTTGGCACATAAAATAAACTCTCAATCATGGACTTGCATAAACTTTGATTAGTCTCAGTAGATTCATCATCATTACTCAATTTACAATTTATAACCATGGGTGTACTCATGGGATTTTGATCCTCAATCTTGAATTTCTTCAACATCTCCTTAATATACTTGGTCTATGAAATAAATATCCCGTTATCTATTTGAGAAATTTGTAACCTAGGGAAGAAGGAAAACTCACCAAGCATAGAAATTTCAAACTCCTTTTGCATGTTCATGGAAAACTCCTGACACATCTTATCATTGCTACCTCCAAAAATAATGATCTACATAAACTACAACAATCAATTGATAACGTCCTTCAATTTTAATGTATATATTATTGTTAGCAATACCTCTTTTGAAGCCTTTTTATTGTAGATAATTATCCAATCTTGAGTATCAAGACATGGGTTTTTTTTAAGTCCATAAAGTGCATTCTTTGGCCTACATACATAATCCTCATTCTCTGATAGGAGAAACCCTTTTGGTTGTTCAATATACACTTCTTTCTCCAAGTTCCTATTGAGAAAAGCTGACTTGACATCCATTTGATATACTTTGAAATTCTTGAAGCAAGAAAATGCTAAAAACATCCTTATAGCCTCCATACAAGCAACAAGGGTAAAATTTTCTTTGAAATCAATTCCTTTGACTTGAGCATATCCCTTGCATACTAACCTTGCCTTGTTCCTCGCAACTTGGTCAGCCTCATTCAACTTGTTCCTAAATACCCACTTAGTGACAATCACATTATTATCCTTAGGTATTGGGACAAGTTCCCAAGTTTCATTCTTCTCAACTCGATCCAACTCCTCTTCCATAGCCTTTATCCAACGCTTGTCTTCACTTGCTTATGTAAAGTTTTTTGGTTCTATTTTGGAGAGAACTTGGACATGTTCACATGTTTTGATGTATTGGAAAATCTCCTCATCTGAATTATTGTATCTTTGTCACTAAGAATTAAATATTTAAATGATTCATTTGAAAAATCTAGATGGTGTCTTAGAGGATGCCTTTGATGGTGTTTTTGTGTATCTTTGCTCAACTTCCTCATTTTTAATTTCTTCCTCTACTTTATCTTCTTTGCCAATATATTCCTTTTAACAATCAATATAGTGTGTTATATCCTTTCGATGCCTTTCTTTATCCACTCTTACATTTGCACTTTCAAAAAATTTGTGCAACATCTATTGTAACACATGAGGAGTAAGCAAGGCAAATACCTTCATCTCTTCTTATATAACATTTTCTTTCGAATACTTTGAAATTATTCACTATCGTAGGCCTTCCCTTCCATAATTAATATGATGTTTTGCTATTGTTTACCCTGATTAGTGCTCGATTCAAAATATAGATTGTCGTAAGAACTACTTCTCTCCAAAATGTGTTTGATAGTTTGAACTCATTTAACATAGTTCTTTCCATTCCTTGAATTGTTATATTTCTTCTCTCAAAAAATTTGTTTTGTTTTGGATTCCTTGTAGCTAAATATTGTCTTCTTATTCTACGTTGTTCACATAATTCTTCAAATTCATTTGAAGTGAACTCTCCTCCTCTATCAAATCTTAGGCATTTGATTCTTAGCCCAGTTTCATTCTGTACTAAGGCCTTGAATACCTTGATTTTCTCAAAATATTTGGATTTTTCTTTCAAAAACGTAACCCAAGTCATCCTAAAATAATCATCAATTTATAGCATAAAATAGCTATCACATTATAAAAAATTTATCCGTGTTGGCCCACATAGATCAATATGGATAAGTTCCAAATGATATGATGTAGAGTACTTTTATTTCAATCTTGTCCTTGTTTCCTTTCCATGTTTACATTGTTTTTAGATAGTATTAGGAGGCTTTTCAATCTTCGACATATCCCTTATGACTTTCTTATTGTTGATCTTCACAAGATTGTCAAATTTTAAGTACCCCATCCTTATGTGCCACTCTCATCTTCTTTCACCATGTAGCATCTTTCTCCTTTGATTTTACTAAGGATATAAATATTGTTCATAGTTCTACTTGTATTTGTGACTAGATTCTTTGTGCTTGCTTTTTTGATTTCATAGCTATTAGCATGAAATGTGAGAGTGTGCCCTTGGTCACACATTTATGTCACACTTAGAAGATTATGTTTCAATTATTTTGTATATAATAAATTTATAATATGTTTCTTCCCATTGTCAAGACTAAGAGTGTCTTTTCTCATTATCCTCGCTATGACATTATCTCCAAACTTCATGGTTCCTCCATTTAATTACTTCAAAGTGAGGAACTTGCTTTTATCCCATGTCATATGGCTTGAACAAATATTGTTAATATACCACTTATTTCCCTCATTTTGAGCATGAAGGTATTTTTGTACTAACATAGATCTCTCCTTATTTTCTTTCTCCTACTTCTTCCAAACTCTTGTAGATTCCTTCTTTTGCTTGTCACAAAACTCCTCTTTATTTCATCTAGGAGGTTCCACAAAATTAGTTCTACAAAAATTTGTGGTATGACCAAAATTGTTGCACTTGTAGCACATAATGTTGTAGTCCAATAGAGGAGAAAAATAATTTTAGTTCCTCTTTTAGAAACCAAAATCATTTCGTACATGAACTCTACAATCCACTACTTTATGACCAAATTGATTACATGAAAATAAATACCCATAAAACGAATTTTGGAACCTATTATTATGCACAAGTGCCTAAGAGGAAAGAACTTTATAAATTTTCCCTTGTCATGTTTTGGAGGAGTGCTCAAATTATGTGGGACATGGTTCTCCTTCTTCTTGTTTATAGGACTTTCAAGAGCATCTACAAAGCTTTTTGTCTTTTCCTCATATACCTTCTTTGGAGGTTCTTCATGATATTATTTGTTATATTCTTTATTAGGCATTGGATTCTCTTCAAAGCCAAGACTAGTTTTGGTAAAAAATTACCTTTTTTAATTTATAAGATCATCTAGAATATCAATGCTCTTTTCAAAATTCAAGCTTTTGTTCAACTGAACATTAGTCTTTTCCAATTCCTTCCTCAGGGAAACAATTCCATGATCAAGTTTTTCATAGTCCTCTTCCTTCATCTTTAGATGATTTATTACCACCTCTTCTATCCTCCTTGCTTCTTCAATTTGAATTTTTCAAATTGATGATAATTTTCTCTAAATCTTCAAGACTTTGTGATATTTTTTCCTTAGATTCACATTCCTCTTGAAGCTGTAGTTTTTTCTTTAAATTATTCTTTCTAAGCCCCTTGATCTCATCTAAGGCACAAATAAGTTATTCCTCCAAATATACTTTGGAATCATCTTCTCCTTCTGGCTCCTTCTCCTCTTTTTCTTTATCTTCACTTTTGGGGGCATCATCCTTTGTTTCCATTTCCATGAATAGAATCTCTTCTCTATCATTGTCAAAAATGATTCCATGTCACTCTCTTTGGATGAGCTACTATCTTCCTTAGAGTAGAGGCTCTTCTAATGTTTACAAAAGACCTTTTTTTATGATTTCCTTGTGTGTAATTCTTCTTATGATGGTGATGTTTCCTTCCTTTTATTTTTCTATAATCTTCTTCCTCATCACTACTTTCACTTTTGGCCTATGGACACTTAGCGGAAAAATATACTACATTACCACAATTAAAATGTTTAAGAGTATACTTACCTTTATTTTTTTGGATCCTTTCTTGAGCTTCCTCATGAAGTGGGCTTCTTCTTCATTACTTGAACTATCACTTGATTTGGATTCTTTATTCTTTATCTTCTTTGAGGCTTTGAAAGCATATTTGTGCTTTGATGTCTTCTCCTTCTCATTCCTTATTTCGTATGTCATGAGGATCCCATGCAACTCATCCATCTTCAAATTATCTAGGTCCTTAATTTCTTCAATAGCAAAAATCTTCACATAAAATCCCAAAGGAAGAGATCTTAGCACCTTTTGAATGATCACAAATTCTTCAATTTCTTTACCAATTCCTTAGATGGTATTGACGATTTCATCCACATGAACGAGATAGGCTACAATGTGTTAGTGTAAATAGAGTCATTATCATACCTAGTTAGCTAATCACCTTTCTAGGATTGAACTATTCATACCTAGCTTAAGTTTACTTAGGTTTCTTTTGCTTTTATCTCACTTCATATGGTTGATACATGTGTCCTCATGACTTGAGACACCTATTAACACTTTCTCACACACTTGTCAATTGAGCTCACAAGTGTCCCACCTTTGGAGGGGTAGTCAGAGTTTCACTCCTACCTTCTCAACTCCTCATTCTTTCCTATATATGCAAGGCTTGATAATTGTATTTACATACTCTTCATTTTATATTTGATAGACATACTATTGATCTTATTTTGTTCACTTGTAGAAGTTTGTTTCATGCTATTCGTCTTAGCATTCTCCAATATGGTATCAAAGTCATGAGAGAAAATTTCTTCCCACATTAAGGTGGCTCCTACATATATCCCTATCAATGGAGTGTCATAGAGCCAAAACAGAAAGTTCCATCATGCCCAGAAGGCTTGGGAAATGAAGAAATACCTTTCATTTCATTAATTTTGATACTTTTCATTTTTTGCACTTTTTGACCTCTGTGCCTATTTTATAAAAAGTTCTAAAAACTAAAAAAGTTAGTAGAGGGTCAATATTCCCTCTACCAATCTACTTGTTAGGGTAGATATTTGCATTTTACAGAGTTTATAGTCATTTTGGCCTATTGTGTAGAATTTTGGCCTATTCGGCCTATTATTGCAAGTTTCAAAAATTATATTTTTCTACTTATTTGGCATTTTTTTTTTATGAATAGGCAACTATCTATATTAAATTAAAGATAAGAGTACATATCCACAAAAAAAGGGCGGGTGGTAAAAAGGCACACCCCGAGAGTCACATGGGTAGTGCCCAGAAATAACAAAATATCAGATCATGTGGGTCGAGCCCAAAAGTCTAAAAAACATGAAAAATTAAAACAAACAGGCCATTATGTGGCCAGAGCAGTGCCAATAGCGCTGGGGGGGTCTCTGTCATCCATGTTTTTCCCCATACATTAGCGAGGTCTAGAGTGACATCAGGAGGAGCACCCCAACCATCGTCATCTTTCTCTTTCTCTTTATCTTTATCTTCTTCCTCGCTCTGAGGCGAGATTGCAAGCGCCAACCATGGAAATTTTTTACCACTGGTAGGCCATCTAGAACCAAAAGCAGGCGGATTATCAGAGGGCCACCCAGAACTACCACCGAAAGGCCACCCAGGACCAGCCCATGGCGAAGGAGAGCAAGCATGTTGAGGAGGGTGAGAGTCTCACGAAGCAGGGGGCTGGGAACGAGGATGAGTAGAGCCACTACGCTGCCAACCCCGAGAGGGCGACCGACCGCGAGAGGAGGAGGACGAGTCAGTGACCCAAGCCATAGCACATGGGGAATTTCCCCAGTGGTCCAGGAGGACCTGCAGGTGAGCCACCTCTAGTGCAACTTTATTAGCTTGCACCTGAATCTATAAAAGAACATTAGAACAAATAACTGCTTTAACATAGAGAGAAACATTGATATCCATTTGAGAACGAGAAAATATGCAAGAATTTATGTCTTTCCAGATGTTGAAGAGGATTGCCACCCTAAAAGTGTGCCAAAGTTGGGTAAACTTAGCAGGGATCCCAGGTGGATCTCCCAATAGAACCATATTCCAAGAAAAGGGTTCTGATCAAAAGGGCCGAAAAAAGTCATGAATCCAAGTCTAAAGCTGCTAAGCTTTGGGACAAAACCAGAAAAGATGCTTGAAGCTTTCTGGTTGCCCACAAAAAGAGAAACGAGGGTCATGGACCCCCAAGTGAATAAGCCAAGACCCCATAGGTAAGCCTTGGAAAAAAATACACCAAGCAAAGTGGGCCAGCTTCAGACTAACACTTGCAGACCAAGTAGTGTCAAATCTCCTATGCCAGGCATGAGCAGAGGAATTAAACAGCCACCTCTGGTTCAAACTATTGATCAGAGGAAAATGGGGTGAAAGCCACCTGTAACCAAGCCGCGACTTATAGCTCCTAAGAGGAGTGTCTGGAAACCATTTCTAGTCTTTCCACCAAGGTTTGTGTCCACGGATGCCAAATTTATGAAGCATTTCAGCCGAAATGGCACTCACCAGCCCGTCAAAGGTGGCATGGTCCTAGTTTTGAAGACTGTGTTGGGCCTTAAAAGCATCCCATTGCATGATGCACATAGTGGGCCGGTGAAAGAGCTGTTGCAGGGTTTAAATTCCCTTTTTGTGAAATCTGAGGGCTTTGAGCCAAGGCGATTTAGCCAGGGGCTAACCATTTTGATCAAGAAGGGGAGACCACCAGATGTTTTGCTAATTGAGCGAAATCCCATCATGAAATCCAACCCTAACCCATCAGATCCAAGGCTTAACCGCCTCCCAAGCACGCCAAATGCTCTTGGCCACAAAAGTTCCAATAATTTGAATAGGCTCCCTCATAACCAGGAGGGTTTGGAAACCTATTCCTTTTGAAGCGGGTCTGTGAACAGGAAATCTAGATTGGATGTAGTGCTTGAGGAGAATCTTCCAGGCTTCATCACCGGTGAGGGCCCAGATAATCCATTTGACACAAAGAGCAGTCCCTTGCCGTTGAGTGGAGAGTAGCCCAAGCCCTCTAGAATCCTTAGGGAGGAAAAAAAACCCAAGCCACACGATGGAAACCCTTGTGGGTTTCAGAGGAGGCCCATAAAAAATCCTGAAGCAACTTTTCAAGCCTGTTGTAGGCGGCTTTGGAAGGAGCCCAACATGAGGAGTAGTACACATGAGTGGTTGCCAAGATTTTAGAACATACCTGGAACTTACCAGCCAAAGAAAAAGGCTTGGTAATCCAATAAGCCAACTTCTGCTCGACTCTGGAGAGCACGACTTTCCAAATCTCCCTAGGGGAAGCCTGAAAGGCAAAGGGGATGCCCAAGAAATGAAAGATCTCTCCTTGCCCGATCTAATTCCAATTATAGGTTTGAAGCCACACAAGAGTGGGTAACACAGATTGCATGTAACATAGGGTCTTGTGCCATTGGATGGCCAAGCTAGAGGCAAGACAAAAAGTGTTAAGATAGTCAAGGGCAGCAGTGATAGATTCTTCTTTCTCCAAGAGAGTGAGAAAGGAATCATTTGCAAAGTGTCCATTAACAATTTGCTTATGTGAGTTCAAGAGAAGAATCCCTTTGATACGCTGCTGAGAAACAACATGGGCTAATAAGTAACCAAATCCTTCAACAACAAGCACATACAAAGAAGGGGCGAGAGGACACCCTTGACGAATTGAGTGAAAAAGACCAAAAGAAGAAGACTGGCGACCATTAATGGTGATGCAAGCTGAATCATCAACAAAAATCATTCGAATAGACTGAATGAAGTTGGGTCCAAACCCTAGGACTTGCAACATCGCAAGAATGAAAGGCCATTCAATGCAATCATAGGCTTTAGCAAAGTCAATTTTAACAAACACAACTTTCTGGTTGGAGCGTCGGGCCCACTCCATGCCTTCCGAAACAACAATGATGTTATCTAGAATAAACCTAGATTTGATGAAACCAGTCTACTCTGAGCGCACAACCTGAGGAAAGAGATGGGGAATTTTTAGAGCTAGGGCTTTGGCAATGATTTTGTAGGAGACATTGAGAAGCGTGATGGGCCTCTAGTTACAGATATCCTTCGGATCCCCAGGCTTAGGTATGAACTTTATATTACCCTTGTTTATTAAATTGCCTAGAGAATTGGCTTGAAAAGCTTCCAGATAGACATGATGCAAGTCGCTCCCAACACAATCCCAAAGAGCTTTGTAAAATTTACAAGGGAAGCCATCAATCCTAGGAGCCTTGCCATCGACCATAGAAGAAATGACTTCCTTGAGATCATCTATTGTTAACAATTGATCACAAAAATTATCTGGGCTAAAGAAAGCCTATGTGGCATAACAACAAGGCAGTCTTGAAGGGCTCGCTATCGCATATGTGTGGAATCCTGTGCAGTGAAAACTTACTCATAATGGCGCACAAAGGCCTCGAGAATTTTGGGAAGCTCTGAGAGCACCTGAGTGCCATCCTTTATTTTTTTGATGCCTGGGGATGAGTGCCTAGCACAAAGTGCCAAAACAAATTCTTTGGAGGCACGATCACCGATCTTAAGCCAATGTAGCCAAGCTTTGATTTGCGCTCCTCTGGTAGCGTAATTATCAGCCACTTGATTTTTGTGCCTTAATTCCGCTACCTTGACTTGATGGGATGGGGAAAAGGGACTGGCCGCCAAAGCCTCCATGGCTATATGCAAGTCAACAGTGGTAGCCTCATAAGATCGCCTATGGAAGATAGCCAATTGGTGCCCATAAATGCGCAAGAAACAAGAAGTACGAATGATGGCATCATTCCACCAAGTAATCCAGCCTGTTTGTCCAACTAGTCTACACTCCAAATTCCACACTCGATGAATGTGGGCCAGAGTGGGCTTGTGACAAAGCAAAGACGTATTCAAAAGTAATTGAGTTCTACACGTGCGAGGCTGGCAGGACGTCCATTCAATGCGAAAATGAATTGGGAAGTGGTCAAAAAAAGTCACATCCACTAACGGCTTCATTGGCAAGGCAGAGCTAGCAAAATAAAATAAAGATTGAGCTGAGATCATGGCACGATCAAGGGGTTTAAAGACTCTGTCAGAACTGGCCTTGTAATTACACTGCCAGAGGGAATGAGAATGGCGACAACCAATATTGGGATAAAAAAACCCCAATTTATTATGCATGTAGAACCATGCCTCCCTTTCACCTGCATCCCAATGGAAGGGAAAGGTGTCATCCTTGTCATATGACATCTCAACCATATTGAAATCCCCGCAAAGCAACCAAGTGGCAACTGGTAGAGAATCAACAATCCAGCACCACATCATTAGAGGCATAGACATTAATAATCCCAAAGGAATGATTATCAATGTTGAGAATAACCTAGATGACCCACTAGGAAGGATCAGTCCCATGATCCACAATGCAAGAATGCAGTTGGGGGGACAAAAGAGTGGCAACTCCACCACACCCAACTTCATGCAGAGTGCAAAACATAGTATTGGCTGGCCAAATAGAGCGACCAGTTGAGGCAAGAAAAAATCCTGAAATTTTAACTTCTTGGAGACAAAGCACTTCAATCCCTGAGTATTTCCGTAAAGTATCCCTAACAAAATACTTTCTGGAGAGGTCAATTAGACCTCAAACATTCCATGAAAGAAAATTCATGGATGAAACTCCTCCATTCTCTCACAATCGAGTTCCTCCTCAACCAGGGAAGATAAACTATTCTTCAAAAAATCCTGTGGAACTAAGCCAATTTGAATAAGGGGCAAAAACCTCCATTTTTTTGGCACATATTCTCCTTCTTCTAGCGGTGGAGATAGACTACGAGACCATCGTTGAGCCCCCGATGTGGGAGGAATAGTCGACTAAGTGCACAGAACAACCGTTGATTGAGGCGTTGCCTTTGACCTGGGCTGTATTGAAACAGTAGCCACTTTGGAAGGAGCAGTTGTCCCCTTTTCAGAAGGGTTTGAAACAACTTTGGATGGTTTAGGGGCCTTGGGCACCGACCCAGAACCAATTGGCTTATTTTTCTGGTTTGTAGCCGTGGTGCACTTTGTTTCAGCCTTAGCAGAAGGATTTGTCTAGCAAGGCTTTTCAACATCTCATGACAGTGATGGTGTACGAGGAACTACCAAAGGGTAGTCTTTGATCTTGTGGTCAGTTGACTGACACCGATAGCACGTGTTGGGTAGATTGAAATACGTGACTTTCTGGGTGTGCCTAATAACACCAATTTGAATATCTACATACTCTTTCAAGTCCTTGGACAAATCGACTTCCACACAAACCTGCTTCTGTGGTCGGGCTTGGAAGAACCTATTAGGTTCGATACAAACAACCCTCCCCAAAGAAGAAGCAATGTGGTGTAGGAAGGGCACACATGGAAAAGGTAGACCAAGAAACTCAATCCATACCAAGACCTGCATTTTGATTTCATCTGAGACATCCTAGGTCCATGCTTGGAATACCAACAAGGATGACCTAACATACTAGGGCCCATGGCCTAAAATGGTGTAGACATGATTAACTTTTGCAAAGCGAAACAAAAAAAGCCTTTGGTCAGGTTTTGGACCATATCAAGGCGGACCCCATGAGGGAACCAAGCCTTGTTGACCCATTCTTTCAGCACACTTTCAAGGGGAGTCCTCCCAACAAAATAACCCACAAGGGTGTGTTGTTGGAGCCGTTGGCAAGCAGAATCAAAATCAGGTTAAGGCAAAACTACATTAGCAGGGGCATCAAAATGCTTACCTTGTGAAAGACTTTCAGAACAAATTTTTGAGGGCGTTTGTTCGGAGGAGGAGCCATTGAGCTGTGTCGACAAACCGTTAACACCAGCATGAGTTGCTAGGTTAATGCAGGTTGAAGGTATATTAAACCCCTAAAACTGCAGTAAATATGGTCGTACTAAATGAGGGAGGATTATTCCTACGCAAAAGGTGCAATATGATGCAAGAGGGGCCAAGGATGACCGCAAAAAACACAAAACCCTAGCAGAGCTCATTCACCCGGGTTCATATCAAAACCCTCACAACATTTTTCTAAACATGGTCTTACTCATAATACTTCTTTTTGAAAGAAAAACTTTGGTCTCTAAAAGTGAATATTTATTTGGCATATTTTCAAGTTTCACTTTTGGGAAAAAAATTGCTCGACCTTGGTTTGTGGTCTGTATGTTTGAATCAGAAGGAAATTTTTTTGTCTTCTTTGGAAACATGAAGGAAAATATCCTGCTCATATCTAGATTCTTCTATAGATATATCTTATCTAGTGTTTGGGGCATTATTCATAGCAGAAGTGGAGGTCAAATCCCTTTTTTTGTCATATTGATTCTAAACGTCTTTGAAGATTTGAGGGTGCAATCCACATTCCAAACCATTTCATTTGGAAGGTTGCATAGTAGAGGATGTTCATCGCTCAAAATATTGAGAGGGGGGTGAATCAGTATTCTATTAAACCATTCAAACATTATCCATCCAATTACCAAAGTACATTCAACTGATATAAGCAAAGAAAGCATGAAACATCCACAACACACATAACACATGAACACCAGGATTTTTACGTGGAAAACCCAAAGTGGGAAAAACCACGGTGAGTGTTAGCTCACAATATATTATATCTAGATATAGTATATTATAGAAATGATCATTGTAGGTGGACTCATTTTCTAGTGGACTCACTGCCCACAAATAATAAGATAGAAGATAGAAGGGGTGGCTTACAACCTATTGAACTATTACAATTGCTTCTACAATATGTTGGATTACAGTTCCAATGAAGTACAAAATCAATCTTTGTGCTGATTTGGATCAATTCTCTACTCTACTTTGAATTCACACAATTCACACAGCTTTGATCACATTTGCATCACACACATGTAGGTGGAACACCATACATGTCATCTATGGCTCATCACTCACTCATCATCCAGAATCATTGAAAACAATCTGCTATATATATCCACATCAAGTGTAACTTCAATTAGGTCATCCTAATAGGAAGTAACACACAAAATAAAACTTACCGTCCTCAAAACATTTCATCTAACCTATGAATATTTATTCACGCACCACTTTTTCCTTCAAAGTTTCTCTTCATTTTGTGGCTTCTCCTTTTTTCGGTATCGCTCGCAACTTCTTGGAAGACGCCATGTGGCTTCCTATCAGAGCTTTTTTTGGGTTGTATCGCTTTCTTTTTCCGAGCTCAATTTGTTTTACGCGTGGCCTCCGCTTGTTTCTTTCTGAGTCGGGCCCACACTGCAGTTTCTTTTGCTAGGACGTTGAACACGTAGCTTCCTATCAAAGCTTTCTTTTGGGCCGTATTTCCTTCCTTTTTCTGGGCTCCGTTTGTTCAACACGTGGTGCTCGTTCGTGCATCCGTTATCTCAGGTTCGATGCTTGTGCATTAGTCTCTGTTTTGATGCCACGTGTTCTCTTCTTCTGCTACTGTGTGACACATGTCTCTTCAAGACGTGCCTACTAGTGTGTTGTTGGATGAACTTTCTGTTGGTGCCGACTCAAGACAATCGTGATCGTTGATGGCTTCACAGAAGCATCTTTCTTGTTGGGGTCCTCAAGTGGTGGACTGGCTTATTTAAGTAGTCTTTTCCTCATTTTGTTGGTTGTTGTTAGATGGATTAAATTTTATTGAGAACTAGGAATTAGCCTCTGTAGTGTTTTCTATTGAACTTGAACTCATAGACTGTGCCAATCAATTCGACCTTTCTATTTTCATGCATTTAATAGGACATTAAACTGTGCTTGTATTTTCTGAAATATATGAACATCTGTTTCAAGCTTTTGTAATCTTTATGTAGCTTAATAAAATGCAGATCATGTTGCTACTCTTTTGTATTGGCTTATGTTGTATGAGTTATATTATGCAAATGGTTTGATTTTCTTATATTTGCAGTGTTGGGAAGTATCTATTTAATAAACATTGGTTACTGTTTGAGCCTTTGTTTCAACATTATGCTTAATTAATTCCTTTCTGATTTAGTGCATCGCCTTAGTTTAGGTTTGTTTATTTTATGTTCATCTTCTTACCCTTTTCATCCCCCCATAAAAAATGAAGAGTTGACTTCGATAAAACCCCAGAGGTCACTTAGCTACTCGCATAAGTCCCCCAATAGCTAAGTTTCCCATAAGGTTGTTGCCTACAAAATTTTGCATCAACATAACCTTCGCGCCTTAATTCAAAATTCAAATATCCTCAAGATAGGTTGGGATGGACCCAATATAGGTCCTAAAGAAGATAGAATTACTTATTCATCGTTTACAAAACACCAAACATGTTAGGTCGGCCCAAATAGCACCTAAACACAAAAACCTTCATCTATTTACCCAATTCTTCATTCATGAAGCTCAAAATACAATACCATTTGGAATTCCCACTTGAATGACATTTGGAAGCTTATCTTCAACATCACAACTTTAAATAATCATCCATAAATGAGTACAAAATCTCCCACACTGACATACTTTACAGGAAAAGATTGCAATACACCAGATCAAACTCTGTCATTCATAACTTCTAGGATTCTTCACCAGTGCAGACCCAAAAACCGATGCAGCAAACCATTGTACTAGCAGGTTTGATACTTAAGAAAAATTTTGTGTAGTTGTACTTTTTGGACCAA
Source organism: Sequoiadendron giganteum (assembly GCA_007115665.2). Lineage (NCBI taxonomy): Eukaryota > Viridiplantae > Streptophyta > Pinopsida > Cupressales > Cupressaceae > Sequoiadendron > Sequoiadendron giganteum. Next base: position 12,653,341 of record CM021102.1, on the reverse strand, counting down.
CTTATCTTGTACAAATGTCTTCAACAAAACTTCTAAATTATACTACGATGATCCACAATAATGTTGACATCAATGAAAATAATGGATCATGTATTATGTACATACCTTGCTCATGTTACCAAATAATATCATCTTCCAACAGAGGAGAGATTCAACAAATCCACCATCATTCAACTATGTCCTCTACACTTTCCACTCAACATTCATTCCAAAAATCACCCTTTGTTTTGGGTGCCACAATAAACATGGCCTCCTCGGTTGCCACTATGACTCATAGTAATCCTCAATGCTGAGAATCACCATTGCATCCTTCACACATCCCATGACCTTATTGCCCTTACATAATAGTAACTATGAACCCTGGTTTCATACCTGTACCAATGCCACAAACAAACACATTATTAGCTCAATATGCAAGGTAAAACAAGGATTCCCCATGAAATCTATTTTCAAAGCTTAAATAGAAAGGAAAATGAAGAACAATGCAATAAACCAAGTCCAATCTATCTAAGCAAAGCAAACTCGTGATCCCATGGGGGAATTGGTGCCAATTGATGTGTCGAAATTGGCCCTTTCCCAACTCCTTTGTTGCAATGTTGATGATGTGTGGATGATCAAATCTCCTTGATGAGATTTTAGCATAACCTAGCTATGAAATCATGAAAATTATGAATATTTTGGAGAGAAATGGGAAAAATTAGCTCTCAATGTGGAGAGAGTAACTTTGCATGAGATTGTAGATGATGATGAAGTTGAGTATAGTAAGTCTACTCAAATTGTGGATGATAGAATGAGAAGAAGAGTCTCTCATTTATAGATTTCCAAAATGGAAGAGAGAGTGGAATTGAGCAATGTGGGGTCATTCAACATCCAATGGCCAAGTGCCACTTGTCAAGATGTGAATGGTTGAAGGTTGTGCACATTTTGGTCAATGTGCATGATAAATGCCATGAGATTCAAATTTGAATTTTGAATGTGACATGTTGGAGGGAGAAAGAAATGGAGTTAATGTCACTTGGCTCAAGGCCAAGGACATGTAAGAGGCCTTAAATGCCTTGTTGGAAGTACCCATCCCTTTTTGGAGGGATTTTTGAATTGGAAGAATATTCCACAAAAGATGCCCTTTTGAATGGAAATTGATGAATTAATAAATCAAATAAATTGATTTATTGTGCAAGTTGCAAGATCTACAGGATTGGAGTGATTAGGATTAGCATTAATCAGGATTTGATTAATTAAGAGGGGGATTAACTGATTTGACCATTTTGACTTAGATTTTAGGATTTAAATAAATCAAAGTTGAGAGGAATAATGTTTTTAGATTTAATTAAATAAAGATTGATTTATTTAATTAAAGGAGGATGATGTTGGATTTAAACCAAATAAAGATTTATTTAATTTAAATGAGATGACTTTAGGGATTAATTAAATAAAATGATTTATTTAATTAAAAGGGGGATTACAAATTAATTAAATAAAATTGATTTATTTAATTAAGAGATGAAGAGTGATGAATTTAATCAAATACAAATTATTCAATTAAATGACTAGCAAAGGAGATGATTTAGGATGATATGGTGTTAGCAAATCAAGATCCAGTGTATCAGATCAAATTGTATATTTTCCATGTCTATAGTAACAAACTCACAAGTTTGAAAGCATTTTCATGCATAGATAGTCCAATCAAGAGGCATTCACCACATGACCCATATCAAGATCCCGTATTGATCAATGTGCCTCTCACACCTGCTTTTTGGTGATACATAGGTGTCATATCTATTTTAAAATATTGGCTTCACGCAACTCCCTCAGATGATCTTGGAAAGTTAATCGAGGCTTTAGATTTCATTGACCTCTCTTGCCTAGCAGTCACTAAGGCATCCTTCACACCTCCCACCCATTCACATTTTCCACTAAAGCCTTGCAATGTCTATGTACTACAATCTTTGTTGCTTTAAGGAGATAAGCCATGACTTATTCTACCTTTCGACTTGGCCTGTACATTACTTTCAACCAAAAAGGAGGCACCACTCGGGGATATTTATGCTCACTATACCTTGGTGTCCAATGGTCTACGGTGTGGATGCATTCATTGTGAGTTCTATTCCCTATCCATGAGGTAAATAATTTTGTCATCAAATAAAAATTGTTGAGGACTCAATGAATCAAAGATCTCTTCATGGACTCCTTGACTATGATCCATACACCCACACACCTCTATTTTGACACATCCCCCAAGATTCAATAACTGCCCATGCTTGTCAAGCCAACACACCCATTAAATTACTAACCTTGACAAATTATTTGGTTTTAATTTTAGTCAATATTTATGTCAAATTTTATTTCATTATAACATTGAATTTTTTTGCTAATTGTTAACAGTTAATTAACCATCAAATTTAAGCTGAGTAGGTTATTTAACCATCTAAAGCTTGTAAGGGGGGGCTTTTTTGTTTTGTGATAACTTGCAAACAAGGGGTGTTTTTTTGAGTGTGAATAGTCATTAAAAATTTAGTTCTAGCACTAATATTTTAGCATCAAGATGTTTTCAAAATTGTTTTGTTTAATTACATTTTTATCCTCTGAAGTCAACATTGTAAGTAAAATTTTGATAGGGCATAAATTTCACCTCACTTATCAAAATTTTATAATTTTATAATTTCTATTAAAATTTCACAAGGAATCTGATTTTTCTTGTAATTTTAAGATCTAGGTTTCCATTTTATCATATTTTGTAAAAATCATTGTGCATTATAAATAATCGATTTGGCATCCAATCTTCACAACTTGTAAAATCCTTGCACATTGTTCTGGGGGCCACAATCATCACTAATCATTATTGGGGGTTCTCTGAATCAAGGGGGACAATCTAGGTGATTTTTTTTTTGAGTTTTCTGGTTCATGTTATCATGTCTCTCACACTAAATCCATTCCATTTGAGTATTCTTTGTAATCCTCCAATAAATAGAAAATCAAATGTGGATATTATGGAAAGAAAAGGCATACAATAAAAAATGTTAGTTTCATCAAATTGAGGAACTAAAGCAAGTTCTTCTTAGTCATGATATTGCCTTACCTGATTAATCCAGTCTCACGCAAACATCTTGTGAGACATCATCATTTGGGAATGAATAATGTAGTTTGATGAATTGCACTGATACACCTCATCACCCATATCACCTATTGCTACATTTGAATCTGGTATTGACTCATTCATGAGTTCCACAGATTCTTTGCATCAGTATATTTCTATTGACATTCCAGAGCCACCATATAGGGATGCATATCTACTGGACATAACATCTTGGTTTTTAGAATCCAATATTTTAGATTTGGATGACACCATTGAGGATATTTGTCTTCTATTTGATGTTATCTTCAATGAAGTTGCATCACCATTATATTTGGATATTGCTCTTACCTTTCCTACATTGACTTCTTTTGTGACAGATTGTTCAGACATTCATGATTTGATCTATCCAACTTAGTTATCATCATTTGTAGTAGTATCAGATCCACATCAGTCTAGACATAACCACACATACATGGTACTTGTTCCAAAATCAAATATGATACCTAATTTATCTTTCAACATACACCACACATCAACATTGGCTTGGAGATATTTGAGCATCATTCAAAGGCATCGTTGGAATCATTTTAGTCTTTGGATCATGTGCATCATTCAAAGACATTCATCTTACTTCCTATATATTATTATCTGGAATGGGAATTCATCTTGCACATATTTTTGGTGTTGTTTCTTCTCAAGGGGAGAAATTTTGTTCAACATTTTTGGGTCATCTTCAACATCCAGTGTCAAGCATCTACTATCACTACATACATCATTTTGAGGGGAGGATGCATGGTTTCTATTCTCATCTCAGTTTTGGGAGGAAGCATTTCCTCACATGGACTGCATCACTTCACATTTTTTGGGGGGTCACATGACCTCTTTTTTCTCACCTATGTGTGAAAAATCCATTGTACTTTGTGATAGAAGTAGTCCCTGGGGGGTCATCATGAATTCTCTATCTATCACTTCTTAACTTGTACATTTTATTCCATTGCATCATTTCTCTTTTGGATAGGTCTTTTTATTTCTCACTAGATTTTTCTCCTTTACTCCACTTATGAGATATTTGTACAAAAGTATCTAACATTTCCTTGTAGTCAAGATTAATCATTAGTGCATGCATTCCTCCCTATGTTGCACTTAAGGGGGTGTTAGTGTAAATAGATTCATTATCATACCTAATTAGCTAATCACCCATCTAGGATTGACCTATTCACACCTAGCTTAAGTTTACTTAGGTTTTTGTTGCTTTTGTCTCACTTCATATGGTTGAGACATGTGACCTCGTGACTTGAAACACCCATTGACACCTGCTCACAAACTTTTCAAGTGAGCTCACAAGTGTCCCACCTTTGGAGGGATAGTTAGAGTTTCACTCCTACCTCCTCACCTCCTCATCCTCGCCTATATATGCAAGGCTTGATCACTATATTTACACATTCTTTATTTTATATTTGATAGACATACTCTTGTTCTTATTTTTTTCACTTGTGGAAGGTTGTTTCATGCTCTTGATCTTGGCATTTTGCAACACAATGTTCTCTTAATATTTTATATTCAAGCTCTTGAATTATCTTCTATAGGTTTGAATCTTGGGCTTCTTAACCTTTTGATCAACTTCATAAATTTTTTGAAGCTTGTCCCACATCCATTTTTTTGACTCATAATGTATCACCTTGACAAATTCAGATTTTGATAGATTGCAAAAATTGGCATTCACAACTTTTACATTATTTTCACTGGCCCTCTTTTTAGCTTGATCGATTCATGGATAAGGTGGTGCAACATAACCATCCACTACTGATTACCAAATTTCAATTCTAAGTGTCACAAGGAAGGTGTGCATCCTTCGGCTCTAGAATGCATAGTTTGTTTCATTGAAAAATAAGGCTCTATTTGATGAGAAACCTTCTTGACATGCCATGTGTTATTTTGAGATCTACCTTCTAGTGGTTAAGACATTCTTAATGGAAATTGCTCTGATACCAATTGATGATCACATGCTTATAATAAGAGGTGGGTGAATCAATATAAGATAATCTCTTACTTCAAAACTTAATCGAACACAATAACTTCAATCACACATCAATAATTAAGAGCACAAGAACACAATATTTACGTGGAAACTGTAGACATGGAAAATGTACAAATTCGGTTTGGCACACTTGATCCTGATTACTAACAACATTTCGTCCTGAATCATACTCTCAACATTTCATCATATTCTATCCCTTAATTTAATAAATCATTATTTATTTGATTAAGTCTTTCTCCTCCATTGATTAAATTAATCAATTTAATTTAATTAACCTTATGTTTTTGTTTAATTAAATAAATCATTTTATTTGATTAAAGTTTCTAAAGTCCTCTTATTAAATTAAATAAATTAAACCTTATTTGATTTAATCTAACATTATCCTCCTTAGTTAAATAAATCAAAATCATTTATTTAATTAATCATTTCCTCTCTATTCTAATTTAAATCAATTCATCAATTTAAGTCAAAATTGTCAAACCATCTAATCTCTCATTAAATTAATCAAAATCTTGATTAAGTTAATCCTCATCACTAAAATCCTCTAGAGAATGCAACTTGCACATGAAAATAGATTTAATCCATTTATTAAATCTCTATTTTCCCTCACATGGCATAAAAAGGGAATATTCCCTCAAGTTTGAATTTGAAATCCAAGTGGACTTAGTCCTTCCAACAAGGAATTTATTTCGCCTTACAAATCCTTTTTCCTTGAGCCAAGTGGCCATTACTCCATTTGACTCTCCATCCACCTTTTCATTTCAACATTTTCAAATTTGAAATTTATGCATTTATGGGCACTTTGATCAAAACTTGCACAACTATCAACCATTCACATGGTGACAAGTGGCATTCAACCATTGGGTGAAAATTAGTCCCACATTTCCCAAATATTTCCCTTTCTTCTAAATTCAAATCTATAAATTGGAGGCTTCTCTCCTCATTCTTCATCCACAATTTCATGCAAAGTTACTCTCTTAACATTGAGAGCCAATTTTGTGCACATCACTCCATACTTCATCATTTTCACAATTCATAGCTAGGTTATGCTCAAATCTCATTGAGGAGATTTGATCAATCTACACACTTCAACATTGCAATTTAGGAGTTGGGAAAGGGTCAATTTCAACATTCAATTGGCACCAATTCCCCCATGGGATCACTAGTTTGCTCACTTAATTAGGATTTACTTTCATTTATTTAGTTTGTTCTTCATTTTCCTAGTTTAAGTTATTAGCAAATGGATTTCATGGGGAATCCTTCATTCTTGTTTGCATTTGATCTAACATCTTGATTTGTTTGTTGTTCTTGTGCAATTGTAGGTTTAGGGGTTCACATAAACCCTTTCAAGAAAAAACCATGGAAAAATATTGCTTATATTCAACTTATCTTACAAACTTCATAGGCACCAAACCATTGGAGACACCAATCCATACAACTGAGCACCAACCTAGAAAGAGACATCAATATCTTCTAATGAGAGGAACCAAGCTACCAATTTAATCAATTAGGAGGAACCAACCTCTGAATTAATATTTTATGTATTGCTGCTTCAATATGCTTCACACATCTGCCTTAATACCTTCACAAAAATGCCAAATTTTTTTCTCTTAGATCTCCTATAATTCTACTATAATATTCCTCTTAGATTCTATATAATTCTTCTTAGATCTATTATGGTTTCTTCACAATATCTAAGCAAGTATAAAATATATTCTTCAAATATACTCATAAACTCCTTCAAATTTGCTTATAGATCTAATCTATATTTTCTCCTCAATCTGCCTTGAATAGGAAAGATGTTCAATAATTACTTGCTTCAAAAAACACTCCACAAACTCTCTTTATATCTTCTTGAAGGGGGGAAACTTCATGTAAGGATGTGTCTTTTACAAAGAGAGACAATTTTTTTAAATTTATATGGAACCCTTCATAACAAAACATGGGTGCTCCACATGAGGGGTCGACTCCTTTCCAAATAAATGCATTTTTTAAACTTGAATCCAAAAGTGGGGTGGCATCATAAAGAGGGTTGGCCCTCTTAATAAAAAAGCATTTTATCTTTTATTTCTCTTTTTAGGCCCATAAATAAATGGATTTTATTTTATTTTCTTTGCAACACGAGGGGGGTAGAAACATGATAATATTCATTCCACATATTAAATTATCTTCCATAGTTGGCCAACATGTGTAGACGAACAATTTAATGGCCTTTGGCCTTATCATTTTTCTTCTTCCTTCACCATTTGACACCAATGACAATAATTTTCCAACAAGTTCTATAATTTCATGTCTTTTTTAAGAAATCAAAAATTAGTAGCAAAAAACTTTGCAATAACTCGTCTCAATTTTTTCTAACATTTTTATTATCTTTACAATAATTGAGGTTTTTGTGGCTAACGATTTTTTTTTGGGGTTGAGTTGTCATATCGAGGCCTACACCCCCAATTTTTCCCAACCAAGGGGGCTATTCCCTAGCCTAGGCCCGCAAACATGAAGCACATTGATAAAAAAGTTTTTGAATTATCCAATAGTAAAATCTATATGATGCAGAGGGTCCTCCCCTCTGCCCAACAAACACTCTTCAAAATATGAAAACAAAACCTGCAACAGAAAATCAACAACTCCCTCAATTAACAATTGTAAACAAAATTTAATTTTATTCATTTGACTACAAATTACATTTCAGTTTCGCCTTCCATGGCCATACTCTTCTTAATCAGCTAATTTGCCTCTTCCTCTACTCTAACTTAGCAAAACTTCACTTTTCCAACTTCTCTCTTTGTCACAATTTTAATTTGTGATAGTGAACCCTCTCTACACATTATCTTTGCATTCTCTGAAGTTCTTATGAGTAGAATCCTCTCCTCTTTATGCTGCACTCCCTTCTATTTGATCATTTTTCAATTTCTTTGCAGCCCCTACACTTCACATTCTCTACTTTACGCACCCAACATCCAACTTGATGCCTTTGTGGTCTTTACTTGATTGATCTCTCAAGTCAATTGACTTCCTTGCTCACTTCTACACACCCTCTCACAAGCAGGTTTTCTTTCCTTCACCACACGTAGCCTCTTCCTCCTGTTGCTACACAACCTTTAAGACTCCTTCCTATCTACCAAGACCCCTCAAACATGGTGCTGCTTTACTCAAGAATTCCCCCTTGCAAGTTAAATTTTCTCTTCTATCTTATGCATGGTCTCTCTCTTGATTTCCCCAATGCAACCCCTTACTCACCTAGCTCGATCCCCCTTTACCGCCTCATCCCTTGTTTTCTTTTGAATTTTCCTTTTTTCCATTTTGGCCTTCACAAATCTATCTATCTTCCCTAATCTATCGACCTTCCTCCTTTCTCATTGTTTCATCATTTTAATTCTCGATTGAATTTTTTGTTGTCTTTGATATTCCCACGCGCCCCTCCATCTCATCGAGCCTCTTCTTTTTTCCTTTTAATTTCTGTTAAATGTTTCTGGACAGCTGTGCCTTTTGTGATTCCATTATCTTTTAAAACAAATGAAAATGAATTATTTTTTCTTCGTTTGAATTTGAAGATGTAATTATATCCCACCGATGTCAAAGATAGTTGCCAGATAATTATAGATCAGCCCAAACAAAAATATGTTATTCCATCAAAATTAAAAGTCAAGTTGATTCACTTCTATTTGGAAATTGTCTTTACATCCATAATTGAAAGTTTCTAAAACTTGATTCATGCTTCCATATTTTGTATATATGTTTACCAGGTAGTATAAAATATGACATCTGACGAAATTCCATCAGCCATGATAGATGCTGGAAAAGTGAAGAAATTTGACTTTACACATCAATCAATTACCATTTAAACTTTCAGTTTTACCCTTCACAATTGTTTGAGTTAGCATAGAGAAAGATCGAATGCGGAGATACTAAACTCAACAAAGTTAAAGATGAGAGATGTCAAACCAAATCTACAGAAAACAAATCAACAATTATTTTTGGGTGGTGTTGATCACCTGTCTGCCCATGTGCTCCTATACCAAACATGCCAAGTAGAAAGATTGTGAGCATAGTCTCATAATAGCGGATTTGAGTAGTCGAACTACTCTTCTAGGTTGCCATCAACCTGCAGTGAAATCCTTCGTTGTCCAAGTGCTGGAAACTAATTTTTCTTCCGCCTTTTATAGCATCATGTCAAAACTTGCACCACCTTCCTCCTGCGACACTGCATCTTCCTCCTCTTCCCCCTCGAGAACTCATTGCCACCAAAGCCCAACCTCCTTTGCCAAATGCTTCCCACACTTCTCTTCTCCTCAGTGGGTTCAAACCCACCATGGTCCAACCTCCTCCACAAAAACATCCTGCCAACATCTGCAACATACACATACCAATCTGTAAGATCCAATTACAAATCTTCATCCACAACCTCACTAAAATCTACATATACCTCATTCCAATCTACAACATCTTCACCCAAATTTGCATACACCATTCCATATTCTTGTCCCAAACCAATATTCAACATATCCATTGAATGCATAATAATATCATCATCAAAGGAAAACAAATTTACCTTGTCTTCTTCAACTGTAACAACTCCAACAGCTGCAACTTCATCCTTCGCTTTGACATCTCCCACACCATTAGCTGTTGCAACATGTTTTTCCCCTTCCTTCGCTGAGATCTTCATCAACCATTCATCCTCTATCACTGAAATTTGTGCCCACAAATCATTTTCACCATTCACTGCGACTTCTTTGCTTCTCACCTCAGTCTTTTCTTCTTCTCTCTTCATGCCTCCCTCATGGCATGTCTTGGCTGCTACTTCTTCGATAGGGGCTACATCTTCCTCTTTCCTACTCAGGCTACAATACTCTTTTCCGCTATATTTTTTCTTTGTCTCACTCTCTTTCACCACTTTTCTCTTACTCTTTCCAACACTCTTTTCCACTTTTCCTCAAACCATCTTCTCCAACGCTTCACACAATTCATCCTCCAAATCATCCCAATACTACTCCCAAAACTGTATCTGCATAGGCCTCTTCACGACCCAACCCATTTTGTCTACTACAATCTCACCTCTCTCGATATTTCATCACTTCTCAAGTTTCCTTCGTGGCTTCAAGCTCTCACTCTTGCTGCTAGGATTCCTCACACACCTACAACAATTGTGACGAGCTTCTTCACTACTGCTTCACACACTTTATTCTCTTACAAACTGCCTCCCAGTCAGCAATCTACTCACACAACACTCACAGGTCCTGGTGGATCCTCTCCACTCTTGGCACTACCTGCTCTGATACCAATTGATGCAGAGGGTCCTCCCCTCTGCCCAAAAAACACTCTTCAAAATATGAAAATAAAAATATGCAACAACAAATCAACAACTCCCTCAATTAACAATTATAAACAAAATTCAATTTTATTCATTTGATTATAAATTAAATTTCAATTTGGCCTTCCATGGCCTTACTCTTCTCAATTAGCCAATCTGCCTCTTCCTCTAATCTAACTCAACAAAACCTCACCTTTCCCACTTCTCTCTTTGTCACGATTTTACTATATAACAACGAACCCTCTCTACACATTATCTATGCATTCTTTGAAGTTTTTACGAGTAGACTCCTCTCCTCTTTATGTTGCACTCCTTCTATTTTATCCTTTTTCAATTTCTTTGCAGCCCCTACACTTCACATTCTCTGTTGTACACACCCAACATCTAGCTTGATACCTCTGTGGTCTTTACTTGACCGATCCCTTAATCCAATCAACTTCCTTCCTCAATTCTATGCACCTCCTCTCATGGGTGGGTTTTCTTTCCTTCACTACACGTAGCCTCTTCCTCCTGCTACTACGCAACCCTTGAGACTCCTTCCTATCTACCAAGCCCCTCAAAAATGGCATTGCTTTACCTGATAATTCCTCCTTGCAAGTTAAGTTCTCTCTTCTGTCTTATGTGTGGGCTCTCTCTTGATTTCCCCAATGTAGCCCCTTACTCACTTGGCTCGACCCCCCTTTACTATCTCATCCCTTGTTTTATTTTGAATCTTCCTTTTGCCATTTTGGATTTCACAAATCTATCTATCTTCCTTAATTTGTCGACCTTCCTCCTTTCTCACCATTTCATCATTTTAATTCTTGATTGAATTTTCTGTTGTCTTTGATATTCCCATGCGCCCCTCCATCTCATTGAGCCTCTTATTTTTTCCTTTTAATTTCCATTAAATGTTTCTCTAGCCATTTGTGATTCCATTGTATTTTAAAACAAATGAAAATGACTTCTTTTTTTGCACGCCTGAATTTGAAGATGTAATTATATCCCAACGATGTCAAAGATAGTTGCCAGATAATTATAGATCGACCCAAACAAAAATATGTTATTCCATCAAAATTAAAAGTCAAGTTGATTCGCTTCTATTTGGAAATTGTCTTTACATTTGTAATTGAAAGTTTCTAAAACTTGATTCATGCTTCCATATTTTGCATATATGTTTACCAAGCAGTAGAAAATATGACATTTGACAAAATTCCATTGGCTATGATGGATGCTGGAAAAGTGAAGAAATTTGACTTTACACATCAATCAATTACCATTTAAACTTTCCCTTTCACCCTTCACAATTGTTTGAGTTAGCATAGAGCAATATTGAATCTGGAGATACTAAACTCAACAAATTTGAAGATGAGAGATGACAAACCAAAGCTATAGAAAATAAATCAACAATTCTTTTTGGGCGGTGTCGATTGCCTGTCTGCCCATGTGCTCCTACACCAGACACGTCGGGTAGAAAGATTGTGAGCATAGGCTCACAATAGTGGAGTTGAGTAGTCAAACTACTCTTCCAGGTTGCCATCAACTTGCAGTGAACTCCTTCACTGCCATGCTAAAAACTAATCTTTCTTTAGTCTTTTCCAGCATCGTGCCAAAAATCGCACCACCTTCCTCCAACAACACTACATCTTCCTCCTCTTCCCCCTCGAGAACTCATGTCCACCAAAGCCTGAAATCCTCTGCCAAATTCTTCCCACACTTCTCTTCTCCTTCGTGGGTTCAAACCCACCATGGTTCGGCCTTCTCCACCAAAACATCCAGCCAACATCTGCAACATACACATACCAATCTGCAACATCCAATTACAAATCTGCATCCACAACCTCACTAAAATCTACATATACCTCATTCCAATCTGCAACATCTTCACCCAAATTTTCATACACCATTCCATATTCTTCTCCCAAACCAATATTCAACATATCCATTGAATGCATAACAATATCATCATCAAAGGAAAACAAATTTACCTTGTCTTCTTCAACTGTAACAACTCCAACGGCTGCAACTTCATCCTTCGCTTTGACATCTCCCACACCATCAACTGCTGCAACATGTTTTTCCCCTTTCTTCGTTGAGCTCTTCATCAACCATTCATCCTCTATCACTGAAAAGTGTTCCTATAAATAATTTTCTCCATTCGTTGTGAATTCTTCACTTCTCACCTCAGTATTTTCTTCTTCTGTCTTCATTCCTCCCTCATGACATGTCTCGACTACTACTTCTTCGATAGGGGCTACATCTTCCTCTTTCCTACTCAGGCTACAATACTCTTTTTCGCTGTCTTTTTTCTTCATCTCACTCTCTTTCACCACTTTTCTCTTACTCTTTCCAACACTCTTTTCCACTTTTCCTCGAACCATCTTCTCCAACGCTTCACACAATTCATCCTCCAAATCATCCCAATATTTCTCCCAAAACCATATCTGCATGGGCCTCTTCATGACCCAATCCATTTTGTCTATTGCAATCCCACCTCTCTCAATCTATCATCACTTCTCAAGTTTCCTTCGTAGCCTCAAGCCCTCACTCTTGTTGCCAGGATTCCTCACACACCTACAATAGCTATCACGAGCTTCTTCATTACTGCTTCACACACTTTCTTCTCGTGCAAACTGCCTCCCAATCGACAATCTGATCACACAACTTTCATAGGCCCTGGTGGATCCTCTCCACTCTTAGGTCTACCTGCTCTAATACTAATTGATGCAAAGGGTCCTCCCCTCTACCCAAAAAACACTCTTCAAAATATGAAAACAAAACTTGCAACAATAAATCAACAACTCCCTCAATTATCAATTGTAAACAAAATTTAGTTTTATTCATTTGACTACAAATTACATTTCAGTTTGGCCTTCCATAGCCTTATTCTTTTTAGTCAGCCAATCTACCTCTTCCTCTGATCTAACTCAACAAAACCTCACCTTTCCACTTCTCTCTTTGTCACAATTTTACTCTGTGACAATGAACCCTCTCTACACATTCTCTGCATTCTCTGAAGTTTTTACGAGTAGACTCCTCTCCTCTTTATGTTGCACTCCCTTCTATTTTATCCTTTTTCAATTTCTTTGCAGCCCCTACACTTCACATTCTCTATTGTACGAACCCAACATCCAGCTTGATTCCTCTGTGGTCTTTACTTGATCGATCTCTCAAGCCAATCGAATTCCTTCCTCACTTCTATGCACCTCCTCTCACGGGTGGGTTTTCTTTCCTTCACCACACGTATCCTCTTCCTCCTGCTACTACACAACCCTTAAGACTCCTTCCTATCTACCAAGCCCCTCAAAAATGGTGCTACTTTACCTAAGAATTCCCCCTTGCAAGTTAAATTATCTCTTCTATCTTATGCATGATCTCTCTCTTGATTTCCCCAATGTAGCCCCTTACTCACCTGGCATAATCCCCCTTTATCGCCTCATCCCTTGTTTTCTTTTGAATCTTCCTTTTGCCATTTTGGCCTTCACAAATCTATCTATCTTCCCTAATCTTTCGACCTTCCTCATGTTAGAGTAAAAGGCTCATTACTTAATTATTTAATTTAAGTCACCTTTTATTATTTCACTTAAGATAAACTTAGAATGCATTTTGTAGGCATTTAATAATTATTCTAATTATTAAATGCACCCTTTAGGGTTTCTCGATCTCCTTTTATAAGGATTGAATCTCATTGTATATTGATTCATTCTCTATGGAAGCATATTCAATGCGACAGTTGTGCAATTGTTCACATAATGCATATTTGATGTTTTATCAGGTCTGAGTTGTTGACCAATAATATCTTGCTTATTTCTTCATAGTGTGATAGGTTTATCATTGCAGGTGATTCTTGGAGTTGTGGGAGTACACAAATCTGCTCTAACATGGTATCAAAGCACCAGATCTGCAGCCGCCTTGTCTACTTTTTTTGAAGAAAACAACTCATGCATTAATATCCGTGATCCATGGTCAAATTTTGAGCATTTCATTAAATCCAAAGCTGTCGGAACAGTCAAGTTTTCCTTTCGTTTCATCGAAAAAGGCCTATGTTTGTCAGATTTGCGAGGGTTTCCAAATCCAAAGCGTACCTACAATTTTGGAGCATTTTGAGCCCAAACGAACATCACGATCATGTTCAGAGCGCCCAAAAACCCCAAAATCGACTATGAAATCGTCGAAATTGAACACAATGAGGGAGGTAAAAAATAATTCATTTTTGGGTCATACGACCTAGTACAACAAACAATCCAATTTTTTTATTAAAAAAAATAGTGTTAAATGGGTGCTACCGTAAGTAAACCACTAGCGGTTAATGTTACCGGTTAGTCTAACCGCCAGGCTTTCCCTTAAACCTTTTTGGAGCAATTTTGGTATTTTGGCCATAACTTTTGAATACAAAATTTATTTTTTGAAAATGAAATATCGTCGAAAAGTTGGTTCCAAGCCCAATCTAGTGGTGTAGGTGTTGTATTCTGGTTTTTTTATTTTTCTAAATTTTTTTAGTCAAAGTCAGATCATCATTTTCACGCTTCTGGGGGCATATCTTTTGCATACGGACTCTATTTTGCACAAACAAATAGGCATTGGAAAGGTGGTTCTACACTCTTTCCAGATCTGTAGCTGGTTTGATGAGATAATTTATCAGGTACATTTTATTCATATTTGTGTTTTTTTACACTTTGCTTAATTACTTGGACGTTCTGACACCTACATGGGATCTGTTTGCGTTAGATGGGTTATGTTGATCTGATTTATCGTTGCTAAGAGTTTCAGTATCTGATTTTTTTATTTGAGTGAGTATCATGGGTTTTTCTACTCACCCTTATGTGATCAAGCTGGATAAAGACAACTGTGAGTCTTGGTGTCATGGCATCTTGACATATCTCAGGTGGCTTGGTATTTTTCCTCATTTGTATGGACTCATACCTACACCAAAAACATCAAGGAGTTTATCAACATGGGTTATTATTCAAGATCATATTGTAGGGGTTATTGGTTGTAGTGTTTATTTTGACACTTTGTGTGCTTTATCTGACATTTTTTGTCCTCATGCACTTTGGGAGATTTTTGGAGACTCTAATATCTCTCCATTCCCAGAGGATCCCACTGCAAATTGTCTCTTCCCTCTTGCAGATGTAGATTTCATACCCTATGATAACCATACTCTAGAGTAGCTTGAGTATATCACAAGTCTTGCATGTTCTGATGGTTTAGAGACTTGTATTCATGTTCCCACTCTTCAGATTGAGACTTCATCAGCATCTCTTATTGTTCCTGATTCAGTGCAACAAGGCATCATTCATCTTCTAGATATAGCTACTTTGGACTCTTATGTTGTAGACATATCTTTCTTGTTTGTGGAGTCCTATATCATAGATTTGGAGGATTATTTTGAGGACATTCATCTCCTCTTTGTTGACAGCCACATCATTGTTGTTGGCCCATCATGTTCATCATCTTTGGAGCATGTGCTTCATCAGTCTTCACAAGTTTCAAGATTGGCATTTTCTCTTTCTGACTTGAGGACGCTTGAGCATTTTTCAGAGACACCTACCATTTGGATTTGGATTCCAGATTCACCCATGTTTTTGCATTGGCTTCACATTTCATCAATTGGCCTATTTCTTCCTAAGGGGATAAATTTTGTTTGCAGGCAGTGGATCATATTCTATCTTAAGATGTTAGCCAGTGATACAGGAGCTATTTCTTTGTAGGGGGGATTCATATCCTCTTTTTCTCTCTCCTATGGGGGGAACATATTTTGTACTTGTGTGATAGAAGTAGTTCTTTGGGGGTCATGTTGATTCCTCTTTCTATCTCTCTTCTTTCACTCTTGTATTTCCATCTCTTTTTGGAGAGGAGTTTTTCCCACTGGGTTTATTCCTTTACTCTACTTCATAGATAGTTGGTTGTGATTGGGTACCTCATTAGGCCTAGTTGTCGGGACCCAAGTTTTCTTTCTAGCTTGTAGTTGCATTGCTTTCATACATTTAGTTTGTAGCTACTCCCTAAGTTCATCTTAAGGGGAGGTGTTAGAGTCAAAGGCTCATTACTTAATTATTTAATTAAGTCACCTTTTATTATTTCACTTAAGATAAACTTAGAATGCATTTTGTAGGCATTTAATAATTATTCTAATTATTAAATGCACCCTTTAGGGTTTATTGATCTCCTTTTATAAGGATTGATGTCACTGTATATTGATTCATTCTCTACGACAACATATTTAGTGTGACAATTGTGTAGTTGTTCACATAATGCATATTTGACGTTTTATCAGATCTGAGTTGAGCAATAATATCTTTCTTATTTCTTCATAGTGTGATAGGTTTATCATTGCATGTGATTCTTGGAGTTGTGGGAGTACATAAATCTACTCTAACACCTCCTTTCTCATAGTTTCATCATTTTAATTCTTGATTGAATTTTCTGTTGTCTTCGATATTCCCACGTGCCCCTCCATCTCATCGAGCCTCTTATTTTTTCTTTTAATTTATGTTAAATTTTTCTCCAACCACACCCTTTGTGATTCCATTGTATTTTAAAACAAATGAAAATGGCTTCTTTTTTTCCCCACTTGAATTTGAAAATGTAATTATATCCCATCGATATCAAAGATAGTTGCCAGATAATTATAGATTAGCCCAAACAAAAATATGTTATTCCATCAAAATTAAAAGTCAAGTTGATTCGTTTTTATTTGGAAATTGTCTTTACATCCATAATTGAAAGTTTCTAAAACCTGATTCATGCTTCCATATTTTGTATATATGTTTACCAGGCATTAGAAAATATGACATTTGACAAATTTCCATTGGCTATGAGGATGCTGGAAAAGTGAAGAAATTTGACTTTACACATCAATCAATTACCATTTAGACTTTCCCTTTCACCCTTCACAATTGTTCGAGTTAGCATAGAGCAAGATCAAATTTGGAGATACTAAACTCAATAGAGTTGAAGATGAGAGATGACAAACGAAAGCTATAGAAAATAAATCAACAATTCTTTTTGGGTGGTGTTGATCACCTATTCGCCCGTGTGCTCCTGCACCACTATACTAATTAATGGAAAACTCTAGACTAATTGAAATATTTTTTACTGGCCGTAATTGTTGTTTTGAAAACCCCTTGTGTACATCAAGCATAAGTAGACCTAAACTTATCATTTTTTGATTTTTTTTCAAATTGAAAAGAATTGTCTAAAGATTGTTCACATACAATATTTTTTCCAAAAATGTAAAAATAATAATTTATTAAAAAATAAGAAAACCTATTATTTCAAGTTTATGGACCAGTTTCATCAAAAAATATTTGAAAAAATAGAAAAAATAATCGTTGTGAAAAAAATACATATTTGAAACCTACGCAATCTCATCTATAATGGGTTTTTATTTTTTTATTTTTTTTACAAAGAACGTCTTCAAATATATGTCCAAATTCACTCTTTTCTAGTGACACTAGCATGACCTTCAAGTTGCAGGTCAAAGTAGGTCCAAAGCTAATGGTCGGTTCCCCAAGCCTTTTTTCGACTTGAAACCCATAGCAAAAACCGGGCCGTAAATTGAAATTTTAAGAAATGGGATCTCATTTAGTTTTTTTTTTTAAATTAACCCTTCAAAAAATAGGATCCCATTTCTAGAATATAGGATCTTGCTTTTGGCTTGGGGTCCTGAAGTGAAATGAGATCCCTTTCATAAAAAGAAAGATCATGTATCACTTTTCCTGATTAGGCATTTTTTCCTAAGTCCAAAAATTCCATGAGAAGTGGACCCAACTTCATGCATTTACCCACTACTTTATAAAGTGTCATGGGGCTTGTGTACACTTTTTATTTATAATCACAACCTTGTCTACCTCCATGTGTGTGTGTCTTGTTTTACACACCCTTTTTAGTTGCATGTACTATCTTGTGCATGTTTTGATGACATTTCTTCTCCTTATTGCACTACATTGTTTCACACCATTTCATTGGACTTTTCATCCATCTTTCTTGTTAGCATTATGGAGGGTATCATACTATTGGTGCTAATTCTTCCTTAGTTTCAATTTGGAGTGAGTTATGTATCTAGTTTTTGTTCCTATATACTAGATAGATGCATGGTTGGTTACTCATGCACTTTGGTGAAATAGAACACATACCATATAGAAACTCTTGCATTCCTATTTTATGGAGGCCACCTTTCATCCTTAGTTGATTAGTATTTTTTAGACTATTGGGTCATGTAGTTTTTACTTATAGTATATTTTTCATTGGTTGAGTAGTGTCATTAGAGTCACTCATACAAATTGATGTGTCATCTATATCTTCAACTAGCATATTATTTCCTTTCTTATCAATGTAATTATTGTTTGATTTGTGTCATTGGGGTCACTCATGCATATTTTTGTCTTTTTATCATGATCTTTAACCTGTTTTAGAGGCGATTCTTCAAATTTTAGTACTATAATAGTCATTTTTTATAGTTATTTACGGCTTCTCCATGCTCCAGCAGTGTTCTTCATGTTCATCTTTCAGACATTATTTTGTAGGATTCTTAGGCCATATGTTTGTCTCTCCTAGATTTGAGGGAGATAGCTATTGTAATTTTGAAGGAAGTTGTCCTTGGGGTGTCTACTTAAGTCCTTCATGTTTTACATCATTTTTGGAGAGGATTTTTCCCCATGAGGTTTTCTCCCTTTCTCTAGTTGTGAAAGATATATTTTTCATTTGTACAAGGGTAACTCATCAAGCCTAGTTGTCACTACCAATTTTTTTATTTTTTGAAAATTCATAATTAGAGGTTTTAAATTCTCCCTAAGTTACACTTAAGGGAGTTTATTAGAGTATAAAGGTATTTTTTAAGTAATTAGGTTTCTTTTCACACTATCATACTTAAGCTCACTTAGGTCATGTGCTTTTTGTCTCAAGTCATAGGATTAAGACACATGTCATGATCTAATTTAATTGCCTTTTATATCCTTTATCAAGAGAAAATCATTATATTATTCATTATTGATTCAAGCCTTTTTCATCAATAAAGCCTTTTTCATCAATAAACTCTCTATCTATTACAACAATTCTATTTTTTCTCAATCTATGATAGGTTTTTGATTGCAAGTGATCTTTTGGAGTTATAGGGTTGAGGAATCATCTCCTATGATCCTAACATCCTATCCATTCTACACAATTTCCCATAAATGAATAAAAATGCCAATAAAGTATGTTAAGTGAAGTATGTGGGATCTTGATCTACTATTGAACATGATTTGGTTCACCCCTTTATGTCACTTCATCTCGATGTTTCCATAAAATATCTTGTAAATGGTATAAGTGGTCATTTATTTGAAGGTTTATTTATGCAAAATTTTCATGTAGAATAGGAAACTGGATGTAGCACCAACAAGATTCTAAAGGCATATCCATTTCCACTTCCTTTTTTTTCCAAAAAGTGGTCCAAAGTTGAAAAGTGACATCATAAAGTTAATTTTGTGAAAGTGAGGAGATATGAATAATTTCTTTCATATCCACTTTTCTATTGATTTCCCATAAAAGGAGGTTAGTGTATTTGTACCTATCAACCAACCTCTTCCCTAACATTAATGAAAACATTTATTAGAGTAATAAGGGGATATAAATCAAATTTTAGTAATTATTTGCACAATTTACATTCACAATCTGAAGCTCAAGAAACATCTATGACTCCAGTGAATTACAAGCACGAGAAAAAGAAATTATGAATGCCATTGCAACATTTGAGAAGGAATTATAGGTACCATTTAAACTAATTGCACAATGAATCTTTGGAGTTGGGTTAGTGCATGGAAAGGGAGGACAAAAGGGGGGGTCAAAAGTGACCACTTTTTTTTCTTTCTAAAATCAACTAAGCATGTACATCACATAACTTACACACAAAATAAATGTCATTATTTTTTTAATGTGTGTAGAAGGAAGCATAGAGAAATCCTTTTTTTTTTTTTTTAAATTTAGATAAGTGAATCAAAAGTTACAAAAAATTAATACATATGTAATAGAGGAATATGAAGACACTCTTCAAAGAAAATGAAAATAAATACTTTAACTTATTTAGAATGTTTAAAAAATTATGTACGACTAGAAAGCTAAGAATTAGCTCTTCATTTTGGTGGTGGTTTTGTAAGAAAATATTAGAAAACTTGTAAAATTAATGAGTTTGAATTTCATATTTGAGTCATTTTATATTAAAAACATACTTTGAGGAGTCACAAGAGATGTCCAACCCTTAGACTTGGAAATCCAAGCTTAAGTAGGTAGGATCATAAAAAAACTTAAAGCATTAAAAATGTATGCATTAAAATACGTGTGTTATGTTTCATAACATGAACATGTTTCATGAAAATATCAAGGTTGGCCAATAATTTGTCCCCATTTCCATTCACTTACCTAGTTGAGAGCTTGAAATTGTTTAGGGATTTTTCTTCCCGGATTTCCAATTTTCTTGAGCATTCACAAAAAAGTCGAGTCAAAATGAACCCTAAATTTACTTATTGAATCGAAAATTTTAAGACTTTAAAGAACATTTTGAATTCCTCTACGAGTTCAAATTTTACCATAGATTTAATGTTGGAAAGGAAAGAGGTAGTATAAATATTAAAGGAATTGACAAAAAATAAGAAAGTTCATATCTAGGTCAAATCTCGTCAAAATAGGAGTCATTTAAGAATGTATGTGTAGACACCTAAATTACACCACCTTCTATTGACAATTTTATACATTAGTTCAACCTAGTCAAATCCCACTACACTATATTGATTAATTAATTAATTCTCCATGTCATTACATTCCATTAGCTAATTAATTTCTTCATATTTAATTTTCTCCTGATTGATTAATTATTAATCAACTAATTCCCCTATAGTGTTCTTTCAAGTAATTAATGTTATTAGTCAATTTCAATCCTCATATTTATCCTATAATATTATCTTCTAAATTCATTAATAGTTTGTTATAATTAATCAATTTCCAAATCTATGCATGTATAATTAATTATCCTCTCTTGCATTTCACAGGTAACTTCATGCACACATAATTAATTAATTATAAAAATAATTGATTAATTACCTTCACATGTTATTCTCAAATGTTAACTTCTTCTATCCATACAGAATCTTAAATTCTTATGATTTATGCATGCACAATTCTAAATAGAATAAATCAATTAAATCAAATATCATGTAAATTAATCTCAACTATTCATCTTTTTCATTTAATGTCTATAAATCCACCTCTTTTATCTTGATCTGTCATTCTAAATAGAATAAATCAATTAAATCAAATATCATGTAAATTAATCTCAACTATTCATCTTTTTCATCTAATGTCTATAAATCCACCTCTTTTATCTTAATCCGTCCTATGAATAATTTTACATATTTATCTTACAAGAATACCGCACTAATTTTGAACATCTTTATATTCTATCATTATTGAGAAAATTGTTTTAATGCTTAATCTAAAGTTTGCTTTGTATTAAAATAATATTAATCTTAATTAATGTTGTTTGTTTCTAATTATTTCGATTTTAATTCCACTACTTAAAATATTATAAATTGATTAACTTGTTAGTTTTACTTCTAGAAGTGACCTTTTACAATGTTACATCTAATGTCTACTTCTCTTTATTTTTTTTGCATGAAACTAAAAACCTTAGTAAAACAAAGAAAAATACTAACACTTACAAAGTTGCAGGATTCTTTGGAACTAGAGGATATTTTGATGTGACATCCTAACCTCTTGACCTCCTAGTAATGCCTACAAAACCAAAGGAATCAAAATATTAAGACCATGTGGAGTTTGAGTCAACAATCTAACATTGTCTTCATAATATATAAAAGTACAATTTCTAGTCAAGTTTTGGCATTTGTGTCAAAATTGAAGAAATATTACTTTGTGGAGTTATGATACAGGAGCACCCAGGTGCACATGTAATCAACATCACCCAAAAATATTTTCAATTGGTTGTTTTAGTTTTGGTTTTCTTAGGCTTTATTTTGGCATCTCTCAACATAAAGAACTTCATTATGTAGTCAAACTGTCAATTTGAAGTTTTCGCCAAAATGTCATTTTTAGGCTCCACATATAGTTTTAAAAATTATTTCTGGGAAACCTGTAGGGCCTCAAGTAAAATCCTTTTGCAAGGGAATTTTTGGAGGTACCATGTGAAATGTGCAAAAAGAAACAAAGTCACATCTTTCCTAGTTTGGGATATTTTAAAGTCGGAAGTTTGTTGAAAAATATCGCCTATTCCAAGCCTACTCGCCAATTTTTTCATTCAATTCGGATATGTTTGAATTTTTTGCCTTTCGACACCTGATTATGTCAAATTGGCATATTTAGTTTTTCTCCAAATTGTTGAAGCAACATCAATTCATGTTTATTAATTAATTTTCCAAATTGAAATAAAAAGAGTAAGAATATTCATGTTGGAAGCAATATAAAAAAGAGACCAAGTTGATAGAATACCAAGAGCCATGGTAAGTATGGGATGCCAAGAATTAATAAACAATAAAAAGAAAAGAAGGAAAATGGTCTATGTTGAAGGAGAAAGGGAAAATTTAAAAGGATAAAATGAAACGAGATGAGAGAAGTGAGGGAGCATCATGGAAAAAATTAAGGGGTTGCACAAAGATTAGAGAGAGGTTATGAAGGGAGAATAGAGGCAACTGCAACCATTTGAATAAAAATTTTGAATTGTAAACTTGCAGGTTTGGAGCAGCAGTGAGGAAGAGAAGAATTTTGGGAGTGTTTAGATATTTGAACCAAAATTTGTAATCGTGAATAGTGGCATGTGAATAAATTGGATTATAGATTTTTTTTTTTTTTGAATTGCATTAAAGTTTGTTTGGATTATTTTAATTGACATCTGAAGTTGTCAATTTAAATGGTAATTGTTGTGAATTTGAAGATTGATTTGTGAATTTTGGGAGTTGTAATTATCCGTGACTACCAAATTTCAAAGTCTAGATCCTATCAATATATGCAAAGTTGTTTTTAGCTATATTTTCAAAAAGAAACATGAAGATGAAAAGTTTTTCTAGATAGAGGATCTTTCAAAAGAAGTCCTAAGGTCTAGATCTCCAGTGCATCCCCACAAATAAGAATAATAAGGAATTACTAAATGAGAAGAAATAATGAATGAATTATTAAATAATGGATGGTTTTATCTTTTTCCTACAAATGAAGTACAAGTCTAAGGGAGACACCCCACCCTCCAAGATTCATTCAACATGGGACAACATAACTAATACTAATATGGGACATGTTGATATGGAGGACTTCCCAAGGAGGATGCCAAACACCGATGCCATCAGCAAAGCGAGAAGGATGGTGTAGAATGCAATAGCACAATCTCAAATATTTCTAATCTCAGTATAGTGTCTAGGCCTGGTGATGGCTTGTGCCAATAACTACAATGCTGGGCAAAAAAGAGTTATCATAATTGAAGGCATAATCCTTTCAAACTTGACAGTAGAAGCCATTGTAGAATTTTCGCCCCAAATGTAGAGTCACTATTTACTATTACTACATAGGGTAAATATGAATGTAATCTAAATTCTAAAGATGAATAAAATATGCTTGTACCTTGTTATCAATATGAATATTATCTCATTTGATGGTTGTCTCATTTTATGTTACCTCAATTGATGTTATTCATGGTGAAATAGTACATTTATGTGAATGAAAGGTTATTGAATTATTATTATTCTAACTTTGGAGATGTTTATGTATATTGCATATTGTTATGAAAAATTGACTACTGTGTGCATGTGTTAGTGGATGCAGGTATGTGTTCCATTCCTCCAAGAGGAGGGGAAGTATCACTCGGGAGAAGATCTTGGTTGGGTAACCGGTAAAAGTAAACTAATTGAGCATATACACACACGACATTAGAATGATTGAGTTGTGTTAGTTTGTGGGTAATAGGTAAGTCATCCTTAGCCAATATGTTTGCATTTGAGAGTCTCGTTGACCTCTGCATGCATTGGGTGATGTTTATCTATTTGATATTTTGAGATCTTTCTTGTGCTATTACGATCATATAGACAGGTGGGATGTACGTGGAAGTGTGTTTATATATGCACATGCATGTCACTGAGATCTAATGACACGTATATGCATATGTATAGATGTACCACACATAAACACTCATCAATATGATGGTAATCATGAATGAATATATGTGAAACATATGTGAATGTATATATATGTGTATAGCATATAAGCATATCCATATGTATATGTATATTTATACATGTGTACATTGGCGAATGGACATGCTCATACGGATGCATCAATATAGATATACCTACACATACATGTACATAGAGGTATAAAAATTTATACACAAACACACACATATATATGCATACATTTAATATAATGTGTTTATTATATACTATATTTCCTATACTTATATACATATCGAATGTATTCTTACATTATGGGCTTGTGATATATATAAATATATATACATATATATGTATTTATGTAAATATATATTAATGATTATATATAAATATAAATAGATATAAATAGATATAAATAAATTATTGTTGGCTAGAGACACTGCAGTATCACTTGGTGATGTCATTTATGGAAACTCTAATTGATGATCAGATACACACACTATCATTCGATCACACCAACAGACAGATTGAAGATTGATCAAGAAGAACAAAGTATCCAGTAGCACAGTGTTCATCGATCTATATAAAGATTTCATGTTATTATTTTGTGTTGTGCATCTTAGGAAATGATTTTTGGTATATTATCTTTGTTACTACTGAAGCGCAGTGGCTCGTATCAATTCGTGTGGAAGTTAGAAGATCTAGTTGGCTTATTCTCAGTTTTTCTTGTATTGGAGCCGACTTCATGAATGTATTATGTAGCAGATGTATAAGGAATAATTAACTAAATGTTTTCATGCTCGATTATGTTTGTTTGGGTCCCCTCTATGTCTTAACTGACTTTGGAGGATGTGCATAAAGATTTAATCAAGGATCTAGCTGACAGTTGTAATTATTTTGTGTGTTCTATTCAAGCCGACAAAGTGAAATTGAATTCTATGTTGCAGATATATATATAAGATCATCTGTATTATTTTGGAGAAAGTATAAAGTGTGTGGCAATGCGAATTGTGAGTTAGAGTAGAGCATAAGAGCGATAATGTGTAGTTTCACTTGCGCATAAAGAACTTGTATTGCGAGTGTGAGCAGAACAGAGCAGAAGTGTAGAATCAGTCTGCAAGACAAAAGATTGTATATTGTGCTTAACCGAAATTGTAATCAGGCATATGTAGATTCTATTTTTCTTAGTTCAAACTCTCAGATGGTTTTAATCTGATTTTATTTGTAAGGCAGTGAGCCTTCCCTTTGAGCAGTGAGTTCTAGGTAGTGTGCCTGAATGCAAGTGCATTACCCTTAGTGCAATCTTCATTTGAGTATACTCAGATTAACTTGTGGATTGGCCATCCACCGTGGTTCTTCCCCTAACTGGGTTTCCACTTAAAAATCCTTGTGTTATGGTGTTGTGTTCATTTGCTTCACATTTATGCATTATGCTTGAATGTTGTTAATGCTTTGAAGATAAAGGTTAATAAAGTCTATTTTTGCACAACACTGATTCACCCCCCCTCTCAGTGTAGCTTGTTTCCAACAATTGGTATCAGAGCTAGTTCCTCTGAAAGAAGTCTAATAGCTTGGGGAGATCTTGGAAGGTGTTTCAATGGATTCAAGCAGTGTTCAAAAACAACTTTTGGTGGCCCTGGATGATCTTGATCAGTCAAAGGCTGAAGTTCAGAAATTAAAAGCAAACCTCTTAGATGTTGAGAAATTCATTGAGTCTCTGAAAGAAAAATCAATAAGTCTCGAGAGAAGAGAAAGGAACTTTGTGATCAGATTAAGTAGAGTGACAGTAAGAGCATTGAAGAAGAACAACTCAGTCAAGCCTTGGAAGAAAAGACAGACGAATGTGAAAAGCTTACCAGAGATAATGCAGTCCTAAGCATGAAATGGAATCTATCATGATGAGGATGAACAAGGAGATTGAAGACAAAAAGAAAAATGAAGAGAACCTAACACAGTCCCTGAAAGAAAAATCTGAATTATGCAACTGATTGGATGATGAATTGGAACAATCTAAAAATAGTGAAGAGGCACTTGAAAAATAGATGGATGGTCTCATAAATGAACTTGTTGCTGAAAATGAGTATAAAGAGAAGTTCAAAGCTAACTCTGCCATGCTTGATGAACTAATTAGCAGTCAGAGGACTCATGGTGACAAGCGAGGTCTTTGATATGAAGAAGGAGAATGTTCCAGATCCGTGCAAAAGAGATTTAGACAAGGAAATCAAATGACCAAATCTAGATGGTATCCGGTAAGGCAACCTAATGCTCAGATATTTAATGGATATTGCTTTAGTTGTAATAAATTTGGACACATGGCTACTCAATGTAAAAGTAGAATGAATCAAAGTGGTCCATATTTCTCAAGTCAGTGTTTTATTTATCATAAAGTTGGTCATAAGTAAAATGAATGCAAAAATGTGATGAATCAGTTCATAGAAATATCATATGTTATACATGTAATAGACTTGGCCATACTGCTAACTAGTGAAAATCAAGAGGAAATTAGTGGAACAACTGGTCTAGAAAAAGAATTGTTGTGTGCTATAACTGCAACAAAATTGGACACATTGCTACATTATGTTGCAACAGAAGAGGTCCAGTAAATCAAAAGAAAAAAATGCAGAAGGATATCAAAGGAAAAGGAAAAGTCACTGCAGATACATTCAGACAACAAATGCAGAAGAAATGGGTGAAGAAAGAACCCTCTACTGAAGAAAGTGTTCCAGCACCAAAACTTGCTTCTGGTAATTCCTCTAGGAATTAGTTTCAGGCCCTTTGGCCTAGGGGGAGCAGTCGATAAAATCATTGAACCCCCTAACCAGTAAGTGACACTGGATGTGGATGTGTATAGTAGATGCATAGATGCTCAAAAAATGTTGTGGAAATCATTAGAGGAAGTGGTATGTCATATTGGAGGTCCGCATAATTTTTACCCATCATAGTGCATAGAAATAGGGTAACCAGATGTATTAGGGTTAAAGAATTTATTGCGACAAAAGGGTTAGGTATGTAAATGATAAAAATTCATTTCTATTCTTCACTTTTCACTTTGCATTTGGAAGAAAATAAGTTTGGAGAGCTCATAGGCGAACCTTGGTGAAATGAGGTGAGATTCAAGCGTGGAAGTGATTTGACAATCAAATTTCGATCCGATGAAAAAGGTATTTTTCAGAAAAATTTGCGAATCTGTGATTTGGTCAAAATGAATACTCCTCTGGTAGTTTAAGTCAAGGACACACCTCATCCTAAATTCAAATGGCATCCTTACAAGTCTCTTGAGACCGATCCGTTAGGAGCATTTTTGTCTGTTTCATACGTATTTTTACACATCGAAGACATTAAGGTTTATATTCACGCCAATATTGAAGAACTAGGAAGTTATCAACTACTGAATTTGTACAATAATCATATCATTGGTGAAGATTACTGTGTAAATCCGGAACATAAAAATCCTAGAAACAAAGAAGTTCACTCAAATTGTCAAATTTTTCATGTTTGAAGAGTCAGAGTGGGTTCGTTATGTTTTGAGTTGAGTGCATGATGAATTTATGTGGCTTAGCATTCCATTCAAAACTACAAAGGAAGCTATCAATGCAGTAACTGGTCTAAACTCTTCCGGTGGACTACCAATTCTGAAGTCTGTGAAAAACTAAACGGTCACTGATGCTACAGGCTCTACATATGGCAGAAGGGAAATGACTATTGATAAAATTGTTGATATAGATGTCAAATTTGCATCTATGGTCATTGGATACAAAATTTATCATTCTAGTAGAGACAACTCTATGTCCGGCACAACAATTTATGTCGCATATCAAATGGTGAAGGAAAATGCAGATTATGATCTCTATGAACTGCTGAGAAGTTAGCTAATGGAGAATCTTGCAAATATCAAGAAAGATAAGAAAAACTCTTTCAAATATGGTAACTTGCTTTTGTGCTTATTCTGTTATTTCATGAGTGAAGTTTTGGGAGTTGGAAAGGTTCATTGGCAAAAGGACAAGCTGTCCACCGCACAAATCAGAGATCTATTGTACAATTTTGTAGACACCAAAACAAAGAATGCAGCTATTTGAGGATACTTTAAAAGCTTTCAGGCTATGATGCAAGCTAGGGAGAGGATTCCTACCTCAATTGTAGAGAAGTACAAAGATTCAATTTGCTTCATGGTGGATGTTGATCAGTGTATGATGGAAGCTGTTAATCCAAGAACTATCTGGATCATGCCTATGGGGTATGAAGTTGAAGAGAATTTTTTGGAGATGTATGCACAACACTTGCTATGTAAACCTCTAGATCCAATGGAAGAAAGGTTCGGTACCTATGCTGAGAAGGAAATATAGGTTCACAACAAGCTCAAGAAACCTGTGGTTACTAAAAGAGTTGGAAAAGAGGTAGAAGTTCTTGCAGAGAGTATGGGCATATCTGTAGAACTACTGAAAGAAGCCAGCAAGAAAAGGGACGAAGTTGAAGCAACAAAACAAGCAACAAAGGAGGCAACACAAACTCAATCAGCTAGTCCGACAGCACCATCTTCCCAAGTTAGAACAACTAGAAGTTCTACATCCCATTCAACTCCTGTAGCAAAGTCCATCCCTGTAAAAACTTAATCCAAGGGATCCGACAAAGAAGGCAAAAGGAAGAAAGATAAGAGCAAAAGAGCGTATATGGCAGTTTCTAACGATGAGGAAACATAGTCTGATGAAGGCGTCAAAGAAATAAAACATCAAGGCACCAAGGCAAAAAATGTCACAAAGGGAAAACCCTCCGGTGAAGATGTTCAAGCGAAGAAAAATACAAAGACTGATAGCTCAGGTATGTCAATTGCAGAAGTTGAAAAGGCATTAGTCAAAGATGGTAATCGCAAACCTCTCTGTAAATGGTACGAGTCTTTTGATGATTCTGATAAAAGAATTCTTGAACAAGCAACAATAAAACACATGAATATTTTCAATAAAGTTTTGATATAAATTATGCCTAGTCTGCCCAAAAGCCTATATGACATTTTGGAAATGAGGAGACTTAATGCCAAAATAGAAGAAGAACAGATGAGAGAAAGGATTCTTGAAGAACTGTGTCTGGTGATGTCTATGGATGACATGAAGGCATTCTTGAACAAAGCCAAAAGAAAATTCTGACGGAGATACTGTTGAATGAGAGAATTGAAGTTGTAGCTAGGGAAAATCATGTTCATGATGCCCCATCAGGTCTAGAAAAGGAAGCAGAAGAAGAAAATTTTGGTACAGCTGAGGATTCTCAAATTCCTCTTGCAGAGGATAGCACAAAAATTCCCATGGAAGTCGAGCTACCTAAAAATGTATCAGTTGAAAAGGTAGAGATCCCTGAAAAAAAATCAAAACCTATCATTGAGGAAGAAATAGTTGAAGAAAAGAAAGATGATGTAAAGTCGATCCCAATTGAAGCAAGAGACACTGTTTAGGCAGTGAAGAAATTTTTGGTTGAACATAAAGAAGAATTGGATCCAGAATTGATTGAAGGTCCCATTGACCTATCCACTTTAAGTCCAATCCAGAAGATGAAAGTAGCTTTGTTTTCTCAAGCACAAGCCAGAGAAGAGCTACTGAAGTCACACATTGAAGATAGTGAACTGCTAAATCTTGCATCTAGAGTATTGGAGAAGATAATTCCATCTTATGTGAAGGATCTGACTCATTCCTCCTCCAGTGAATTGAAAAATCTTATCAACTTTTTTAGTACTCACTTTGAGTCACTAGAAAAATCTGCTATGGTGAAAGTACAAAAATAATTTGATGTCAAAAGGTTTAGTGGATTGAAGGTATTGATTGCTAAAGATAAAATTGTTTTAGCCACATGTGTAAAGAATGTACAAAATGCTTTTTCAGAAGGTGGTAAGATCTACAAATCACGTTTGTGTTTTCAAAAACTTACTGAAGCTAATGAGAAGAAGATCAAAGATTTGGAAAAACAATTAAGTACTATTTCTAAAGCATTTGATCCTCTTACTAGTGGTATTGGAAAAATAGAAGGTGAAGTGATGTCTGTGCTTTAAAATATAAAAGGATTGAAGCATGAGAATGATAAGATTGTTGCTAGAGCATGTGAACTCAGAGGCATAATTGGTCCTAAAATTGAGATAATGTCAAGCGCTCTAAAGGAAGGAGATGACACTATAGTAGTTGGTGATCCGACCAACTTGGAATCTATAGAAACACAGTCCTACCTGATTTGCGATCATATAAAAATCATGGAGAGTCTCAAAAGAGTTTGGGACACTAATCTAATCCAATTGAAGAAAGATTTTGCAGACATTTTTTAGTTTATGTAAGTTAAAGAAGCATTTTTGCATAATAGTTTTGATTGATCCATTTTTGGTATGTGATCCCTACCTTTTCCATTGATGTCAAAGGGGGAAAAGAGTGGAGTGAAAAATTCTTAATCATCTCAGGGGGAGAATTGTATTTTTAGAATTTTGGAGATGGCGATGTAGTTTATCTTGGTACTGATCTGACACTTAGTCATTTTTCACTAAGTGTTGTCATCAATGCCAAAGGGGGAGATTGTTGGAAAGAGACACTGCAATATCACTTGGTGTTGTCATTGATGGCAACTCTAATCGATGATCAGATATGCACACTATCATTCGATCACACCGACAGACAAATTGAAGATTGATCAGGAAGAATAGAGTATCTGGTAGCACAGTGTTCATCGATCTATATAAATATTTCATGTTATTATTTTGTGTTGTGCATCTCAGGAAATTATTTTTGGTATATTATCTCTGTTACTATTGAAGTGCAGTGGCTCGTATCAATTCGTGTGGAAGTTAGAAGATCTGGTTGGCTTATTCTCAGTTTTTCTTGTCTTGGAGCCGACTTCATGAATGTATTATGTCACAGATGTATAAGGAATAATTAACTAAATGGTTTCATGCTCGATTATGTTTGTTTGGGTCCCCTCTATGTCTTAACTGACTTTGGAGGATGCGCATAAATATTTAATCAAGGATCTAGTTGACAGTTGTAATTATTTTGTGTGTTATATTGAAGCTGACAAAGTGAAATCGAATTCTATGCTACAGATATATATAAAGATCATCTGTATCATTTTGGAGAAATTATAAAGTGTGTGGTGATGCAAATTGCAAGTTAGAGCAGAGCAGAAGAGCGATAATGCACAATTTCATTTGCGCATAGAGAACTTGTATTGCGAGTGTGAGAAGAACAGAGCAAAAGTGTATAATCAGTTTGCAGGACAAAAGATCGTATATTGTGCTTAATCAAAACTGTACTCAGGCATATGTAGATGCTATTTTTCTTAGTTCAAAATCTCAGATGGTTTTAATCTGATTTTCTTTATAAGAAAGTGAGCCTTCCCTTTGAGCAGTGAGCTCTAGGTAGTGTTCCTGAATGCAAGTGCATTCCCCTTATTGTAATCTTCATTTGAGTATACTCAGGTTTAACTTGTGGATTGGCCATCCACCGTGGTTTTTCCCCTAATAGGGTTTCCACGTGAAAATCCTTGTGTTATGGTGTTGTGTTCATTTTCTTCATATTTATGCATTATGCTTGAATGTTGTTAATGCTTTGAAGATAAAGGTTAATAAAGTCTATTTTTTTCATAACACTGATTCACCCCCCCTCTCAGTGTAGCTTTTTTCCAACAATTGTAATATTTAAATATATACATATGTATATAATACATATTATCTATATATATAATAATATATATTCAACATATTATATATTTAAATTAAGATCGACTCTCTTATTCATTCAAATCGATTTATAAGGCTGATATGTAGTCGATAGATTATATGAATGGAAGTTGATATTGACTATGTCAATGGAGGATGATTTAATAGTTTATGATTGTTAAATGCAAATCAATTACCATGAGGAATGACACACAATTTAAATAGTTGCATTACATTTTTTATTGTTGTCTATCATAAACTTGACTTAGTTGACATTTTTATGGAGACTATGCTTAACTTAGTCTAACATATTAAACTGCAAGTCGATTCATTCACCATTTGGATCAATAGTAATATGTTGTCATAAAATGGGAATCGACTGAGTTTGATGGCACCAAATGTGAGGGAAACAAAATAGGAATTGGTGCCACCTTTGTGTTTGGTTTGTTGTAGATGTCTACTCATTGTAACTATTCGATTTATGCATATGCTGATTGAATTAGTCTTTTGTATGTTGTCACAAAACAAGTCGACCTATAGGTAAATAAGGTGAGTATTAGCTTGAGAATTCACAATCTTTTAGCTGAGATCCATTGCATGAAGCTTGTCATTTTGAATGCCTAAACTATAGGCCATGATTTTGATAGATTACTCTATAAATAGCCGAACTATTCTAGTTGAGAGGGATGCATTCCTTCAAGAGATTACACATCTTTTGCAATTCACAATCCATTATTTGTTGAATATCCAAGATATTGAGAGGGGGTGAATCAGTATCTTCTTCAATTTATTGAACAAATACTATCCAATTAATCCAATGCATAAGACTGTTAAGATAAGAAAAAACATTAACTGAACATGGAAACACAAGAACACAAGAACACCAAGATTTTTACATGGAAAACCCGGAATGGGAAAAAACATGCCAAGGATGAACTCACAATGTAGTATAAATGGCTATAAGATATTACAAAAGGGTGGCTCACTGCCAAGACTCACTGTCCAAAAGAGAGACTCACTACCTACAAAAGATACAGTAACAAAAATGGCTTACAGGTAGAGAATGAACTGATGCAAGTAAACCTTAAAGTGCAAATTCAGTTCCTTTGAAGCTCAAGAAAATTCACGTGCTAGCAGATCACTGTTCACTCTTTTTGCATCCACACTTAATCCACCAACATTCACATACTCTTCTTGTCATCTTCAATCTCCAAAACTATCCTGTATATATATTTTACTTGCCCATAAGTATCAATGAGGTCAGCTCCAAGTAAATACAAAAACTTCTCAAAAATAATTCAAGCCTGTAGCATGCTACTACATGTTGGCATGGATTGCACAAACAAAATTTAATCCATTACTCCTTCAACCGCTTATTAGGTTGGCCAGAGATAGACCTAATAACAAAAATGTAAATAAAATGATGCCAACAATGAACACGAGAATTTGTACGCACGAGATTATGTCCATGCATGTTTTCATCGACCAAAAACCATTTCCCACGATTGTGGGTAACAACGATCATCAGAGGGGAAATGTAGACCAAAATACTGGAGGACATTTCTGCATTACCGGTTCAGAATACCAGATCAACATGACTTGAAATTGCAGTTGCAACTCATATATCATGGTGACATCAATGACAAAAAAAATCTATATCAAGAGATGTGTTCTTCTTCATTCTTCCAACAACATTTTCCCAGCCGTACTTTTCTTTGCATTAAGAGAGTGAAAGGAAGTAAGCTCATATTTTTGTGAAGAGATTATATTTGGAGAGAAGTAAGCTATCCACAAGTGAGATAAAGATATTAAGAGATTCTTGATAAGCTAATTATCAACCTATTTGTTGTTGGAGATGGTTGCATTGTTGTCTTAGTTGGATAAGCGATAATAGGCGTGAGGATCCCTTCTTTTTTATTTTACTTTGATTGATTTGTTTTGCATGCATGGTTGAGATGTCTTTTCTAGTATATGCATTAGAGAGTTTAAACTACTTTAAAAAGGAGAGTGAAGCCATTATGTTGTTTTCATAGTGTGTTTTTATGTACTCCATAATAGGAGATGGGTGTTTATCATAGGTATTATATACTAGGTATGATTGAACATGAAAAGCACATATGGTGCCTTTAGCTTGGTTATTGATTTAACTAGGAAAGGTTGTGTTGACTCCTAGGATAGATAATCTAGTATGGAGGAAGTTTAAAGTACTTACTTGTAAGTAGGGTTATCCAAGTATATAGGTTATCTTTGGAATGATGGACTATCCTTAGATGGAAATAGCTAACTTGTGTACTTACTAGTTAAGTAGGTTTATTCCACGTAGATTAATATGGTTGTAGGTTATCTAGGATTATGGAATATCCATTGAAGGAAATACCTATGTGTAACTTAAGATAGCCTTAAGTAAAATCAGCCCTGAGTAGTGTATGTGATAGATGACTTCATTTGAAGTACTGAATGAGAACACTTTGGCCAAAGTAGTGTGAATGTCTGAGACTCTACTTGATTTGTGAGACTATCGAGACTACACTGTTAGTTCACCATGATCTAGTATTACATGCTAGACAAAGATTGTAGGGTTACAAGTTCTAGTTATGTAGGACACAACACTATGCTCAGTTGGTTGTTGTTATCATTTACTCTACCAATCTCTTTGTAAAAGGGAAGGGACATCTATCGAATGATAGATGTGCGGGGGACTACATTATGAGTCTGTGGTCGGTGGAAAAGTGCCTGAGTGATGCTTCTCCTCCATAGAAGGTGACATAAGAACCAATATTTGAAAGGAATAATCTTGGAGTGTCTTATAGTTATTTATTCTAAAGCTCTTTGAGCTATGTATGTAATTGTATGTTTTCTTACATTGATGTATTTATGAAATGAAAAGGAATTCATGTTGTAATATGTTATTCATCTTGATTGAAAATTATCAATAAAGAATTTTTTTAATTATTACAATGGCTCGTTACTTTGTTTATTTAATCGTTTGGTGGAAAATTAAAAAAATTTACTTCATAGAAGGGTTAGTACATTACATGTGGTATAAGATCTACCAGGTTTATCTTTGGAACCTATGAGCTCGTCATTTTTTTGTCCAACATTATCTAATGTTGTGAATTCTTGTGCCACGATGGTGCATCTCAGATTAATGACTCAAAATTTAGTAATCGGAAACAAGCTCTACCTCAAGGCCAATAAGGAAAAAGAAGCCATTGTTAGAACCATAGAAGGAACCAACTATGATAATGCTATTTGGTTGAGTGACACTAAAACCTTTAGTCACACACTTTCTCAAATCAGCGATCTGAAGAGGAAGATGAAGATGGAGGCTATGTACAATTACCTACCAACCATCTCACCAATTTTTTTTGAGTCATTACCACTTTGCAGGGATATTCCTTCGAAAGAAAGTGTTAGTCCAACATTCATCTTTAGGGATCCTAGAGTTCTACCACTAGCTGAAGTAATAGAAATTTCTTCAAGTAATGAGTCTGAGGGATATGTACCACGAACACCGACAGACATGAAATGGTCTCATGAACAAATGTCTACGAAAAATGTAGACTACATTGTTGATGAACATCATATTGGCATTGCCTCTCAAAACTACGTATCAGATGATAAATCCAAAGGTTATTATCCTTTTCGAGATAGGTATGAACAAATGAGAGATGAACAAAAAGATAGGGAACAAAAGTTGTCTTGGTCTATAGGTTATACTACTTTAAGTTATGTTTCTGAGAGAAAATCCAAAGGATACTCTCCACTTGACTATTTGAATAGTCACTCCATGTAATCAAAAGGATATTGAAATCCTCAAGAAATGAACAAAATTATGTGTTTATCAAAATAAGCGTATGCTTGATCTTATGTGGAATTATTGTGTACATGTGAATGTTTACTTTTATGTTTTCCATAAGATAATTTATAACATAATTTAGTCTAACATGGATAAGACATTTAGGTAAAAACCAACTAGATAAGCATGGTGAGGACACAAACTAATCCCGAGGTTGGACAAGAAACCACTGGAGTAGAGGCTAGGTTTGACCAAATCTTGGAAAGGTTGGCTAACCTTGAACAAAAAAGATTTAAGGATAGGGTAGAAAAGGAAGTACTCGTTAATAAACGTGAGGGAAAAAATTCTTCCTGTGGGCATAATGAAACCCATAATCATGAGAAGGAAAAATCACCTACACCATCTGTTGAAAGGAATAAGAATCTTGTAGCTTATGAACTTTCTAGGGACATGAAGAAGGTTATTCCACCTAAGTTTGATGGTAGTGTTGGAGGTGATGAGGCTAAGTTATGGCTTGTTCAAATGGAAAGTTATTTTGAAATACAAAACTATGATGAGGTTACTAAAGCCGCATGGGGTGCGTATCAGTTAGTAGGTGAAGCCTCTAACTGGTGGATGAACAAGAAGTTGGAACTTAATATCAACTCATGGAAGTTGACATGGGGATAATTTGTGGAGATTTTCCACAAAATATGGTTACCACAACTTTACTATGACCAAAAACTTCCATATTTTCAAGGTTTGGGGCAAGGTAACAGGACGGTCAACGAATACTGGGAGAAGTTCACCTGACTTCTACGCTATGTTCTCATATATCATAAGGATGAGCACTTATTTATTAGGAAAATTATAATGGGACTCAATATTTAGATTGGAGGAGAAGTGGATATGCATGGTCCAACAATAATGGATCTTTTATACGAGAAATCAATTAAACATGAGCAAAATCTTAGGGCTAATTCCACTCGTCAAGAAAGAAAAGAGCAAAAGAAAGATGTGGAAGTTCCTAACAAAATGGTTCCTAAGGAGGAATCTATGCACAATGCTCCAAGGAAAAAGGGGAAAATATTATGCAATAATGGAAAAGAGATTAAGAGGGAGTGAAAAATGAATGATTCTATCATGGGTAATACCAATAAGGCTAGTGATAATGTCAACAAATCTAGAGAAACCATAGGGAAAAGAGGACCGACTACAACATGTTTTATATGCAAAGGGGATCACTATGCTAATGAGTGTCCCAATAAAACTTATGAATCATGGCCATATGGTAATCCATTACCCACTCAACAAGCGATGTTTTAGCATAGGATACATGCAACAATGGGCGATTGACAAGATGAGTACCAAGTAACTCCAATCGAAATTCCAAGTATTTTGTTTGGCTTACCTATTTCTATTCTTATTGATATTGGTGCAACTAAGAATTTCATTTCACCTATAATATCTAAAAAATTATCTAGAAAGGCAAGACACATGGTAATGTCTTGGAATGTAGAGTATGCAAACTAAACAAGAGAAAAGGTGGATCAATGTCTATTCGAGGCTAGGATAGAACTACCTAGTTTTTCTACACAAGTTAACATTTATGTTGCACCTCTAGGATCATATGATGTTATCCTAGGAATGAATTGGTTGTGGAAACATAGGGCTATAGTAGACTGTCATGCTAATACTATAGAATTCCTAGATGATTTTCTAAATCAAGTTAAATTACAAGGGATACCTAGGGAGGTTAGGGTTTGAAAAATTATGACAATGCAACTTATAAAAGCTAAGAAGAAAGGATGTAAACTCTTCGCCGTAAAGATTGAAGAACTTGGGAAAGATAGAGATGATTCAGAGTTCCAGAGTTTATAGAAACTAGAAGATGGTGAAATAGATGAAATTGGAAAATTGGATACGGAGAAGTATCCAATATTGAGGAAATTTTCGGATGTGTTTCTAGAGGAGTTACCAGTGTTTCCTCCGAAAAGAATATTATAATTATCTATAGATATAGTTCCAAGATCAAAACCTATTTCTAACGTACCCTATAGGATGACAACCACTAAAATTATGGAACTCAAGACACAATTGGATGAATTGTTGTCAAAAGGACTGATAAGTCCAAGTGTATCACCTTGGGTAGCCAATCATCTTTGTTAAGAAGAAGGATGATACATTGTGTTTGTGCATTGACTATCGTATGCTCAACAAAGCTACGATTAAGAACAAGTATCTGTTGCCACACATTGATGAACTTTTTGATCAAATGAGGGGTGTTGTCTTATTTTCTAAAATAGATCTGAGATCTAGATATCACCAATTGAGGGTTAAAGATGAAGATATCTTTAAAACTGCATTCAAAACCATATATGTTCACTATGAGTTCACTATTTTACCTTTCGGTTTAAAAAATTCTCCTGTAGCATTCATGAACCTAATGAATATTGTGTTTAGGGATTACCTTGACAATTTTGTACTAGTCTTTCTAGATGATATATTGATTTATTCTAGAAATGAGGAAGAACATTGTAAGCATTTATAAATGGTCCTACAATTTTTGAGAGAACATAGGTTGTATGGTAAAATTTCCAAGTGTACATTCTTCCAAAAGAGGGTACATCATTTAGGTCATGTGATTTCAAAAGATGGAATTGTTGTAGATCTAGCCAAGATCAAAGCAGTAATTGAGTGGCCTATACCTAAGAACGTATCAGAGGTAAGAAGTTTCATGGGTTTGGTAGCATATT
Organism: Sequoiadendron giganteum; assembly: GCA_007115665.2. Lineage (NCBI taxonomy): Eukaryota > Viridiplantae > Streptophyta > Pinopsida > Cupressales > Cupressaceae > Sequoiadendron > Sequoiadendron giganteum. The sequence continues at coordinate 12,614,587 of CM021102.1, read as the reverse complement.
ATAGGAAGTTTGTTGCAAACTTTTCTAAGATCGCTTTTCCAATTACTTCTTTACAAAAGAAAGGAAAGAGGTTTGAATGGACTGAGAAGTGTCAAGAGGATTTTGACCTACTCAAGGAGAAATTAACCACCACACTGATCTTAAAAGTACCAGATCCTGAAGGTAAATTTATGGTTATCACAGATGCATGTGGATAAGGGTTAGGAGGTGTACTGATGCAAGATGGATGAGTAATTGCTTATGAATCTAGAAATTTGAAACCATATGAGATGAATTATGCATCGCATGATTTAGAATTAGTAGATGTGGTTCACGCATTGCAAATGTGGAGGCACTATTTGCTAGGAAAACCCTTTGAGTTGAAAACTGACCATAAGGGGTTAAAGTACCTTTTCACTCAACCTAACCTAAATGCTAGACAAAGAAGATGGTTAGAGTTAATAGTTGACTATGATTTTAATATCAGTTATATTAAGGGAAAAGAAAATAAGGTTGCCGACACATTAATTCGAAGATGACACATTGGTTTGATAGTAACAATCCAAACTGATTTTAAGGGGCAAGTACTCCAAAAGTGCCAAGAAGATGAGTATTACTTGCAAGTTAAGCAAGCACTCATGGATAATCCACAAGATTCTAGGTATGAAGGTTTTCAATTTGAACCTAACGGAATACTTAGATATAAGGGTAGAATGTATGTACCTGATGTAAAGGAATTAAGAAATTTGGTATGGAAGGAAATACATGAAGCACCATACTCTGGACATCCTGGAGTGACGAAAATGATGGCCGATGTAAAACCATTATACTTCTAAAAAGGAATGAAAGGAGATGTTGCTAGTTTTTTGGCAAGGTGTCTTGAGTTTCAAAGGGTGAAAGTCGAGCATCATCATCCTACAGGCTTGTTATACCCACACAATATACCAGAAAAGAAGTGGCAAGTCATAAGTATGGACTTTGTGCAAGGATTGCCTATGTCAAGGAATACACAAAATGCCATTCTTATGGTGATAGATAAGCTTACAAAAGTAGCACATTTTATACTAGAGAACCTAACTGATGGAGCACCTATCATAGCAAGGAAGTTTGTGCAAGAAGTGTTTAGATTGCATGGGATTCCTGAAAAGATTATTTCTGACATAGATGCACGAATCAATTCTAGGTTTTGGAAAACCTTGTTTTCTACACTAGGGAATCTGTTGAATATTAGCTCACTTCTCATCCAGAAATGGATGGGAAAACAAAAAGGGTAAACCAAGTATTGGAAGACCTACATAGGATGTATTGCATGGATTAGCAGTACAAGTGGTAGGATTACTTACCCTTAGTTGAATTTTTTTACAATAACTCTTATCATTCAATGATAAAGATGGCTCCTTTCGAAGCTTTGTATGGCCGAAAGTGTCGAACTCCTATAAGTTGGGATAAACTTGAGGATCGAGTGAGTCTTGGGTTAGAAATTTTGGCTGAAATGGATGAACAAGTTAAAGTAGTCAAGCAAAGGTTAGCTAAAGCTAATGATCAATTGAAAAGCTACATTGACCCTAAGAGAGTGCCCCATAATTTTGCCTTAGGTGGAAAAGTATTGTTGAGAGTAAAACCTCACAAAAGCTATATTAAATTTGGAAAGTCTTCTAAGTTAGCCCCGCATTACGTTGGACCTTTTGAGATTCTATAGGAAGTGATTCCAGTAGCCTATCGAATCGCGTTGCCACCAGCTCTTTCTAGAATGCATAATATCTTCCATGTGTCCTACCTTAAAAAGTATATACTATGAGATAATCATTTAATTGATTGGACTGCTTTACAGGTACGAGACCTCAGAGTAGTAACTCTTGATCCCATCAAGGTGCTAGGAACATGTAATCTACGCTTGCATAACAGAGAGGTCTTGTAGTGCAAAGTTCAGTGGGACCAGTACGCATAATACATAGCTACTTGGGAGGACTATGTGGAAATTCAACAAAAAATTCCTCATATTCTTAGTGCTTTTGAGAATGTTTGAGAAATGTGATTTTAGTTGTTATGTTTTAAATAATACCTTAGGTCATTGGGGACAATAATTCATAAGGGAGGGAGTATGTTACACCCCAAATATAGAGTTACTATTTACTATTACTACATAAGGTAAATATGAATGTAATGTGAATTACGAAGATGAATAAAATACACTTGTACCTTGTTATCAATATGAATGTTATCTCATTTGATGTTACCTTAGTTGATGTTATTCATAGTGAAATACTGCATATATGTGAATGAAAGGTTATTGAATTATTATTATTCTAACTTTGGAGATGTTTATGTATACTGCATATTGTTATGAACAATTGACTAATGTGTGTATGTGTTAGTAGATGCAGGCATGTGTTCCTTTCCTCCAGGTGGAGGGGAAGTATCACTTGGGAGAAGATCTTGGTCGGGTAATCGGTAAAGTAAACTAACTGAGCATATACATACACCACATTAGAATGATTGGGTTGTGTCAATTTGTGGGTAATAGGTAAGTCATCCTTAGCTAATATGTTTGCATTTGAGAGTCTTGTTTACCTCTGCATGCATTAGGTGATGTTTATCTATTTCAGATTTTAAGATCTTTCTTGTGCTATTACAATCATATGGACAAGTGGGATGTACATGGAAGTTTATTTATATAAATGCACATGCATTTCAATGAGATCTAACGACACATATATGAATATGAATAAATGTACCACACGTAAACACTCGTCAATATGATGGTAATCGTGAATGACTATATGTGAAACGGATGTGAACATATATATGTGTGTGTGTGTATAGTATATACATGTATCCATATGTATATGTATATGGATACATGCGTATGTTGGCGAATGGACACGCTCATACGGATGCATCGATATAGATATACCTACACATATGTGTACACAGAGGTATATACATTTATACATATATACATGCATACATTTAATATAATGTGTTTATTATATACTATCTTTCTTGTGTGTGTGTATATATATATATATATATATTGAATGTATGCTTACATTATAGGCTTACGATATATAAATATATATACATATATATGTATATATGTAAATATATATTAATGATTATATATATATACATTATAGTATTTAAATATATATGTATATAATACATATTATCTATCTATATATAATAATATATATATTTGACATATTATGTATGTTAATTAAGATCGACTATCTCTTATTCATTAAAGCCGATTTATAAGGCTGATATGTAGTTGATAGAGAATATGAATGGAGGTCGATATTGACTATGTCAATGGAGGCCAATTTAATAGCTTATGACTGTTAAATGCAAATCAATTACCATGAGGAATGACACATTTTTTAAGTAGTTGCATTACATTTTTTATTGTTGTCTATCATAAACTTGAATTAGTCGATGTCTTTATGGAGACTATGCTTGACTTAGTCTAATGTATTAAACTATAGGTTGATTTATTCACCATTTGGATCGATAGTAATCTACTATCATAAAATGGGAATTGACTAAGTTTGATGGCACAAAATGTGAAGGAAATAGAATAGGAATTTGTGCCACCTTTTTGTTTTATTTGTTGTAGATGTATACTTATTGTAACTATTTGATTTATGCATATGTTGATTGAATTAGTCTTTTGTATGTTGTCACAAAACAAGTCAACCTGTAGGGAATAAGTTGAGTATTAGCTTGAGAATTCACCACCTTTTAGTTGAGCTACATTGCATGAAGCTTGTTGTCATTTTGCATGCCTAAACTATAGGCCATGATGTTGCTAGATTACTCTATAAATAGCTGAACTATTTCAGTTGAGAGGGATGCATTCTTTCAAGAGATTATAGATCTTTTGCAATTCATAATCCAGTATTTTCCCATTTGTACTTTGCTTTGCATTAAGAGAGTGAAAGGAAGTAAGTTTGTATTGTTGTGAAGAGATTATATTTGGAGAGAAGTAAGCTATCAACAAGTGAGATAGAGATATTGAGAGATTCTTGAGAAGATGATTATCAAACTATTTGTTGTTGGAGAGGGTTGCATTGTTGTCTTAGTTGGATAAGCGATAAAAGGCATGAGGATCCCTTATTCTTTGTTATTTTACTTTGATTGATGTGTTTTGCATGCATAGTTGAGATGTCTTTTCTAGTATATGCATTAGAGAGTTTATATTACTTTAAAATGGAGAGTGAAGCTATTATGTTGTTTTCATAGTGTTCTTTTATGTACTCCATAATAGGAGATGGGTGTTTATCATAGCTATTATATACTAGGTATGATTGAACATGAAAAGAACATATGGTTCATTTAGTTGAGTTATTTATTTTACTATGAAATCTTGTGTTTACTCCTAGGATAGATAATCTAGATAATCCAGTATGGGAGGAAGTTTAAAGTAATTACTTGTAAGTAGGGTTATCCAAGTATATAGGTTATCTTTGGAATGATGGACTATCCTTAGATGGAAATGCATAACTTGTGTACTTACTAGTTAAGTAGGTTTATTCCAATTAGATTAATATGGTTGTAGGTTATCTAGGATGATGGACTATCCATTGAAGGAAATACCTATGCGTAGCTTAAGATAGCCTTAAGTCAAATCGACCCTAATTAGTGTATGTGATAGATGACTTCATTCGAAGTACTGAATGAGAACACTCTAGCCAAAGTAGTGTGAATTTTCGAGACTCCACTTGATTTGTGTCACTACCAAGACCACACTGTCAGTTCACCGTGATCTAGTATTATATGCTAGACAGAGATTGTAGGGTTACAAGTTCTAGTTATGTAGGACACAACACTATGCTCAGTTGGTTGTTGTTGTCAATTACTCTACCAATCTCTTCATCGAAGGTAAGGGCCATCTATCGAATGATAGATGTGTGGGGGACCGCATTATGAGTTTGTGGTTGGCAAAAAAGCGCCTGAGTGATGCTTAGATCCTCCACAGCAGGCGACAGAAGAACCGAGATTTGGAAGGAAGGATCCTAGACCATCTTATAGTTATTTGTTCTAAAGCTCTTTGAGCTATGTATGTAATTGTATGTTTTCTTACATTGATGTATTTATGAAATGAAAAGGAATTCATGTTGTAACATGTTATGCATCTTGATTCAAAATTATCAATAAAGAAAATAATTTTTTTTATTGCAATGGCTTGTTACTTTGTTTATTTACTCGTTTGGTGTAAAATTAGAATTTTTTACTTCATAGAAGGGTTAGTACGTTACATCAACTAATGCACTTGATCATTAAAATCAAAATGTTGGGACATTTTTTTTAGGCAATCAATAATAAATAGATGGATCAACACTATTAAAGATGCCAAAGAACCTGCAAAGTGATTTCCAACATAATATCTGGGGACAAGGTAATAGTACTAAGAAAAAATCATGGGGATAGGGTAACATTATTGAGAAAAATCACGGGATTTCCTACCACCTCCACCTTCATGTCCTGGATGTTCTCATTTATCAATACAATTATACAAAATAAGGATATAATCCACTGCTCATAGATAATTAGTCATAACTTATATAAGCAACTGATAAAAGCGGAAGACAATAGAAGATTTCAGATGACATCATATTTGGTATATTATTTAGCCAAGAAGGTAATATATCCTAGACTAACAAATAAAGTTTTAGTTGGCACAAGGCCCAATATCTTCAAGGTTTTTTAATTTTATCAATAGTCAAATATAAGAGAGTTAATGATGCATTTATTATGTACATTGTCACGATTCTAGAAAGTGATAGAAATAAAATATTTTTGTTGAATATTGTGGAGGCTATTATCCAATATGGTAATTGGTTCATCCAATTTTTTAATTTTACCTACATCAAAATAGAGATATGTTTTTGGGCCACATACAGACTATCAAAGTACTCGATGGATAAAATAATATCTCTAGAATTGAGAAGATAGTTATGTGAGACACATAAAATTTTGGAAGAGAAGCACAAGTCAAGAGTCCAATTTCCAATCATACTAGGAGTATATGCATATTCTTCCCTCCCATGTACAAAGTATTGGTGTAAATAGGTATTTTACCTAACTAGTTAATTAGTGGGTCTTATTTACAATAATCTTGTCTAATCCTATCTTTCACCTTGTTTATATAAGCAAGGTTATTGTACACTTTGTAACATATATCTCATAGATTTTAATATCAAGCAAGCTCATGTGGAAGGTTTTCATTATTTTTGCAAGTGGTCTTGGGTGTTGAACCAATATTTAGCTCCTATACAAAGGAATCATATTTGGAGATACAAGGATATAATTTGAATTTAAATTTGCTCAGGTCAAATTTTGACCCCCATAGTAGAATGGAAAAGTATATAGGGTCATCTATGAAACATTTACCTCAACTTGAGGACTTTTGGGCTGATTGTAGTGATGACCATGAGGTCAAGAAAAGAAGTTATTAGAAATTAACTACTTTTAAAGCATTCAAAATAAATATAGTTCTTAATCAAATATCATATGATGGGATAGTTATATGTGAAGAATATTGAAATAAAGTTTTCCAAAATAATATCCCTCTACTAAATTAAGTAGAAAAAGAAGTGACTTCTCTAAAATAAATAACAAAGTGAGTTCTAGATTTTAGAAAAACATGGTTAAGAGGAAAAATTGAACAATTGAAGGCTAAAGGAATAACCATCACCTATAATAAAGAGGCTTCCAAGAAGAAAAACAAGAAGAATGATAAATGCATTGGATCCTCAATTCAAAGTGAGGGAGAAGATGCACTAGAGAAAACTCAAAAAACTCTACATGTAAATCACATGAAAGGAAAAAAGATAGTTGAACCTCAAGAGCCTAAGAAGGTTTATAAAATAAAATCGATGAAAATCATAGAAGAAGAGGAAGAGGTAGATCCATTCCAAAGGAAAAATAAGAAAGTTCAAGAGAAAGATACTCTAAGTGAACAAGATACTTCAGGTACTGAACCAACATCCTCTTCTCCTCCAAGTCCATTATATAAAGTTCAATCCCTCCACCCACTATTGCACAAAATGTTCCCATTTCTACCCAAGTTCCTCTAGTAACAAGTCAACCCAGTCCACAAATGCCACCCATTATTTCTACTCCACTATTGCCTACTTTTACAACTATAGATACAACCTCCACCACTACTACTGCTAGTCATTCTTTTGAGAAAATAAATAAATAGGATCCTATTGATTTGGTCACTCCTAAGAACTCCTAATAAGGTCTACACCACATGCCTATCCTCCATAATTTTCCAACATTGATAGAGTTATTTAAGAAATGGAAGAGCGCGAGGCTTTGCAAGGGAAGGTTAACAACTAGATGCAAAAAGAAGAAATAAATATGGAGAAATAAAGAGAGAAAGAGATAGAACAAGAACAAATTTCATAGCAATAAGTTCAACCAAAGTTTTAATCCTCAAAACACAAAAGAGTCAACCTAGAATAAGATTCAAGTATAGGTTGTGTTGGTCAAAATGCCTATTTCTCCCCAAGAAAAAATACAAATTGATTCTCAAAATAAGGAAGATAGAAGTCTCTTGGGACCACAACAAGATGAACAAAGTAATAATGACTAGAGTCCATTTTACAATAAATTGAAGTGACCTTCGACAAGATTATCCAATTGCAACAACATTTGAGCCCTCAACTCCTCTAGATCAAGTTGAAAAGGATACACAAGATAGTCAAGTCCTATATGGTCAAGTAAAACTAGTTATATCTGATAAAGTCCCAATGCTAGAACAAACAACACAATAGGATAATGATTCAGAAAAACAAATACAACATCAACAATAATAAGTAATTGATTCTTCCTCCATAGTGTCAATATGATTAGAAGTGAGCATCCAAAGGAGATAGACTAAGATAATAACTACATCACTTGATCTTTCAACTATTTTGAATAAGATAGATAACCTCAATGCAAGGAATAATTTCAAAAAAATTCAGTACTAACAAAATATACCTCAAGATTCAAGATCTTTGAAATAACTACTTCTACAGTTGATAAGGATGATTTGGGCTGAAGGGATAAAGATTGTCATGTCACTAAAATAAGTTTGGGAAAATATACCCAAGAGAAAGAGATTGAATAGGTTCAATAAATTGTGTCTATAGTATTTTCATGGATGAGAATGGATGAGAGAACAAAGAAAGAGGTAAAGAATCACATTGTTGAATTTTAGGCATGTGTTAAGTAAATGGCAACTCCTTTACAAGTTATTGATGGATCCATTTATCCTCCTTTTATATCATCTTTGTAGTGTTGAAAAATTTCATCATGTATATTTTCACACTTGATTTGGAAAGAATTAATGATAAATTGGACATAATGTCACCTTGATCTAGTGTTGTGATGTATTTTACACATCCACATTAGGTCTTGGACCCTTTTTAAGCTAAATTAACTTAACTTTTCCCTAATTTAATGTTATAAAGTGTATTTATTTACACCTTCACATTAAATTTAGGAGGCTTTCAAACTAAGGTGGACCCAATCTAGTGTTGTAATGTGTTTTACACATTCACATGGGATTTAGGGCCCTTATAAGCTAAATAGACCCAATTTTTCCTTAATTTAATGTTGTAAAATGTATTTGTTTAAACTTTCACATTGAATTTTGGGCCCTCTTGCATTTATAACCTTAATATGATCATTAATATGCCCCTATGACCCCATATTATGCATCCCAAGGCATATTTTAATCAAAAACGCGACAATATCAACATATAAACTTAATTTACATACTCCCTGACATTTTAGCAAGCAAAATAGCCCCTGTGGGACCCATTCACCACTTTGGGTGAATGAGTCCCATCCAGGTGAGACTCATTCACCTAGCTTGGCGAATGAGTCCTGTTTCATCTATTTTCAAGGTTTGAGTGGGAAAAACTAGGTTTTAAGTTCAAATTTCTTCTATATTGGCCTTGGGGATCAAATAAATGATCATTTGAGTGCATTTCCTATATAAAAAAGCTTTCAAATCATTATTTCACCTAAGAAACATAAGCCTACATGATATTAAGACAATCAAGCAAGAGTTAAGCATTCTAAGACTTTACAAAATCATCAAGAGAGCATTCAAGATCATTTCTAAGGCATTAAAGGGCATAACTCTTCATCAATTGCTGCAAAAATTCAAGATTCGTTATCATGTCAAGGATATCAAGCATCAAGCATGTTTTTGAGCTAGTGTTGTGATGTTGCATCCTAGATCCAAGGTCAAGCATTGTTCTCTATCCATTTCAAGATCAAGATCTACATCCTTCATGACCACTTCATGCTAAATTATAGATTTACAAGAAATCATCCAAGGCATTATTGGCCATGATTCATGTTCTTTATTTCATGTTTCATGCATTCATTTCAATATCTCATCATTTGGTTTAATTACCTACAAGGGGCAGAGTTTCAAATTCAAAAACCTAGAGAAGCAGAAAGAGAAAACAGTAAAGACCAAATTCAGACCTCGAAGTTCCAAAAAATCCAAACTGGACTCATTTTCCACAAGTGGCGAATGAGTCCCACAGTAGGTGTTTTTCAGATATCTTTGTAGATTCAAATAACCTTTTGCCCGAAACCTGCTCCTATGCAAAAATTTATAATTGGGATTGATTCGCCTAGAATGGTGAATGAGTTCCAATAAGCCAAAATTTCAAGATTTGTGAAATTTCCATTCTCCATTCAAGTCTCTACAAGTTTCTAGGTGCACACATTCTGGTTTGCAACTTTTTATTTTATTTCATACATTTTTCTAGGTCAATTTGTAGGTCATTGCATCAAACTAGGGTTTAGTGTTGCATCTTACATTGCATTAGTCTTTCCAAGTTCCTACTTGGTGGTGAACCCCTCTTGTAATCTAAAATCATATCCTAAGATACCTTACTATCATATCTCTCCCTCCATTCTTTATTGGATTGAGATCTCTAAGGTGTTCTTAAGTGTAGTAAGTGTGAAATAGGAACCCTATCCTTATGCTCTATTCTTCAAAGGTTGGGAGTACTATTTCCATGACTACATTTTGGTGAACCTGCATTTAGAACACCTTCTTTTATGATTTGGATTCCATCATCATCCTAGATCTAACTTGCATTGACTTCGCATTAGGGTTTACATTAGTTAATTGGCATTCTAAGGTTTCAAATTTTTGCATTAGTGAAACTGCATATAGTTTGCATTTTTGCATCTCAAATCATTGAAAAGAATTTGAAAACTGCATTTGCATTTAGGTTACAGATCATATAAACTGAAAAGCATAAAAATCACTTAAAATTTTTTGAAATTTTTGAAAAGAAACCCTAATTGGGACTCATTCGCTCCTCTAGGCAAATCAATCCCAGACCATATTTTAAACTACATGTTATAGCATCAAAAACCTCATTTTTGTGCTTCCTAAGCCTCCTAGTAACATATAATATAAGTCAGGAAAGTTTCAGGAGCATTTTTTTTTATGCATCTAATTCAAAAGCATCAATTTAGGTTACTCATTTTTGAAATCAAGCATCATTAGATCTAAAAACGTTCACATTTCTTAAACCTTGCATAATATGGATAAAAGTACTTTTCAATTTTGCATACACAATGTTCACATTCATAAAGCTTTGCATAAGTTTGATAAAAGTGCTTTTCATTTTTGGATACACATTGTTTGCATTCTTAAATTTTTGCATACATTGGATAAAAGTAATTTTCATCTTTGGATACATATTGTTTATATTCTTAAAGCATTGCATAAAATGGTTAGAAGTGATTTTCATTTTTGTTCAAACAATGTTAGTACCTTAAATTTCTAGGCATGCTAAGAAAAATTTCATATCCCCTCCCTATGAGAGTGTTTTAGTGGAAGAGAATACAACCTTGGACATTCCTAATGATCATATTCATTCTTCTCCTAATATCTCTCCTATTGGTGAAGAAGATATTTTCATGTCAGAAGAACCAATCAATGAGGGTTTTGATAATCCTAGTTGTTTCTCTCCTTCTACCTCTCTTATTAGGAAATACATTGATGAAAAATAAGAAACAACCATGGGTAATCATGATGAGAACATAATACAACAAGAGATCATTGAAACTTCAACTAGTCTACATCCATCTCCCAATATCTTCCCCTCTTATGATAATGTTTTAGAGGATGAAAGCATAAGTGAAGAAGATATGTTGGTGTTGGATGATTAAATCTTTAAGGTCTATAACAACCCTCTTTATGATTCTTCCCCTACCTATCCTATCTTAGAAGACATTATGGGACAAAGGAGTGAAAATTTGGACAATCTTGACAATCATATTTGTTATTCTCCTAGTATCTCTCTTGGTTGTGAAGAAGATACTTTGATGTTAGAAAACACAATCGATGAAATTCATGAGAATCCTAATTTCCCCACTTCCCCTAGGGAAAACGTTATTGAAAAAGGAAACACCATTATTGACAAGTAAGAAATTCTAACCATCAATCATTCCCCTACTTGTGATGAAGTTTTTTTGGAAGAACCAATCCTTGAATGTCAAGAACATTTGGTTTGTAGTTCTCCTAAAAACTCTCCTCCTAGGGATAATATCATGGTGGAAGAAAATGATAACATTTTTCCTTAGATGATGGTAAAAAGATGATACTAGATTGCCCTTTATTAGAGATAAATGAAACCAAGACCACTAAGGTTATGAATGTACAAGTGCCCAGTAGATCCCCCTTGATTAATGGACCTTCTAAATATCCTGTGGGGCATCCTAATAATCCTCTAATTCTTTACCCTCCCTCACAATGATCGCAAACTCAAAAAAAACCCAAACTTATCCTTTACCCACCTAAGCATAATGTGTCGCACCAGCCGAGTCATAATACCATTGCTCATACCTATAACACTAGAAACAATCCGTAGCCAAGACAAACACCTTCAACAACCCTCCCATTGCCTAACCCTATCTTACCAAGTCCTCCTTGTTTGTCTTCACAAAGTGGAAAGGAGTATGATCTTGTTGAACAACTTAAGAGCACTCCTACTAAGATATCATTATGAGACCTTATTCAAGCATCCCCTCACTATCACGATATGATTCAAAGTGATTTACAACAAGTTCCTATCCCTTGTAATGCGCAACTTAATGACATAGACCCCATAATTCAAGGAATAAATGATGACATTGTTTTCCACCAAAGTGAGACCCCCTTTGGAAGTGCAAAAAAAAAATGAGGCTTTCATAATAATAGCTAAATACAATAGAACAGGGATAAAGTGAACCCTCATTGACAAAGCTCTTCCCTTAATGTCTGTAGTGTACCCCTTTTGGATAGGCTTGGTATAGATAAATCAAAAATTCAACCCGACTCTTTATCTATTAAGGGATTTGACAATGTAGGAAAACAACTTCTTGGTGTGATCACTTTACCTATTATAGTTGGAAAGACCACATTAGAAACATCGATCCATGTTATGCCTCACGATCTTTCATATAATATTCTTTTAGGAAAACTGTGGATTCATGCAATGAATCGGGTGCCTTCTACTCTTCATCAAAAAATGAAATACATCTACAACAACAAAGAGTACATACTTGAATTCAATCCCAAACCAAACAGTTGTTTGAACATTGAGAAAAACAAAGAAAATCCTTTAAAAACATTGACACCAACTACAAAAATAGAACCCATGCAAGAACAACAAAAAGATAGGTGTCCTAAACCCTTCACAATGATATCACTAGATGATTTGGGATCATTAGATTTTGACTCACCATTCATGGGAGATACAAGATCATAAACAAAGACTCTGAAAAGGAAAAAGAAAAATCAGTAATATCAACACAATTCGGAAGACCCTTCGCAAGAATCCACCTTAGCCACTTTAGAAGAAAAGAAAACATACACAACAAACTTTGACGAAACTGACTATCAACAACCTCTGAATCTCGAAGAAATGAAAAATATTTATGAAAAAGCTTATGATCTTATGAAACAACTTGGATATGGTGGAAAAGGATGTGGTGCTAGATAACAAGGTATCCATGTCCCTATAGAGCCTCACATGCAAGAAAATACTAGTGGTCTTGGTTATTGTCCTATGAAAGAAATAAACAAACCTTCACTCAATATCAACACTATCACAAAAGATTATTCCAAGCCAACTTTAATAGTAGTGCATCCTGAACTGATAGACACTAGTGGTCTTGATTGTTATCCTTTGAAAGCAACAACGAAATCTTTTCTTAATGTCAATGTCATCTTGCAAAACACTTACAATTTGAATTCGATAAATTTTACGCCTTCCTTTAAAGAAAACAAAATCTCACAATTTAAAGAGTCTTGCATAAGTATGACATCTTGTATTAACCAAGAGATATCTTTATCACAAAATAATAAAACATCCTCTATTTTGATCAAGAAGGTATCTTGTCGAGAATCCTCCAAGATCGTTTGATATCCCTCCCTCCAAGAACATGAAATAAATTCTACTACAAGACTTCATTTTGTGCATAACATAGAGTTCATGGTCATTCTACTAACGAATGTACAATTTTGAGTAACGAAATTCAACATCTTAAGGATTGTAGTGCTCTTCCTTGTGTTGAAGCACCTAGTTCCTCTAATTGATATTGATTTTCACTCTAGCATGTTTCTCATCGGCTCACCCTTGTCCTGCACTAAGTGGGGGCAAGGGGTTAGGTAGCTTTGTCCTCATATTTCACTTGTCATTGTCTCTTTTGGCTAGTTGATCACCTTTCATGTACATATAAGAGAAAGCTCAGGATGTGGATGACATGCCTTAATTTGGCTTGCATGTGACATACTTATTCATGATGTAGTTCGATTTGGAAATATATGACTTGACCTAGGGATTTCCAAATAAACTCTCATGTCTTCTTCTACTTTAAATAAATTGTTCACAGTAATAGTGTTAGCAACCGCTTTAAAGTGGGGGCATACATCAACACTCATGTTTCACTGTGCGATTTTATTTATTCTTGTGATTCATCCTTTTCTTGGTGGTTTCATTGGGCTTGATTTCCTCCGAGAGTGTGATATTTCCTTGACTTGTCCTCTCTTGGAGACATTAGGCACAATGTTCCCTAAGAAGAGACCTTGCATGAACTAAGCAAAGTCCCTTTCTTTGAACATACCTTACACTATTTTTCATTTACAACAATTGTTATGTGGCCACCTTGCATAACACATCTTGCATGCCTGTGGAGCTATCTTGTTTGTTCATGAGTCCCATGCATACAAATTTTTTCTTTCCTCATGAAGCTCGAAGTTCATTTGTTCATGAGCTCCAAGCATATGAATTTTTTCTTGTCTCATGAAGCTCAAAGATCGTTATTGCATGGTGCCTTATCAAAGTTATCAGGAGGTATAGCTTTGGTCTGGTTGTATGGGATTCAAATGGATGCATGACTTCCCTTAACACTCGTGTATGTGGGCACATACCGGTTGTGTGTCTCGCCTCTTTGGATTACTCACCTTGCGAATGAATTGAAGTTTTGTGGCCCCATAGTGAGGATATTGTGGATACTCACCCCATGGTTGACCTAAGGTTTCATGGCCCCAGAGTGAGTGCATCTTTGTCGAAGCTGGATCCACCCACCTTATTCTTTCCTTCTTTATATATTTGAAATTGTATGTCTATCTTGTTTTGCTGAAAATTGTATACCTTGTGTGTGTCCTTTCATCCTTATGTTGGTTTGATGTAGTATCTTGGATCCTGGGGGCTTGGTTACCTCCTTGATCTTTGTTATCCTAGACCATCCGCATTGGTACGATTGGACCCCTCTTGAATGTCTACTTTAGTGTGACTTTGAAGAAAGTTCATCCTCTCACTAAAGTGGGGGTTGTAGTGTCAAAAAAAATCATCATGTACATTTTCACACTTTATTTGAAAGTAATTAATGATAAATTGGACTTAATGTTGCCTTGATCTAGTGTTGTGAGGTGTTTTACACATCCACATTAGGTCTTGGACCCTTTTTAAGCTAAATTAACTTAACTTTTCCCTAATTTAATGTCGTGGTGTATTTATTTACACCTTGACATTAAATTTAGGAGGCTTGCAAACTAAGGTGGACATAATCTAGTGTTGTAATATGTTTTACACATTCACATGGGATTTAGGGCCCTTCTAAGCTAAATAGACCCATTTTTTCCTTAATTTAATGTTGTAAAATGTATTTATTTACACTTTCACATTGAATTTTGGGCCCTCTTGCATTTATATCCTTAACATCATCATTAATAGGCCCCTATGACCCCATATTGTGCATCCCAAGGCATATTTCAATAAAAAACCTGACAATATAGTGCAGGGGCACCCTAGGTCTTCATGCCTCCAAGAGGCCAAAGTTAGAATTTTGTTTTGTTTTATGATTTTTTGCATGCAATAAGGTTTGAGAAGACAATTTTATGCTTGTTTAGGTCTAGTTTTAGTGCTTAAGGGTGAATTAGAGTCTAGTTGCAAAATATTGTCAAGTTGCACAAATGTTGTTAAAGCAACTTTGCATTTTGTTGTCAAATGGGAAGTTGAATGGTTGGAAGTTGAAATGTGGTTAGGAACTGTTGGTATTATGTTGGAAAAAGGTTTAAAATGTCCTGTATGGTCGAAGAGGAGTGATTTATTGAAGTTTTGAAAAGAAAGCAATAAAGGAACATTATTTTCTAAAAATCTGAACGTGTTCCTTCTTGATTTGGTGAATAGTATGGTCTGTATGGACCAGTAATGAATATAAAACCTATTGGATAGTTTTGGCATGTGACTCCTCTAAAAAAAAAATTTGTTTTATCGATTTTTTATTAATTAATTTCAAAACGATCCAGAATCCTAGGTAGGGTTTTTAGTGGACTTGTAAAATGCATTTCTTGCTATTCCCAGAGTAGAAATTCCTAAAAATTGGTGGAATGGATTATCACTGTATATATTTTCATTCCTCAAAATTTTAGGTTCTATGGTTTTGATTGGAACATGTTTTGGTGATGCCCTAGGCCTGATTTTTTCACGTTTTAGGCCTATTTAGAAAGAGGACGGTCTATTTTTGAAGGATTCTGCACAAAGGACCCCACCCTAGTTTTGAGATATGTTTAGTAAGGACCAAAAGGGTATTCCAAATAGGTCTTAAATTTTTAATAGAAAATATACAATGAAATTTATAACCAAAAAACCTAAATTGTTGCCCCCATGTTTTAGGCTGTAAAAGCAAGTTGCCAAGAATGAACAAGAATGCCCATTTTCACCATTTGTATTGAAACCCTAGTTGTGTTGCGTTAAGTTTGTTGTGAGTGAGGCCTTCACACTCTGCATCATAATATCAACATATAAACTTAATTTACATACTCCCCCAAGCAAAATAGCCCTTGTGGGACCCATTCGCCCAGCTTGGCGAATGAGTCCCATTTGGCCTATTTTCAAGTTTTGAGCGGGAAAAATTGGGTTTTAAGTTCAAATTTCTTCTATGTCAGCCTTGGGGATCAAATAAATAGTCATTTGAGTGCATTTCCTATATAAACAAGCTTTCAAATCATTATTTCACCTAAGAAACATAAGCCTACATGATATCAAGCCAAGCAAGCAAGAGTTAAGAATTCCAAGACTTTACAATATCATCAAGAGAGCATTCAAGATCATTTCAAAGGCATTCAAGGGCAGAATTATTCATTAATTATTGCATCAATCCATTATCATGTCAAGGGTATCAAGCATCAAGCATGTTGTTGAGCTAGTGTTGTGATGTTGCATCCTAGATCCAAGGTCAAGCATTGTTCTCCATCCATTTGAAGATCAAGATCTACATCCTTCATGGGAACTTCATGCTAAATTGAATATTTACAAGACATCATCCAAGGTATTATTGTCCATGATTCATGTTATTTGTTTTATGTTTCATGCCTTCATTTCATTATCTCATCATTTGGTTTAATTACCTACAAGGGTTTTGACCAAGGCAAACCCCTATTCCCTAACAATCAACACTTTTCTCTCTCTCTCTCTCTCTCTCTCTTTGTGTGATTACATATATAGGTGCTTTGAAGACTTGAAGATCATTGAAGATTAGGTTACAAGCTTGTTGGAGTTATCTCCCCATTGGCAAGGTCATAATCTTCACTAAAAGGTCATCTATATCCCCAAACTCAAAGTTTTGAATTCGAAAACCTGGAGAAACAGAAAGAGCAGACAGTAAAGACCAAATTCAAACCTTGAAGTTCCAAGAAATCTAAATTGGACTCATTCACCACAAGTGGCGAATGAGTCCCACTGTAGGTATTTTTCAGAGATCATTGCAGATTCAAACACCCTTTTTCTCGAAACCTACTCTTGTGCAGAAATCCAAAACTGGGACTGATTCACCCAGAATGGCGAATGAGTCCTAGTAGGCCAAAATTTCAGGATTTGTAGAATTTCTAGTCTCTACAAGTTTCTAGGTGCACACATTTTGTTTTGTAATTTTTTGTTTTGTTTCATACACTTTTCTAGGTCATTTTTTAGGTCATTGCATCAAACTAGGGTTTAGTGTTGCATCTTACATTGCATTGGTATTTCCAAGTTCTTACTTGGTGGTGAACCCCTCTTGTAATATGAAATCATATCCTAGGATACCTTACTGCCAGATCTCTCCCTCCATTCTTTATTGGATTGAGATCTCTAAGGTGTCCTTGAGTGTAGTAAGTGTGAAATAGGAATTCTATCCTTATGCTCTATTCTTCAAAGGTGGGGAGTACTATTTCCATGACTATAATCTCAATAAGAAGCATCCTCTTTAGAAAAAATGAAATGTTTATCTAAAGTCACTAAGGAAATTGGATGAAGGATTTAAATGAGCAAGGAGACAAGATGATCAAGAAAACGCCACAATTTTGGTCACAATTCAAAATATTAAAGGACATGATAGAAGATTTAGTAGATGATTGCAAAGAGGAACAATAAGTAAACAATCCAAATTTTCCTTTCCTCCTAACAATAGAAAAGATGAATGTGCAACTCCTTGTAAAGGATAAGATTTTGGAATAACAATCAATAAAGAAACCAAGGGTGGGGATCGATATTATCCAGCTCCAAAATGAACTCATGTAAAAAATATATAGAAGAAATGAAAAATTTATAAATTCAAGTAATGGATATACAATATGAAAATCTTATATTACTTGAGGAGTTGACGAAAAAAAAATTGAATATTGATAAAGAATTAAAAGATGTTGCAAACTTCAAGGATAATTTTAAAAAAATCATCTTATGTGGTTTGGATCAACAACCATGTATATCCATTAAAACAATAATGAATAAGATCATGAAGATCATGAGCTTGATATGACCATATGAAAAGGATATCCAAAAGAAGAAAGAAAAGTTTGATGTCTTCCTTGTTACCTTCAAGAAACATAAGTTTAGATATTTCATTAAGGAGCCCAATATGGATATGATGAATAAGTTATTGACAACTTATATGAATTATAGGTGTAGAGAGGTTGAAAAGGACAAACTCATCATACAGAATGTATCCCATAACAAAAATGAAATTTCTTGATCTAAATCATAATCCTACTATTGGAGGTTGAGCATGACACTACTATATTACCTTTATCTTTTTGAAAATTACATATTTGTAAATAAACATTTGAACATTGAAACTAGTGTCTTTCATGATGTATTATTATTTTTAGCCAATGTGCTACTTATGGTGTGAGATTTGAGTCTAAAACAAGTCTCACACTTGTAAACAACTATTGAGTCGATGGAAAACAAGTTTCAATTGTAGTTTAATGGTAAATCAATTATTGGTTAATGGTAAATCAATTATCATTTAATGGTAAATCAATTGTTGCTTAATGGTAAAATCCTCCAAAACATCAAGTGAAAGCCTCTGAAATCTTACTTATCACATAAAAGCCAAATAAATCATTTAATGGTAAATCAAAAATCGTTTAATGGTAAAAGCCTCCAAAATATCAAGTGAAAGCCTCCAAAATCTCACTTATCACACAAAAGCTAGATAAATATTGATTTTCCAATTGGATGGAAACATTCTATTTCCATTAGCAATGTTTTTTCCAATTTGATGGAAACTTTCCTTTTTCATTTGCATTGCTTTATGTTTTAAATTTGCATGCAAACATTTCAAAATCAGATAATACCTAATTTATTTAAGGAAAAATCTATATTTTCTAACTTTATTCATTCCAATATTTAACTTATTATTAATTGTTTAATCCAACCACATGCAACTAGAACTTGTAGAACATAGCACATACATACCCATGCATAAACACATACTCTCTAACATATTAGCATACATATAGTTTTCTATGGCATAATACTTGCACCTCCTTTAGGTGCAAGTGCTAGTATAAACATTGTATACAACTTCATCTTGGAAATTGTGATGTGTTCCAAGCATAGGAATCTAAGTTTGTTAATGATGGAAGCTTGGGATAATTATGGGCCCAAATATTTAATATTTATATATTTGGACCATTGGTGATTCAAATGAAATCCAGCTATTTATTTTGTAGTGATTTTTGTGCCTTCTCTTATAAACTACAATATATTATACTTTGTAAAAATAGGAGAGAAATTGTTGATGCTAGTGAAACTTTTGCAATAAAATTTTAGTTTACTTCATAGTTTTTCAACTAGTAGTTGAATTTTTATTGTGAATGTGAATGCCATGATTATTTGATCGATCTTGTGTTCATACCACTAGTAATTTACTAATTGTACATTTAGCTTGTGTGGTTAGTTTGAGCACATTTTTATTTCATAATATAAATTAATCTTATTAAGAAGCATCAAAATTGGGTGTTTAGTAATTCTTAATGATTGAAATTCTTTTGAAAATTATATTATTTTTTGTAGCATTGTGATTTTGTTTGGTTAAGCAAAGATTAGTTAAATTGAGATATATCTACTTATACATTGTGTCATTCCAATAGAACTTCAAGATTGGAATTTCTAAACCTTATCTATTTCTTACCCTATCTTTCGATATTTCTATAAAATAGTGATTTAAATTAGGAAATGTATCAAGAGTATTAAAATAGATGTTATAAAGTGTTTCTAGCAATAATACATAACATGATTTGAGATCAATAAAGATTAGATCCATGGTTTTAAATACTATAAAATATCTTTATTATTCATATCTAACTCTCATTTATAGGACTCAGGTGAATAATTTTGTAAGTTGTTTTGTGAAAACATCATAACAACAAATAACTAGGCTATACAATAAGTCAAGACTTGAATAAAAAACACCTATGGTAGTCATTTTCTATTTTAGGATTTAATTCCTTTTAGGAGATGTGTCAAAACATCCATCGATTGGTATTGTCAAATCGAATCAATAATGATGGGTACTACAAGTTCCTAGTCATGTCATTTGGCTTGACTAATGCATTAGCCACCTTTCAATATTGTTTTTGTATTATCTAATGAGACCCTTGTTTACAACAAGATGTGGGAGGATCACTTGAGACACGTAGATAAAATTTTAGTCATCTTAGAATCATGGGAATTATTTATAAAGGATTCTAAATGTGAGTTTGATATGATAATTTAATCTAGGACATGTCATCAATGCTTAGGGAGTTCAAGTAGATTAGAAAAATATACAAACAATTTTGTATTAGCCTTCACCAAAAATCTTGACTCGGCTGAGAGGATTCTTTGGTCTCTACAACTATTATAGGAAGTTTTTTAAGGGTTTCTCACAACTTGTAGTGCCCTTAACTGATTTGACTTGTTAATAAGGAAGCTTTGCATGGACTAATGTGGCACAACAAGATTTTAATAAGCTCAAAGAAGTAATGATTTTGTTCCCTATGTTGGTTGTCTCTATTTTTTCTTATTCTAAATTAAGAACCTTTTTTTTTCTTTAAGGAAAGAGATTGAAGTTGTATTGATGCAAAACAAGCACACAATTATATTTGAGACCCAAAACCTCAAGAAAGCAAAAAGAAGGTTCTTAATTTAGAATAAGAAAATGTTAGCCATCATGCATGCATTATCTAAATTTAGCGGTACTTAATTGGTGGCAAGTTTGTGATTAATACAAACCACGAAATCTTAAAGTATTTCCTCTGCTAGAAAGACTTGAATGAAAGGCAACAAAATTGGGTAAGTAAATTTCAAGCCTGTAATTTTGACATAGAGTATGCTAAATGGAATAAAAATGTAGTAGTTTATGCTTTGGCTAGAAAGCCAATTGTATGCTCTCCATCTAACAATTCTATTGATTGCAAAGTTGATATTATAGTAAAGTATATCAAAAGTGATTTTGCTACTAACATTTTGGAAGCGAAGTTGCAAGATGATAAGTATAGATTAGAAAATGAACTCATCCTCTACAAGGATAGAGTTTATCGTGTTTGTAGATTGAAGATGAACAACAAAATATTGAGGGAAAACAATCATACATCTTTGGCAAGCCATCATGAATAATTCAATACATATGAGCACATCAAGGAAAGTTGTTCATGAAAAGGACTTAAGGATAATGTACTTAAGCATATCAAGAATGTCTTCCTCATTAATAAAAGAAGACGGAGCAAACATTTCCAACACGTTTATTGCAGCCCCTACCCATTCCAAAACAGAAGTGAAAGAGCATCTCAATAGATTTCATCACAAAACTTCTCAAAGTGTATGGTCAGGACTGTATTTATGTTGTAGTGGATAGAATCATAAAATATGTTCACTTATTTGTCATATATTCTAAGTAAAAGGTAGCTCAAGTGGTTGATTTATTTCTCAATAAAGTGTTTAGGATTCAAGGGTTGCCTAAAAAATAGTGTAACAGATATAACATGTTCCTTGGCTTGTTTTGGAAAGAGTTTTTTCACTTAATAAGGATCAAACTTACACCCAACACTAGTTACTCCCCTCAAACTAATTGTTAGACTAAGATTGTAAACAAACAGATAGATGGTTACATTAAAATCTATGTAGTAGGATAACAAAAGGCATGAATCAAATGGTTCTACTTGGGGGAATATTGTTGTAACATTGTATATCATATGTCCATCAATGTGATGTCTTCCATGGCTTTGTATGGATATGAGGCTCAAACCTTTATTGGTCTAGTCATCTCTGACAGGAAGGGTCCAAGAATAGATACTTGGTTAAACAAAGCCAAGATATTTTGAAACTCTTGAAGACAACCTCTATCATTCTTAAAATCAACCTCCAAAGACTTGAGTTTCAAGGTTGGGAATATGATTTTCTTAAGATTGTAGTCATACAAATAGTCCTCTCTTAAGAGGACTGGAGCAAATAATCCCGAGTCCCGTTTCTATGGATCATACAAAATCAAGCAAAGAATTGGAGGGGTTGCATATGAGTTGGAGTTACTAAAGCATAGAATATTTTATAATGCGTTTCATGTTCGTGCCTCAAGAAGACACTTGGGCCGAAGGATAATGAACATTTATTTAGATAATTAGTTATTTGTTATGTAGTCAGTTGGAATATAGTTGTAAATTTCAGTTATGATATCAAGTAACAGAGAATGAATTTGCATTATGTAATTCTTCAGTTTTCATTGTTATTTTTAATTTCCTTCATTTGGTATCAGAGCACTAGGAAGGAAAACACAAGAATTTGTTCGCTGTTGACATGGCAAGGTTTGGAGAATCCAGTCTGAGGAACTGATGATTGTATGTTGTCGCTGATTGGTGATAAATGTGAGAGAATCCAGTCTGCAAGAAAAGTCGGCAGAGACAAAAGTGCTACGATGAAGAGACCTGAGGCGGTGTTAGAAGAAAATACTGAACTTTGGCAATATCCACAAGAGATTGAGGATTAGAAGGTAATGAAAAGGTGGAGGATTTGCTTGATGTTTCTCTGCTCATCTTGGGGTTCAAAACTGCTAGCGCCCAGGGGAGTTCCACTCATCAATGTGGAGGACAAGATTGTTGGCATGAAGAACAAGATTACTATTGATTGAGGAGTTGCATTATATTGCTCTTTCTTGATCTGAAAAAGATTTGTTGCATTCATGTGGCTGTCTATTCATCCATTCCCACCCATTTGAAAGTTGTTTGGTAGAAGCATAGAAAAGGTCGATATATTTAGAGTTAGTGCTTGGGCGCCCTCACGGAGGTCTCTGCAGATAGGGAAACCTTGCTTTCCCTGGCATGGTTGCGGTGAGTTGTGGAAACCGTAGATGATTTTTGGGGTGCGAAGAGACCAAATATTGGTTGGGTCAGCATTCTAGCTGTAAGTATTTCGCTATCTTTCAACAAGCATAATTTTTGGAACATTTATCAGCGAGACCAAAACAAAACAAAAATGATTAAGGAACGCGTATTGCTAGGGGTTTTAGGCAGGCATTCAAAACACAAAATACTACCTTCAAAGAATACAATGGTTTCATCTTTGTTCTCAAGTTTTCTGATCGGCTGATTGGTAAAACAAAATGAGAAATGTATATAATTCATTATTTGTAAAGAGGGCTAATGCATTGTAGAACATAATGGATGTGTTTTATCTGCACAATTTGCATATCGAAAGGAACTTTGCTTGAACATTTTTTGTTGGCAAGTATGGAGTAATAAGAATTTGTCGTTTTTAAGGAAATGTTGAAGACTGCCAGTGAATGTCATTTGAAGATTTTTGGATCGAATAAGCATTGAAGCAGTGAAAATCAGAGTGGTTGGAGCCACAAGCAATGGTAAATTTTATATGATTTTGTATGCAGATATAAGATGTTGGTTAATTTTATTAATTTTATTTGATTTTGTATGCAGATATAAGATGTTGATTTATTTGGTTACAGATTTAAAATGTTGGTTTGTTGTTATAAGGTGTTTTTTGTGTGTGATAAGGAGAAATAAGTGTTTGTAATATTTCTTGGTATTATTGATTAAGCTCACATTGTGGGATCTATTTTGTTTGAAGATGTAATTTTATTTCTACAAATCAAAATTGACAACTCGAAAGAAGCAAATAAAATAGCAGAATGTTGGAGGTTATTTCAACCTACTTTTATGCAGTTTTGGGCTCAATATATTTCGCTACAACAAGAAATAGATAGGTTGCAAGAACAGATACCCAATGCTTCAACACAGAAGAAAGATTTTGAACGAGATATTCCTTCTAGTACTTCTATACAACAAGTGAATGAAAAGCCAATTGTGAGAGTTTGGGAATCTCAAAAAATAAAAATAAATAAAATGTGGTCTTGGTTATAAGGGTGTTGTTGGGTCTTATGTTCCAAAGTATTCAAAACCCATCCAATTGGTATCTGGAGGGATTATGAATGCATGTCAAGTTGAATCTTCCTCTACAAGTGTTAAATTGGTGCAACCAAAATTATGTTCCTATTGTGGTCGTCATGGCCATACATCAATTTTGTGTTTTGATCTACACCCCTATTCATTATGTGGTCAACATACTCATGATTTTTCTCATTGTTTTCAAAAGAAAGTACAAAAACCTATGTTATGTGTTACTAATCCTTTGTTTGAATCAGCCCTTGGAGAGACATTAGATGGTTTTTTAGATACTGCATGTGTGACATCTTTGACAAAAATTGGACATGCTGCCCCAAATAAGGTTGTGTTGAATAATGGTGGTAATGTTATTGGTGATGGCAATGATGTTGATAATGTTGTTGGTGATGACAATGGTGTTGATAGTGTTGTTGGTGCTGAAAAGGATGTTGGTAATAGTGTTGGTGATAAAAATGTTGGTGTTATGTATTCTCTTTATGTTTGAGATGACTTTTATTTGAATTTTTATGACTTATTCTGATGATGTTGAATGTTGATGTGGTTGTTGTTGTACTTATGTTTTCCTTGCAAAGGAAGCCTTTGGGTGGTGACTTATAGAGATGAATATGTTCTTTAGATGTTTTGTTGAAGATGAGTGATATGTTCTTCAAATGTTTTGTTGATTTGTTGATTATGTGACCTTGTTGGTTTATCTCAGATTTTGTATGTTGTTGGTGATAGCCTTGGACATTGTTTGGTCCTAAAAATTATTGATTTATGGTTGGACTATATTTTGAGATTGCAAGTTATTGGTTTTTGAACATTCTAGATAGAGAGGAGAGGGCCATGTATGGTCATGATTTGGAGTGAGCACCAGAAGAGTGACTCACGATGGTCCACTATAGTTGGATCATCTTTGATTGGACTGAACACCAAAAGGAGTGAATCATGATGGTCACCTATAGGATGACCATCCTTGATTGCAGAGTGAATGCATTGATGATTGGAGAATGTAGATTCACCATTTTTGGTAGATGGCTAGGGAGAGGCCCTAAGTCAAATAGTGTTATAGCACGTATTTTGGAGATTTTCTTCAAAATGTCCATATTTGGGAGAAAATATGGAATAATGACTATTTTTCCCAATGCTCATTATGGAGGAGAATGAAGGATAATGAACACTTGTTTAGATAATTAGTTATTTTTTATGTAGTCAATTGGAATATAGTTGTAAATTTCAGTTATGATATCAAGTCTATATATACAACAATGTAACAGAGAATGAATGCAACTGAATAATTTTTATTTTGTATTGTAATTCTTCAGTTTTCATTGTCATTTTTAATTTCCTTTATGGGCAACATATTACTCCATCAACTAAACTACCTCCCTTGGATGATGAGGGAAATTTGACCTCGTTTCCTAAAGATTTCATTAACACTAGAGAATGGAGATTAAGAAATGGGAGAATCGCAAAGTATTTGATTCATTGGAACAATATCGTGCAAAGGATGCCACTTGGGAAGGAGCACAAATTTTGGAGCATTGAAACTTGTAATTGCTTGTGGACAAGCAATTCTAGAAAGGGTGGATTGTCATGTCTCCTTTCCAAACTTAAGTTGTTGAAAGTCCCCTAGCCTATGATTTTATTTGCATGTAAGCCAACATAATGAAGCAAAGAAATAAGTTAATAATTTAAATTTTCCTAAGTAACTTTATGTTATATTCATAAAAAGACAACTTATATTTTATTATTAAAAAGTGTGTCTAGAAAAGAGAGCCAATGTAATGTTATTTTTAAAAAGTGTTTTCTAGACACTTTCAAAATAAGGCAAGAAAGATTTAAAAATTAAACAAAAGGATATAAAATGAGATGTTGGGCATTGAAGAAAGCATCCATTTATAAAATCAAATTATGTTTCTCTAAAACTAAAATTTGTTCATCTTCTTGCCTAAGGAAAAAAATATATAAGGTATTTAGATTTGAGTACAAAACCCCTCCAATCCTCCATGGTGGTTTCATTCCAAGATCACAATTGTACAACAAGTTTGCAATTCTCTCTAGTCCCAATTTGGTGATTGCAGATTTCAATGTTTAAAAAATTTATATTTGATATTAATTTTGCGATGATTTTATGATATCTTATTGATGCTCAAGGGTAAATCATTTAATAATATTATATGGGCTTATCATTTCTAGCGAAGTTGTACATAGTTATGTTGTTAAGTTTTCTCTATTGGTCATACCTTTTTATTTTCCTAGTCATACCATTATATGTTGTTATTTAGTTGAATAAGTGGTTGCCATACAATCTAAAAGTTTTATATTATTTAATTGAGGACATTGTATGACAAAAAGGAGGAAAGACGAACCACTCTAAGGACTTCATTTTTTTTCCTATTAGCTGGTGTACCAACTATGCTAGAATTTTTAACACTTCAAAAGTTGTCAATTGTCTTTAGCTACTAGCATGTTATAAAAATTAAAAAGGAGTTGTATCCTTTAAATATCTTAAAATTTCATTTCAGTTTGTCATAGTTTATTGTTATACTTGTGTATCTTTTGCAAGGGGGTCAATCCATATTATAGCCTCACTTTATGTAGGGGAAGAGATTTGTTGCTCCCAAGTCTCTAGAACAGGGAATAGTCTACAAGGAGCGAATTATCCTCAACTACCTCAAGAAAATAAGCTTAAGTGACAAGACAGGTAAAAGGGAGTTTTTTTATATGTTCTTGTGTTTTATGAATATTTATGGAAAGAGAACTTCAGAAACTGAGTGAGTAGGCCTCAAATGTCTGGAGAGAAAGATAGACTAGCTCTTGAATCGAGGATGACAGCGCGGACCAAGGACGGTAACACGACGTATTAGCATCTCAACAAAGCATTGGCATCTCGTACGAATCAGAGACATAGTCAGTCACTAAAAACTCACAGGGTCCGCTAAATACTCGAGAACTAGAGTTTAACAGTTTTGACTAATTTAACAGAATGCAAAAAATAAAGGAAAAGCACAACAAGAAGAATAATAAATGAAAAAGTAATTAAAATATTAAATGAAATTACGAAGTGTGGAAGAAAGGAACGAACTCATGGGTGTTCCAGCTATGAAGCCTCTCGAAAAGCTTCACACGAACAACACCCCCTCCAATGAGCTTGAGAATCCAAGAGGAGTACAATGCTTAGAGAGAGCTTAAAACAAGACGTAGAGCCATGAACGTGCAAGAAAATTGATGTAGAAGAGAAAGAATACAAGAGAGAAAGAAGAGAAAGAAGAGAAAATGGAGACTTAGAGAATGAATTGCTAAATAAGTGAGTGAGAGGGAAGAATACAATTTCAAATGAATAATTGCATGCAAGAGGGTCATTTTTGGACATGCTTGTGACTACAGAGGTGTTGCACTTCATAGGCAGGAAAAAGTGTAACACCCCAAAACCACTAGATTAGGAATCTTGTCAGGATGTTTGTGTGGTGTGTAGATGTTTGCATGACATGTAAGCATCCCTGACAAAAACTCCCTCAAAAATTAACAACGATAGGGTCAAGGATAAAAATAAAGGCGTGTAGCAAGGGAATTAGCATTATCATCTCATTAGGCTAAAGTGAAGGTTGATGTAATGTGAAATTGCATGAGGGTGCAATTTAATGACATTACATTTTGTCCCCACTTTAATGAGCATATGTATCAAAGCATGTGCGAGCTAAAGTAGAAAGAGGTTGAAGAGAATATTCTTAGGATGAAGAGGATGTAGGTATTCAATTTGATATATGCGATGTAGAGAAGCTAAGCCAAGACGCGAAGAGGAAATAGGTCTTTGATCCTACAAAGCTCATTGCAATCTCACCACAAACATGTTAGTTGTAGAAAAACATGTTAGGAGAAAAAGCAAAAAATAGACATGATAAAATTTTCATAGACAAGACATGACATAATTTGATCAAATCAAAGATGGAGTTGGTAGGTATGGGTAGCATGGCTAGAGACCATACAACAAGTAGATAGGCTTGTGCCTGCTGTAAACTATGTTGCAAGATAGTCACAAAAAATACAAGACAAGTCTAGTCAGGTTGCCCCCAAGCTAGATGATGAGACATAAGACATCAAAACATATTTTTAAATCCCTTTGAAACTTTTTGAAAATGAAGCAGATATGATAGCCCCCCCTTAGAATGGTGTGTGCTACATAGAGGAGCACATATCATTCTAAGGAGAAGAGAAAGATAAGAGATGTTGTGGCATGAGGTACATAGTGAGATGTATTCGTGGAATTTTTTCATGTGAGGGACAACAAAAAATTCACAACCTCATGAAAGAGAAAAGCATAGATGAAGAAATCAAGATCACAGGGGGATCTAGCTATTTGGGGTCAGAAGTGCTCATAGACATAGATAGATAAATATAATATAACATTTATGAACTATCATCATCCCTCAAATATATCAAAATAGGAAGAAGAGCACATGAAGAAAAAGTAAAAATAAAAATCGAGTCAACATGGAAGAGGCTTAAATGTTGAGCCTAAATGCCTCAAAACTTTACATCATTCCCGATGTGAAAGCCAAAATTTACATATAGAAGAATGATGATACAAATAGAAGTGTATGAAAAAATTTCTCTCATGTATCCAAGCACCTACAAGGGCAGCAAGGGTCTTCTAGGCAAGAGCACAAACATTTATAAACAAGCACGAGGGAACAAAAACAAACACACAAAGCTAATCTAAAGATGAAGAAGAAGGCATTGCTCTAGTCAGACACCTCGAGTAGGTCATCCTACTCCCAATCTAGATCATCATAAGGGGAGGGATAGATAGGGTGGTATCATCCAACTCACCTATGACAAGAGCTAAGGAAGAAGGTCCCTCAAGGTCTTCTTCACCAAACTCATGCAAGACTAAGGTCATCAACCTAGAAAATATTGATGATAGAGTCAGGATGTCCTCCAATGAGTCAAACATTAACTTCTCATAAGTGACATGTTACAACTAGATGGGAATAGGAAAAGAGACTTGAGAGTCACTGCCGACCTTGGGGAAAGGGGCAATGACTAACTTCGAGGAGGTAGGTGTTGCCTCCATCACGAGGACAACACAAGCCAAGGTAGAACAAGATTCAAGAGACACAAAAAAAAATTTGACCATCGCTCAAAGCGAGGTTCCTCTCCAACTTACACTTCAACAAAGGATGTGGAATATTTGTAGCTGAAGTAGAAGACAAAGAAGGAGACGGAGCCATAGAGGAAACTCTCGTGCAAGCCAATTACGGTGGTTATGGGCACTAGAAGGGACAGCCTGAGAAGATGCAGAGGGATCCTATTCTACCAGAGGAGCAACTTCCACAGTGTTTTTCAATGGAAGGGTAGATTCTTGAGGAGGAATAGGAAAAGGAGGAAAAGAGACAAAAAGGGAGACAAGCACCTTGACAACAAACCCCTTTCTTTTATCTACCTTGGGGCCAAGTGGAGGAATAGGGGAGGCCTCAAAGGTCAAGATGTATGAAAAACCTCATTGGAATGCTTCCCCTTGCCATAAAGGGTGGGTCGGGGTACCATGGGAAAAACCAAAAGTTTAAAAACCTAAGGCTTCAATTTCCACAACAAATGAAGGAGAACCACTTTTAGGCATTTAGCTCCCAATTGTTGGAAGTTTGGAGATGTTGGAAGCTTGAGTTGTTTGTGATTTGTTTGGGTGTTGTCATTGATTTCAACCCCTTGTATGAAGAGAGTGTTGGAATTTTGTTAGTGTTGATGATGTCAACCCCTAGCATTGGAGTTGTTGGAAGCTTGGAGTTGTTGGTATTGATTTCAACACAATTTTTCTAGTGTTGTCATTGATGCCTTACTTCAATATAGTTGTAGAATTTGTGTTTGGAGAGATTGTTGGATGGCTATAGTTGATGAGAGGTGTTATAGATTTTGTAGATGTGTTGCAGATATGTGAGTAATGTTGTCGTTGAAGTTGGTTCACTTAGTTTCCAAGTGCTTTTGAGAAAATTTGAATAAAAGAGTTTAGTGTGACAGAGTGGTGTTATGTGTTCCGATCCGCATTTCTTCATGGTTGAAGATATGCTTGTGCAGATTGGATGTGATAATCATAAGTGTTCAGAGGTGTTATATCCAGAGTTTCAAGTTTTGTATCGTACTACAGTGGAAGATGTGTTTGATAGTATGTATGTCTATGAAATAAGGTGTCTAGGAGAAATGAGATTGCTCTGCATTTCTCCGCAGTGAAATTTTTGGTGTTGCAGATCTGGGAACATGCTTATACTATCTATATCTACCTTCCCTTGAAGTTTCAAGTCTTGAGGTGTTCTGCAAGGTTGTTTGGTGTGTTGGATGTTTGTGCCAGTGTGCCTGGTTGCACAAAATGAAGGTGTTCTTAAGTTTCAGGTGGTTGCAGTAGTAGTGGTGAATATTCTGATAATGTGTAATATTCTGAGATGTTGTGGAGTGTTGTTGTGTGGTTCGCAATATTTTTTCATACCTAGAGATACATTTTTGTTGTTGCTTGTTAGTGTTAGTGTAGGTTTGGTTGACCTGGCATTCTAGTGCAAATTGTAGAGGATGATTGATGTTTGTAGAAGTGTTGAGAAGCATGTTGGTGTAGTTTGGGTCCCAATTAAGTAATGGTGTGGTTTTTCTTCACTTCTTTCCATCGTGGAAGTGTTTGGTGCCGACCTATTTGATGTTGCACGGTTGAGGTACATATGTTTCCTTAAGGCCGACCTAATTGAGATTATTTTAGGTCGTAGATGGTATAAATGCAAGGTGAGTTGTTGTGTGGATTAAGTGTAGATCGTGTGTGATGCAAAATATGTGAATGTGATCAAGTGTGAAGATGTGAGTGTGAGCCTTAATGCCTATGACTTCCAGATGCAGTGAGCAGAAGGTGTATACATTTTAGTTTGTTGAATGAGTTTTTTGTGCTTCAATGTAATTATACCTTCAGTATATGAGAGATGCATTGTTAGCAGTTCAAATTAATAGTGAGCCACCCCTTCTTCTATTCTTCTTTCTTCTGGATAGTGAGTCCTTTGGCAGTGAGCCACCAGTAGTGAGCCTTTCTTCTTTTTTTGGTAAGTGAGCC
Source organism: Sequoiadendron giganteum (assembly GCA_007115665.2). NCBI lineage: Eukaryota > Viridiplantae > Streptophyta > Pinopsida > Cupressales > Cupressaceae > Sequoiadendron > Sequoiadendron giganteum. The sequence goes on along the minus strand of CM021102.1, from coordinate 12,583,313 downwards.
TTATTGTACTCAGTGTTGCAATTCATATATTTGCGAGCTAATCCTCATCATGGTTTTTCCCTTATTGGGTTTTTCACGTAAATCTTATTTTCTTGTGTGTGGATGTGTTTACATTACTATTTTACATGCTTACATTATGTTAATGCATGATAAGGGTTTAATGGTTAGTAAGGGTTTGAAAAGATATTGAGGGATTGAATGATTTAAAGTATACAATTGATTCACCCCCCCTCTCAGTGGTCCTATGCATCTAACAATTGGTCTCAGAGTTATGGTTCCCAGGAAGAAGCTTAACTGCTTGAGGTAGATATGGATGGTGCACAAGAAGGGTTTCAAAGCTCCTATGTTCGATGGAATAAATTATTCCTACTGGAAAGCTAGGATGGAGTCCTTTCTAGTCTCTCTTGGATTTGGTGTTTGGCAGTCTGTTGAAAAAGGTTATACTATGCCTACAAATGGTCTGACAAGTGATGATGAGATCAAGGATTATGAAAAAAATGGCAAATCAAGGAATGCAATCTTGAGTGGTATTTTTGATTCTGAACTTGGAAAGGTGATAAGTTTAAAATCTGGTAAAGAGATCTAGACAAAACTGGAAGGTATCTATGGAGGAGATGAAAAGGTCAAACAAGCGCAGATGTAGAACTACAAAACCAAATTTGAAACCCTAAGGATGTCTGAAGATGAAGATATTACTGCCTACATGCTCAAATTTGATGAAGTTGTCAATGCCATCAATGGTCTTGGTGGAAAGTTGGATGAAAGCGAAGTTGTGAAAAAGGTATTAAGAACCCTGCCTAAAGCTTATAGTTCTAAATTTTATGCTATTGAGGAAGCTCATAATTTTGATAATTATTCTAGAGATCAGATGTTTGGTGCTTTAACTTCTTTTGAAATTAGATAAATTTATCAAGATGTTGCAAGTAAAGAAATTGCCTTTAAGGTATGCAAAATAGATAAAGATAATGAATCAAATCTAGATGATTTTGATGAAGCGGAAGCAAACTTTGTGAGGAGATTGAAAAAGAGAACTAGAAAATACAGAGGTAAGTTACCTTTCAAAGGTTTTAATAGTGAAAAGATAGGTCATTATGCATCTAAATGTCCAGTCAAAGTTGCTAATGACAAACAAAAGGATCATAAGGGTAAATTTTTTAAAAAGAGTTATTATTTTGATAAAGACAATGGCATTTCTAATTATGAGGAATTGGATTATCCAGATGAAGGAAGTGATGAATGCTTGTTCGTGGCTGTAAATTTTGGAACTAATTCTACTAATCTTGAAAGATGTGTGAAGGAAAGTGTTTTAGAAATTGGTCATAACATTGGATGAACTATGTTGACTACTTTTCATGCTAGAGAGGAGAAGAATTATTGGATTATTGATAGTGGATGCTCAAATCATATGACAAGTGATAAGAGTAAGTTTGTTAAGCTTGAAAATTATGATGGTGCTCTTGTAAGTTTGGTGATGATACATCTGCTAAGATTTTTGGAAAAGGTTTGATTAGTTTTGATGGGAAGCATAAAACATATGATGTTCTTTACGTAAAAGGTCTCCGGCACAATCTTGTGTAGGAAAAATGTGGAGTAGAGGATATAATCTTGTGTTTCACCATGGATTTGTGGAAAGGAAGAACAAAACAGTTTAGGAAGCAACTGGGGAAATGATGAAGGAAACCAATATTTCGGATGTCTATTGGAGAGAAGCAATTCATACTATAGTCTACATTCTTAACAGAGGTCAAGCAAGAGTGAACAATTCAAAGAATCCCTATGAGTTTCGGTATGGTAAACCTCCTACTGTGAAATATTTTAGAGTTTTTGGAAACAAGTGTTATATCAGAAGAGATGAAGAAAATTAGGAAAGTTTGATGCAAGATATGATGAAAGAATCTTCCTTGGATACTCTGCAAGAAGTGAGGCCTATCAGTGCTACAACAAAAGGTTGAAGAAGATTGTTGATAAAAGGATATGAATCTAATGAATCCCCCTATAGTGAAGAAGAAAATGTTGAAGATAAAGGAAAAGGGTTGATAGTTGAAGAGGAAGAAGCTTCGAAAAAGAATCCTGAGACTCCTAAGTATGTACAAAAGGATCATTTTGAAGATCAGAGCATTGGAGATAAGAGCAAAGGTATGTTGACAAGAATAAATATTGCTATGATAGAAGAACGGGTAATTTTTGGTTTACTTTCTCAGGTAGAACCAAAAATAGTGATCAAGGCATGCAAAGATGAAAACTAGATTAAAGCAATGAAGGAAGAGTTAGAATAGATAGAGAAGAATCTGACTTGGGAACTGGTCCCAAGACCGACAAACAATAATGTGATTGGTACTAAGTGGGTGTTTCAAAACAAGCTAAATGAAGATGGAAAAGTTGTTAGGAACAAGGCTAGACTTGTGTGTAAGGGTCACTCACAAGTTGAAGGTATAGATTTTGAGAAAACTTTTGCTCTAGTTGCCAGAATGGAAGCTATCAGGATTTTTTTAGCTTTTGTAGCACATAAAGATTTCAAAGTTTATCAGATGGATGTGAAGTTTGCATTCTTGAATAGTGAATTGGAAGAAGTATACATTAAAGAACCAAAAGGTTTTCAATTTTCATAAGATGCTAACATGGTGTGCAGATTGAAGAAAGTATTGTATGGATTGAAACAAGCTCCTAGAGCCTGGTATGCAAGGTTAGAAAATTATTTGTTGCAACAAGGATTTGTGAAAGGTGTTGTAGATAGTAATCTATATTTCAAAGTTGAAGGAGAACAAATTATGATTGTGGTAGTGTATGTTGATGACATAATCTTTGGAGGAAATGAAGGTATGTGCAAGAAGTTTGTAGAAGCAATGCAGAAAGAGTTTGAGATGTCAATGTGTGGAGAGATGAATTTCTTCCTTGGTCTATAGATCAGTCAATCAAAGAAAGGTATATTCATATCACAATCAAATTATGTTAAGGAAATGTTGAATGTTTTTGGAATGGGGGATTCTAAACCGGTATGTACTCCTCTGGTTACTACTTGTAAGTTGAGCAAGAATGATGAATCTCCTAAGACATATCAAAGAAAGTATAGATCAATGAATTGTGGACTGTTATACCTTACTACTACTAGACCAAATATCATGTATTTAGTTTATCTTGTGGCTAGATTTCAAGAAGATCCTAGAGAATCTCAAGTTGCAACAGTGAAGAGGATATTCAGATACTTGAAAGGCACTCCAAACTATGGTTTGTGGTATCCAAAGGATACTGACTTCTCTTTGAGTGCATATACAGATGTAAATTGAGCTAGATGTGCAAATGATAGGAAAAGTACAAGTGGTGGTGCTTTCTTTCTTATAAGCAGGTTGGTTTCATGGTTGAGTAAGAAGCACGATTTAGTGTCATTATCTACAACAAAAGCAGAAATAATTGTAGCAGCATCATGATGTACACAGGTGTTGTGGATGAAGCAAATATTGAAGGATATCAAAGTTTCATATGATGAACCTATTCCCATCTTATGTGATAATACAAGTGCAATAAGTATTTCAAAGAATCTGGTAATGCATTCAATAAAAAAACATATCTCAATCTGGTATCACTTCTTAAGAGAGAAAGTTGTAGAGAATGAGGTGAAGTTAGAGTATGTGTCTACTAAGGATCGGGTTGCACATGTTTTCACAAAGCTCTTCCAAAAGATACTTTTGAGTATCTCCAACAGAAGTTAGGGGCTATTTCCCCCCCTTTCAACAAGATGCATAAGTATGTGCATCTATCCGGGAAGTGTTTCAAGATACATTCTTGGTCTTGGACTGATGTTGAAGGCTACCTCTCAGGGGGAGTAGGTAGTGGTATTTTGTGTTGGTGCAGTCACATGGAGCATATTGTGTGCCCCTAAGGGGAAGAGTGCAAAAATGAGTGTGCTAAAAAGTGAGTGCAATGGAGAGAAAAAGAGATGTTTGATGGTGTTGTCCTTTGAAGTTGTGTCAAAGGAAGTAAGAGAAAAAAAATTCTATGCATATGTAGATGAAAAATGCAAATGAGTGGAGAGAGGAGAAATTGTTAGTAGATATTATCCTTTGAATATTGTCAAAGGGGAGAATAAAAGAGTTCAATGCAGAAGAATGAAGGAGCAAGCATGCAAGAAAGAGGAAGTTTGTGATGTCTATGGCCCTTTGCCATTGATGTCAAAGGGGGAGAGAGTTAGAGTGGTTGAAAAACATGGAGATAGTTAGTGCAATCTATGGGAGGGAGAGTCTAAAACACAAAGGAGAAAAGGAGGAGAGTGATATAGAAAGCCAATGTTGTTGGTGTTCCAGGAGAAGAAGTTTGTGAAGAGAGTATGAAGAGTAAGAGTTGTCCTAGTCAGGGGGAGTATTGCTTCTTGCAGAATTGTTGTTGATGGTTTTTCAAAAATTTAGTTGTCATCAATGAAGATATGCTTGTGTGATTCAGACGTGATAATCAAAGGTGTTCAAAGGTGTTATATCTAGAGTTTCAGGTTCTGGATCGTACTACAGTGGAAGATGTGTTTAACAGTATATTTGTCTGTGAAATAGGATGTCTGGGAGAAATGAGATTGCTCTATATTTCTTTGTAGTGAAATTTTTGGTGTTATGGATCTAGGAACGTGCTTATACTATCTATATCTACCTTCCCTTGAAGTTTTAGGTGTTGAGGTGTTTCGAAAGGTTGTTTGGTGTGTTGGATGTCTATGCCAGTGTGTTTGATTGTACAAAATGAATGTGTTCTTAATGTGGAGTATTTTGAGATGTTTTGGAGTATTTTTGTGTGGTCCGTGAGATGTTTTTGGACTTGGAGAGGTGTGTTTGTTGTCACTTGTTAGTGTTAGTGCAAGTTTGGCCAGCTTGACATTCTAGCGCTAATTGTAGAGGATGATTGATGTTTGTGGAAGTATTGAGAAGCGTGTCGGTGTAGATTTGGGTCCCAGTTAAGTAATGGTGTGGTCTTACTTCACTTCTTTCCATCGTGGAAGTGTTTGGTGCCGACCTATTTGATGTTGCACGGTTAAGGTGCATATGTTTCCTTAAGGCCGACCTAATTGAGATTGTTTTAGGTCACAGATGTTATAAATGCAAGGAGATTTGTATGGATTAAGTTTAGATCGTGTGTGATGTGAAATATGTGAATGTGATCAAGTGTGAAGATTTGAGTGTGATCCTTAATGCATGTGACTTCCAGATGCAGTGAGCAGAAGGTGTCTACATTTCAATCTGTTGAATGAGTTGTTTGTGCTTCAGTGGAACTGTACCTTCGACATATGAAAGATGCATTGTTAGAAATTCAAATTGGAAATGAGCCACCCCTTATTCTATTCTTATTTCTTCTAGATAGTGAGTCCTATGGAAATGAGCCACCAACAATGAGCCTTTCTTCTTTTTTGGGCAGTGAGTCTTATTGTATTTGGTGTTGCAATTCATATATTTGTAAGCTAATCCTCACTGTGGTTTTTCCCTTCTTGGGTTTTCCACATAAATATGGTGTCCTTATGTGTATGGATGTGTTTGCATTATTGTTTTACATGCTTAAATTCTATTAATGCATGATAATGGTTTAATGGTTGGTACGGGTTTGAAAAGATATTGAGGGATTGAATGTTTTATATTCTATTTCTTAAATCTTCATGCATAAATCTGCATATATTCTTCTTCTTAAATCTTCTTGTTCTTAAATGATATATCTTTGTGTCTCGCACACTTCCTTTCTTAACAAAATTAGCTTGTATGATATTGCATTTATTCCAAACTTCTCACGCATTTTTTATTCCCTTTTATATCTTCATATTCTTATGAAGAGATACATCCTTTCAAAGATAATGACCCTTCAAATAATCATGACTATTCTTAAATAATAATTGTTGTCTTTTCATACATATCCACAATAATATATATATTTATATCTTCCACACACTTCTCTTCTTGACTGGTAGATCTTCCTTTAGAAGTTATTCCACACATCTATTTATATCTTTACATCTCAATGAAGAGTTGCATCTCTTTGAAAAGAGATCTCTTTTAAAATGACATGTCTTTTTTTTATGACTAATTGTTTCCTTTGAACACTTTTTCTTTCTCCTTTTTATTTCTCCTTAATGGATGTTTTTGAATGATCTTATATTATTTTTCTTCACTCTAATATGTTGGTATATATATGATGCATTTTTATTTTTACACACTTCTCTTTTCTACTCTTCTTATTTAATCTTCTCACATCTCACATCTCCACCCATTTCTTATTTCTTTATATATCATTATGCCTCTATGAAGAGAGACATCTCTTTGAAAAGAGATGTCATTTTGAAAAAACATAACCTTTGTTAATAATTTTTCCTTGTCATAAACATCAATCATTGCCTTTTAAAATTAATTGTTAATATTTTGTTATCCTTTATAATTTATATTGCCTACTTTATAAGTGTTGCCTTCAAACATTTTATGTATCCTTCATATGCCCCTTCACTTGGATCGTTGCTCTTTCACAATGAATTGTTGTTGTTTTAATACCAAGTGCTACTCCTTATTTATTAATCATTCCATAGTAATTAATTCATTTTATTTATTAATGAAGTCTCTCCTCTAATATATTTGGAACCTTCACACAATAAATAATCACTTGTTTCTTTTATTGTCTACATCCCATTTAACATAGGCAATTAATATATATGTGTGTGTGTGTGTGTGTGTGTGGCTCCAAACATGATCAACTAGGTTTGGCAATTCAAAAGTAAAATAAATACTCCCTTATATAGTCGATCATCATTTGTATGAATTATTATTATTTTAATATAAATCTTCTACCATCAAAAATGGAAACGATTAGTGGCCTTTGGCTTTAACAATTTACCTCATTTTCTCTTTGACATCAATGACAATATGCTTGCCAACAATCTTATCTATAGGCCTTTAATTTTCTTCAACAACATTATCCAACAATGGCCTTCATTCTCTTTGACATCAATGACAATATTCTAGCAATCTCCTCCTTCGTCATTGATGGAAAACATAATTCTCCCCCTTTCTCTAACTCTCTCCATTTGACATCAATAGTAAAGGGATGTTCTTATACTTTCATTCTACTACCATAAGAATATACTTCTCCCCTTGTTGAAGATTCTCTTATGCCCCCTTTTCTCTACTACTATATCCTTTGTTTCTATATTGCTTGGGTGACATTTTCTCTATAGTTGCCCAAAACTAATTGAGATCTTCTCAAATTTAATAAATCAAGAGTTTGTTTAGCAATCTCATTATTCTCTACACATCTTTGACTCTTCCTTCTCTATCCAAGGTTTCTAAATGAAGAAGACCATCCTTTTGACATCAATGGCATCATTATCTCTTTTCTTATAACTCTCCCTCTTTCTAAAATTCACTAATAGATCTTTCTCTAAGTTTCCTTCTAATTGCATATCATCAAAAATATGGAGTTGAAAAATAATGCAATGATTAGCTCCCCTGAATTCATACTTCTCTTTTATGAACTTAGTAATACCTCTTGTGCATGAAGTGTAATTTTCATAAGTATAGATTTTCCCTTCTCTTGCTCTTGCTTCCCCTTCCAAGCTTCAGTAGGTTCTTATGCTTACCCATGGTTTCCTTCTTCTTGCTCAGTTTAGGTTCTATAAGATAACTTCTACAAAATCTTGTTGTATGCCCATAGTTGTTGCATTTAAAGTATATGACATTATAATCTACTAACAAAGAAAATGAGTTACAGTTCCATTTTGTCCACCCATAAGAATTTATATTTTTATTCCAACCATATAATTATATCTGACATGTGTTCTACAATTTTTTTCCTTATGACCAAAAAGATTGCATGAGAAGCAATAACCATAAAAGGAACTTTTGAACTTGGTCATATGAGGTTGTCTCAGAGGGAAAGATCTTTTGAATGTATTCTTATCCTGTTTGTCTTTGTGAGTGCTTATTTTATGTGGGGCTTGACTCTCTTTCTTCTTGTTTCTTTAACTTTTGATAGGGCTTTTTAGAGCTTCAACATACCTCTTTGGTTATTCATCATTTGACTTCTTTGGTGCCCCCTTGGAGTCTTCTTTATTTTCCATCTGATTTTCCTTATATCCAAGACCCATATTTACAAATGGTGACCTTTGTCTATTGATGATATCATCTAGGATCTCGGTACTCTTCTCAAATTTTAGGCTTTTGTTCAACTTAATAGTTGTTTTCTCTAGTTCCTTCCTCAAAGAAGCTATCTCGAACTCCAACCTTTCACAATCTTCTTCTTTTGCTTTCAATTTGATTATTATCTCTTCTTCAATCCTTTTCCCTTCTTCAATTTGAATTTTTAGATCAATGATCATATGCTCAGGTTCTTTAAGATCATATGACAATTTTGTATTAAATTCACTATCCTCTTGAATTTTCTCCTTTTCTTGCTTGTTCTTTTTCCTAAGACTCTTGATTTTGCCTAGGGAAAACATAAGTTTTTCTTCCAGATCAACTACTCCATCTTCATCATATTCTTTATTTTTCTAATTTCATCTTATTTTCTTTCACTAACAAGGTGGTCTTCTCTTTCGAAGATATCATCTTTTTGTTTTTATTGCCATTTGTGTTCCATTTGTCACCCCATCGTTTTTGCTTGCTTCTGTGTCATCACTTGCATTTGGTTTTGTTGGTGCTTGTTGATCAACGCTCTACCTAGTATTACATTTTCGTGTGTTTTGTTTTCTTCTTGTGATGTGTGCTCTTTTAGATCTACCTTCAAGTGGTTAAACTATCTCCAAAGGAACTCACTTTCACACCAATTGATGAGCACACGATTATACTAAGAGGGGAGGTGAATCAATAGAATACAATCTTTTACTTTTTCAAACTAACAACCACAATAATATCATTTGTGCAATATTATTCACATGAGATCTAACAATTATGCAACACAAGAAGAACACATGATTTACGTGGAAAACCTTATGGCATAAAAGCATGAATTTTTTTTGTTTGATATTAAAATCTCTTACAATATTTATAGGCACCAACCTCTTCAATAGAATCTTGTCTTATTGAGAATAGATATTCTTTATAAATAATCTTAAATGATCTCCTTTTATATTCTCCTCCTCAAAATCTTCACACACAAATCTGTATATATTACCTTTCTTAAATATTCACACACAAATCTGCATATATTCTCTTTCTTAAATCTTCATACATAAATCTGCATATATTCTTCTTTTTAAATCTATTTGTTTCTGAATGACATATCTTTGTGTCTCATACACTTCCTTTCTTCACAAAATTTGATTGTATGATATTACATTTATTCCACACTTCTCACAAATTTCTTATTCTCTTTTATATCTTCATATTTCTATGAAGAAATACATCTTTTCAAAGATAATGACCCTTCAAATAGTCATGACTCCTCTTAAATAATAATTGCTTCCTTTTTCACACATATCCACAATAATATATATTTTATCCTCTACACACTTCTCTTCTTGACTAATAGATCTCTATTTATCTTCCACACACATCTATTTATATCTTTACATCCCAATAAAAAGTTGCATCTCTTTGAAAGGAGATAACTCTTTTAAAAAGATGTGTCTTTTTGTTAAGACTAATTGTTGTCCTTGAACACTTTTTCTTTCTCCTTTTTATTTCTCCTTAATGGCTGCCTTTGAATGATCTTTCTTTTTCACACTGTAATCTACTAGTATATATATTATATATCTCTATTTTTACACACTTCTCTTTTCTACTCCTCTTTGTATTTAATCTTCTCACATCTTGTACTTCTCACTCACAAATCCACCCATTTTTTATTTCCTTTTATATCCTTATGTGTAGGGAAATTTTGGTAATCTCAGAAAAGCATCCAAGATCTGTAGTCCCTTAGATAACTTTAATTTCAATTATATTGCCTCAAAAACACCTACAACTATGTGACAAAGTGGAATCAGACACAGTTCATTTCCCACATTAATCCTTCTGAGAGAAGCTCATGCAAATTTAGCTTCAACAACTTGCATAAATAGATTCAACAAATAGAACCAACAAACATGAAAGATGGAACAAAAGATTAGAACACACAGATTTACGTGGGGATAACCCTTTCAGGTAAAAAACCCCACAGTCCAAAAGCCCAGATCGTCATTGTATTACTCATGCAATAGAACAATTACAAATACAATTCAGGCTTACAGCCTTTAGAGGAGTTACATCGTGTTTCATTCTGGAGACAAACTGGCAACAACCATGTGATAAGAGTTTCCCTCTCTCCTTTTTACATTTATTTGATCAACCTCTCAGTCCATTACAACCTTCACACTATCACAATACTCTCACATAGTATACAAAGAAAATTCACACACAGAGTGAGGAGTCACCTCCTTCAGAACAACATTCTCATTCTCCAACCCCAACCTTCGAACGATTCTGTACAATCAACTTTTATCCCAATTTAGAACCGTTCAGTTCGTTTTCTACAGTAAAATCAACCATCAACCGGTCTTGGACAACAAACAGTCTCCTCCAACTCATCGTGTTCCTCCAATGAACAATCATCCACCTCAGCAATCAACACCCGTTCAACCAAGTAAGCATTTTTTCAAACACGGTCCACCCTCAAGTCCGTTGGCCTAACCTACTCTATCGACCAACAATAGGGATGTCGCAAAGACCTTACAAGTCTCCCCAATCTCTTAGGACCATTAAGCTTTTACACATCGGCATGAGTTACTCCAATAAGACTTGATGCTTCAAGTCTAACCTTATCGGTCTGACATCCATCGGAAGGAGATTACAAAGCTAGACCGACAACACAAGTCACCTTGATGATACTAGGCTTGTTTTCCATTCAGATGATCTTGTCGACAAGAGTCAAGGTGATGTCCTAATAGAACAAGTTCATCGACCTAACACCAAGCTTCAAAGCGACCTCGATAAAATACATCGATGACTCGTTTCACCCCGACGAACCAACATCGACCAGACTCACATTGAACATAACCCATTGGCCAGACTTCAACCATCAAATGAAGATCTTAAAGTTGGGCCAAAGTAATACTTCACATGATGAAGAACCATTGGCAAGACTCACGTCGACCATACCCCATCGTCCAGACTTCTACTGTCAGTTCAACATTCTCAGGTCTAATCGAAGACCAATGTTACCCCGACAAAGTCCCATCAACCAAAATTACACCGATATAACATTTCGGCCAGAATTCTTTTGTCGACGTGAGTTCAAAACCTCATTACCGATATCTCATGTCACTCTGACCACCTTCATCGCCAGGACACACCAAAGGTCACACCGGTATGTCCAAAGAAGGAACTTCACAAGGAGAACTCAGATCGGGTTGAGTCACACCGATCTCACAAATAGTTTAGGATCACTATGCAGATCGGCCAGACATCTCAGCAGCCACACCAAAATCGCTCTCTCAGAGGTTTAGGCCAGTGGGATTGAGGCACACAATTCCAAAAATCTCCCACTTGACAAAGATCACACTGGCAATTCCAACAATCTCCCACTTGAAAAAGATCACACTGGCACCTCCAAATCACTCAGGAACTACAAAGACCACGTTGGCACCACTAGTTCAGACTCTTCTCTGTTCAAGTCTCTGTTCAACAGCATTCAGGACCCCCAACCAACAAGTTTCCACAAATAATAGTCTACAAGACAATCTACAACAAAATCAAGTATCCAACTGCAACTAACTAACCAACATTGCAATCAATGAAACCACATAGATTTCAAACATGCTCTCATGCTCCATCAAGACTTCTGCAACAACATCTAAGATGTCCACCATTCAAGCAACAATCCCTATCATCCTCCAACATGCCACCTATGGAAGAAAGGTACAAGCCAAGGTGAATATGCACCAGTCCAATGAACATAAGAAAAAGCAAAAGATCCCAGTGATATCAACAACAAGAAACTGCCATCACTCCAGAAAACAAGATAAAAAACATCAGCTAGAACAACAATCAGAATAACTGCTTCTATCCAACTGACAAACCCATATGACTGAAAAATAGCACCCACAGCAAGTGCTAGATCATCCAATCATCCATACCTTAAAGGTATCAAACATTAGTAAACTTATGCCCCGGGCATAACCAAGCCATGTACTTACAACTGCAAGCTCCACTTGTATACAAGTCGATGAAGAACAAACATTTTCAAGAACTCACACTGCATGAGTCATGCCAAAAGCTGAAACAATTTCAAAGGGCACAACAAGTCTACCAATTTGCAACACAAAGAGAGTGTAACCATGCAGTACCAAGGACCCAACTCCACACTGATATGCAAAACCTACAAACAAGTTGTTGCAAGAAAAACATCTCTTCTAACCAGTCTGCACAACTCTTCCATGTACTCCACATCCAACAAAGAAAACAATGTTATGTGAAACCACACATTCAAGAAGATCAATAAAACCAAAGAGAATCTGCAAATCATAACATGTAGCTCGTCTTTCTACAAAACACCTCCAAGTATCAGTTGTGCCAAGTAGTATCTTTTTTACATCCCCAACAGAAAATCCTTAACAACATTCAACCGCTTAAACCACATGAATGTAAGCTCCTCAAAGAAGATCAAACTACTCTATATCCTATTTCAGGATCATCCCACTACTATCCCCTATGATCATCCTAAATGAAAATATATATATATATATATATACCAAGGAGATAACCAAGTTGTCCATCTCTCATAGTGAATCCTCCAGAACCATCTGACCATAGCTCAAGATCCACCAATGAAAGAAATACATAACACACCTAAGAGAAACAATGGGCGCTACCTCTCAAGTTATAAACTGTCGAGAAGACCAAGAGTGGGAATGAAACAGTTCCTCCAGGATGTCCAAATCACTATGAATCATCCAAAAACTATCTCCTCATACGTCCCTATTGAACTCATGTTCAATCAAGGTATAGGCTCCTTGGACTTTCTTATTCTCCATGTATCCATGAGCACCTGCAAACAATCACCCCGTGCCAAACTCCAAATGCAACATAGCAATATCATCAAGTATCAGGAGAATGATCAAAGCACCCAATACACAAAGAATTTACCAAGATCAATGTCAAAGCTCCAACTACAGTATTAGGAACTTAACATGACATCATGATCTTTCCATCCCCTTTTAGGAAATACCATGCTTCAAGTGAAGAAACCAAGATCCCAAGAGCAATGCACAATGTCAAAACTCCAACGCAAAAGCAAGAGTATACCATTACATAAAACAAACAAGCTCTAAACCAATATCACCTATCAAGCACCAACAACACCTCAACCCAAAGAACACACAAGTCCTCCATGGTTTCAAAAAGCTAACCATCTTCAAATAGTGGCTCTGCCAATGCGAAAGAACCCTTCTGCAACAATAGGATCAAAGTGTTCCTCCTAGAAACATTAGCAAACTAAAGAAGACAAATTTTTAACAGTCACTACTAAAGCTCCCACTGAACAGTGACATTGAGCTTTCCAAGCATTACGACAAACCATCTCAAAAACTGAAAAAATCTTCCAGGCCCACAAACATATAGTTGTACTGCTAATTATCCCAAGTGAAACCAAGATCTCATAAGGAAGGAGATTCACCATGCTACAAAACTCCATAATTCATTTATCATCCATCCTCTTACCTCAAAAAAACCACACCAATGCACAAGTGACCACAGACAAGGCCAGCTTACAAGTCTGCATAAATACTGAATCAAATCGCGTGGATATAGACAGTCCACTTCCAAGTTGTCCCACTGCAAACATATGGGTAAAGACAACCCACAACACTGCACAACCCAGAGATGCAATTAATGAAACATGAAGACTCACAATCACATCAATGTCTTGCACAATATGAGGTCTCACAAGAGAACAAACATGTAGACACCCTGACTCAAACACCAAATCAAGTACAGATCTGATTTTCCAATCATGTCCACGCCAAGCACCAAAGTCTAGGAGTCCATCGAGCATTACCATAGAATGATGAGTGACTAATCACATACCAAACATTTCTATGTAGAGAAAGAATCACACCTCTCACTATGTACAAAGCATGCAAGTAGAGTTGCAACTATCTCATCTAGTAGCACCCTGAGGAAGCAGGGGTCTAGAAAATATATCTTCAGCAGATCCACAAAACAACAAGTTTTCTTGACCATCTAAAACCTACAAAACATGCAAGTACAATACATCCTTAAAAAGGAAAATCAATTCAGGAACCCCAGACCCATTTCAAGCCAACTCCAAAACAACCGATATGCACATGCATCTGAGAAAGAGATAGGCTATTTCAAAAGCTTTCAAATCATCTAATGATTAACTCCATAGCCTTCATGCATTCAAGGTTAACAGAAAACAATGCCTTCCAACACTAGGAAACGCCTCCCAGCATAAGCACTCTCTTCCATGGCTGAGAAACAACCCACACCTCTCCATATTACCAGGGAGCCTCTCACACAGACACCCAATATGAAAGCTTTACTGCTACACAGCTATGAAGCAAAGAAATCCACCTCATACATCAAGGTTATACCGCTGCCAACTAGGAGACACAGATCACAACAATTCAACATGACCAACTCCATTGTCTCCATCTTCACCATCCTTCAAGATGCGTGTTGTCTCTGAATAGCACAAGACTTCCACTCACCAAAGGATCAATACATCAACCGATTCCTCCAAGTTTCCTCAAGCCTGACAAACTAAGAAATCTTCACAGGAGAAATACCCAGAACCAGCAACCAAGAGATGGCTCTAATACCACTTGTAGGGAAATTTTGGTCATCTCATAAAAGCATCCAAGATCTGTAGTCCCTTCAGTAACTTTAATTTTAATTAGATTGCCTCAAAAACACCTACAACTATGTCACAAAGTGGAATCAAACACAGTTCATTTCCCACATTAATCCTTTTGAGAGAAGCTCATGCAAATTCAATTTCAACAACTTGCATAAACAGATTCAACAAACAAAACCAATAAACATGAAAGATGGAACAGAAGATTAGAACACACAGATTTACAAGGGGAAAACCCTTTCAAGTAAAAAGCGCCACACTCCAAAAGCCCAGATCGCCATTGTATTATTCATGCAACAGAATAGATACAAATACAATTCAAGCTTATAGCCTTTACAGGAGTTACATCTTGTTTCATTCTAGAGACAAACTGGCAGTAACACTGTGACAAGAGTTTCCCTCTCTCCTTTTTACATTTCTCTGATCAACCTCTCAGTCCATTACAACCTTCGCACTGTCACAATACCCTCACACAATATACAGAGTAGATTCACACAAAGAGAGGTCTCACAATCGAAACAAAGAGAGAGAGAGAGAGAGGAGTCACCTCCTTCATAACAGCATTCTCATTCTCCAACCCTAACCTTCGAACAATTCTATACAATCAACTTTTATCCCAATTCAGAACCATTCAGTTTGTTTGCTACAGTTAGATCAACCATCAACTGGTCTTGGACAACGAACAGTCTCCTCCAACTCATTGCATGCCTCCAATGAACAATCGTTCACCTCAGCAGTCAACACCCATTCAACCAAGTAAGCATTATGTCAAACATAGTCCGCCCTCAAGTCCATCGATCTGACCTACTCTATCGGAAAACAACAGGGATGTCACAACGACCTTACAAGTCTCCCTGATATCTTAGGAGGACCATTAAGCTTTAACACATCGGCATGAGTTACTCTGATAAGACTCGATGCCTCAAGTCTAACCTTATCGGTCTGACGTCCATCAAAAGGAGATTACAAAGCTAGACCGACAACACAAGTCACCCCAATGATACTAGGCTTGTTTTCCACTCAGATCATCTTGTCGGCAAGAGTCAGGGCGATGTCCTAATAGAACAAGTTCATCGGCCTAACACCAAGCTTCAGAGCGACCTCGAGAAAATACACCGATGACTCATTTCACCCCGACGAACCAACATCGGCTAGACTTCAACCATCACACAAAGATCTTAAAGTTGGGTCAAAGTCATACTTCACACCAATGAAGAACCATCGGCAAGACTCACGTCGACCATACCCCATTGGCCAAAATTCTACTATTGGTTCAACATTCTCAGGTCTAACCGAAGACCAATGTTACCCCGACAAAGTCCCATCGGCCAAACTTACACCGATATAACATTTCGGTCGGACTTCTTCTATTGACATGAGTTCAAAACCTCATACCGATATCTCATGTCACGCCAACCACCTTCATCGCCTAGACACACCAATATGTCCAAAGAAGTGAAATAATGTTGGCTAAACATTGCTTGAATTAACAAATAGAACAAATTACAATAAATAGAGGAGGTAGAGCACTGTAGACATTTAAGATGTCTAACTACCTCAGCTACTGACTACTGTAGCAACAGTATACAATTGACCATTAATAATAGAGAATTTAATATTCTAACACCCTCCCTTAATGGTCAATCTACTAACTAGCCTACAAAAAACAATCTGCAGGTCAATTGGTCACAAATTCTTCAGAACACTCTGTTGTTACGGAACTGGATCTGCAGAATGTGAATGACCAAGAGAACCAAAAAATGTCTAAAAAATGCTCTGCAACAAGAGACAAGAGCCTACCACTGACTCTGCCACCGAGATGAGTTTGCCACCAACCCTCCCAGAAATTGTAGAACTGTTGACCAGAAGTCATCACAAAATGTCCAACCGGATGTTGGATAACAAAGTTGTTCCTCCCTGAAACCAGAGATAGACTGAGAACAACGGTCACGATTTTGAGGATAAATCGGCAAACCGTCGAAACCTTTGCAGATGAGCACAACGCCTGAGAACTGACTGCAAGAAGCTAGTGGTGCAAATGTTCGCCTCAGCAACTCCAAGTGCGACAAATACAGACTGCAACAAACCACGATTTTTAAGAAAAAAAGCGCCAAACACAGATTACAAATCATCGTTTTTTCAAAAAAAAAACGGTAAAAACCAAATACCAAGAGCCCTCCCGAACAACAGAAACCCTGACTAGGGTATACAGGATAAACTCGTAATTTTTAGGAGAAAATTATAAACCCTCCTAGATTACAGATTTTTTAAAGGAAAAAACTTTAAAACCCACAATTACAGAAAGGAAAAAACTTTTTAAGGTCAAAAAATTCTAAAACCCAGGATTATTAAAACCCAGAAGACAGATTTTTTTTCTTTTACGGGACAAAAAATATTTAAAAACCCAAATTTTTCTCACCAAACACGGATTTCGAGGCACTTCGAAGACAAAATCCAGAAGATCTGAAACGTACCTAGAAAAGGATGCCTAAAAACCAAAAAATTTCTGAATACCCAAAAAATTGCGTCAACACCCATTTGCACAAATTTTGAGGCACGAACTTCGAGACACCTAGAAAAATCGGAGACCAACCCAATTGAGCTCTCGAAAAACCCAGTAAGAATCTGCAGTCGAAAAAAAAATTTGTCTTGAAACAGAGGGTCAAAACCCGAGACGAAAATGCAGGATGCCCTAGCCGCCATGAAAGCTCAAAAAACTTGCAGAAATGAGCTCGAATCTACACAAAAAGTTGACAAAAAGAATGCCAAACCCTAGGCGATGAGGAGGCAGATCAGAAACGTGAATAAAAACACGGCCTTGGAGCAGAAACCTTGTCCATGCAAGGACGAAAATAAGAGGAAAAACATGTTTTAGAAGAGAGCCCGAAAAATGCAACTTGCAGAAAAAAAAATGCGACTTCAAGAGCCCAAAGACATCACACGGCCAGTACAGAAGAAAAAAACGCATTTTTCAGATGTAAAAATGGCACCCAAACGTCTCCAAAACGCAGCAAGAGATAATAGAAAAGTCGCGCCCAGAAGAAGCTGCAAAAAAACGTGAACTACTGACGCAGAAAACGCCAAAGAAACACGTGGCCAGAAACGGCAAACCAGAAAACACGTCAAGAAACGCGAATTTCGACGCCCAAACAAGCAAAAAAACACGGACTTAGCCAAGGAAAATGCGTGCCAAAGGCACACGAACTTGCAGAAAACGCGCCAATACAGGTTGTGTCTAGAAACTGTAGCCAAGACAAGCAGAATAAAACACAGCCACGAAAATCCCACGAACAGACCCACGTGTTTTTAGGAGCCAAAAACCCTCGATATTTTCCAGAAAACAGCCACGAATCACGAGCCCAAAAAAAACTAGCAGGAAACCTTAGCCTGAAAAAAATTCGAATTATGACTTTAGTCAAGCCCACAAATTTTTAGGGTTTTTTTTTTCTCACTGCTCTGATACCATGAAACAATGTTGGCTAAACATTGCTTGAATTAACAAAGAGAGCAAATTACAATAAATAGAGGAGGTAGAACACTGTAGACATTTAAGATGTCTAACTACCTCAGCTACTGACTAATGTAGCAACAATATACAATTGACCATTAATAATAGAGAATTTAATATTCTAACAAGAAGGAACTTCACAAGGAGAACTCAAATCTAGCTGAGTCACACCGATCTCATAGACAGTTTAGGATCACTATGCGGATCGGCTAGACATCTCAGCGGTCACACCGAAATCACTCTCTCAAAGGTTTAGGCCAGTAGGATTGAGGCACATAATTCCAACATTATGCCTCTACAGTGCTACCTTTAAACATTTATTTATCCTTCATATGCCCCTTCACTTCGATTGTTGCCCTTTCACAATGAATCGTTGTTTTAATACCAAGTGTTGATCCTTAATCATTAATCATTCCATAGTAATTAACTCACTCTATTTATCAATGAAGTCACTCTATTATATTTGCAACCTTCACACAATAAACAATCACTTATTTCTTTTAATGTCTGCATCCCATTTAACATAGGCAATTAATATATATTTATATGTGGCTTCAAACATGGTCAACCAAGTTTGGCAATTCAAAAATAAAATAATACTCCCTCATATAGTTGGCCAGCCTTTATATAGGAATTATTATTTTAACATAAATCTTCTACGATCAAAAAATGGATAGCAATTAGTGGCCTTTGGCCTTAACAATTTACCTCATTTTTTCTTTAACATCGATGACAATATGCTTGCCAACAATCTTATCCATATGCCTTTAATTTGCTTCAGCAACATGATTCAACAATCTCCTTTATTTGCTTTGACATCAATGACAATATTCTAACAGTGGTGAGGGTAAATATTCCTCATTTGCAACACCTCCTCTTAGCAATGGAGTTCTTGGGACTTCAAATCGTCTTTTTGTCCCAACTTTGTAGGCTTCTTATCAAGAATGCAAGTTAACTCTTCCTACATTTTGTCCATTGAGGCGAATGTTGATAGGCCTATTGTTTCAAATATTGTGCGGGCTAGGGTTTATTTAGTTGAGTCATTAGTGGGTAGTTCCTCCATTCAGGTTTTTGACCTGGCCCTAGGTGAAGCCTCTTCAACTTGGACAAATTATGCAATATTGTGAGGGTTCCTAATGTTGTTATAAACAAAGCTACTAGTTGCTTGGAGAACGCCCTCATTTGAAGATTCTTGGGCTTTCGTTCAAATATTGATGTTGTTTGAGGTTAGGTTTTAAGAAGATAGTGTGTATCTAATCAAATTCAAGTGGTTGCTATGGAAAATGGAGTTTTCTTGTTATCTTTTCAAACCCTTAAGGATTGCATAAGAATCCCACTAGGAGGTCCTTTGTTCCTTAGTAAATTTGATCTTTTTTCGAAAAGATGGTCAAATTGATCTAATGCTACCAAGAAAAAGTTTAACAAGGTCTTTATTTAGGTTGGGCTCGTAGGGCTTGATAGCAAGTCTCCCACACCTATATGTACTTTGACACCAACATGAAGGCACCTCCTACCACCCCTTAACCGACTTCTTTTACTTACTGTCAAACAGTGACAAAAAATTCCCAAAAATTATATTATCTACCTTACCTTGCTACCATATTTTAAACAATGATGTTACAGAAATAGAATGATGATAGGAAGTTCAAGAATTATAAGAAATCAATCCATATAAATCAACCAACAACATGAACTCAAAACAAGACAAAGAATTTTAATGATCATTTTATTCATTATCGACCTTACTTATTTTCAATACAAGGAATTTATTTACCAAAATCACGACAATCAACTATATGACTGATTCCCCTTGCCAACAAGTGGTTTCTTCTCTTTATCGTTCTCTTTCTGAATTCAATCTTCTGTCAACAATTTGAAACCATCTCCTCTTAAATTTCTTTTGATTCTCCTTCCTTCCTCCATCGACTACCGCCTCCTTCAATGAGCAAAGTTCCTCTCCTTTTCTTTTTGATCACTTCACTCGACATAACTCAATTCCTTCTCTACAACGTTCGTGAACTCATCTCCAACTTTTCCTAACGGTTTGATCTCCTTCTTGTTCAGTTTCTTTGTCGCTCGGCCTTTCTCTATTTGACCTCCTTTATGATCGAACTCTCCTTCTAATTGGTTTTGCTTCTTTTGTTTCATATGGTCTCCTTCATCTGATCAGTTTCTTCTTCTTTTTTTGATTCGGCCCACTACTACCTTCAATTTCTGGCCTCCTCTATTCTTTCGCCTACTACTTATTCTTCTA
Organism: Sequoiadendron giganteum; assembly: GCA_007115665.2. Classification (NCBI taxonomy): domain Eukaryota; kingdom Viridiplantae; phylum Streptophyta; class Pinopsida; order Cupressales; family Cupressaceae; genus Sequoiadendron; species Sequoiadendron giganteum. Next base: position 12,562,755 of record CM021102.1, on the reverse strand, counting down.
ATCGTTATCATTCTATTCATTCCAACCATTCGATTTCCAAAATTGTTCATCTTCAACTACCCAACCATCTACTTGTAACTATCAATCTCCAACCATCCTCGATTAATTCTTGTAATCGTTTACCTATTGTTTATCTCCAAGTTCATAACTTCTTCAACTTGATTGGTTCCCTTTTGACTAACAACTTCCTGACAATGTTCTTGTCACTGTGGCGACAGGAACTTCCATTCGCCTACATCTTGTCATTCAGCCTAATACTTCAAGCCAAAAATCAACTACTACCATAAATTAGGAAATTAGATCAATGCTCCTGCATCAAACTCCCCAAGAGACAAAAAAAATCATGTGCTTACACATGGGAGTAACCATTCACAACTGCTTCATACCGTTCTTCTTCCACTTCTTCCAACATCACTCTGACACAACTACCATGCTCCTCCAATATTGTGGTTCATTTCTCAACTCTACGCTCATGAAGTCAGAGCCTCCATTCACCATCTTCCTCCTATCTTTTTGCATCCACTCATCAGCATGGAAATTAAAGAATTCCATGTCTTCAAATTTGCTCACTCCATACATCTGCATATCAGTATCTATTATAGTTGTACTTCCTACACCTTCCACAACCTCAACTAACATCTTTTCCAACCATACTTTCTCCATTGCCAACTGCTGCAACAATAAATCATTATCAGCTTCATTATCCAAACCACAACTCAATGTCCTTTCCAAAGTTTGCCTCTATTGATGCAACAATTTATTTATCCTCAGCTACAACCTCCATCTTTACATTTGGCACTACCCCCACTATCTGCATGCCTCCAAGCTTGCCTCTCCACTCCTGGTCTATTGTTGCAAATCGTACCCACAAATCTTTCTCCTTGTATTCGACTGTTGCTCCTTCCATGTTCATCTTTGCAATGTCTTCTTCATACTCCTATTTGTCTTCACCGTTTTTTATCACTATTGCTCCAACATAAGTTGTCTTACGTTTTGTTGTTCTCTTATTCAATTCTCTCTTTGTGCTATCTTCATCATGAATTTTGTTGTCTTCTATTGCTGCCTCAATGTCTACTTCTAGTTCTTCATCTGTATAATCTTTTTGTATCCTTGTGTCTGTTGTACATTCTTGTATTTTATTGCTCTTATTTAATTCCTCATTCGCATCCATTCTAAATTTGTTTTTGTTCATTCTACACTTTTCAATTTGCCTGTGTTTACCTTCCTTTTTCTTTTGATATTTACTCCTCTTGTTCTTCTCATCTACCATCCTCCACATGTCCAACTCATATCCATAAATTTCATTCAAAGCCTCAAAAGCATCATCACCAAAGTCGGACTTTATATTCTTTCCCAACCTCTACCATGTCTCCTTGTTCATTGGCCTTGGTCTCTTCTTCATATCTCCGACTCTCGAACATTGTCTCCTTATCATTATGCCTTGCAACAACACAATCTTTTGTTACGACATGCTTCACAACCCACACTTTACTTCTCATATCGTTAGACTATTATCTATCTCCAAGTTCATAACTTCTTCAACTTGATTAGTTCCCTTTTAACTAACAACTTCTTGACAATGTTCCTATCACTGTGGCGACAGGAACTTCCATCCACCTACATCCTGTCATTCAACCCGATACTTCAAGCCAAAAATCAACTACTACCATAAATTAGGAAATCAAATTGATGCTCCTACATCAAGGCTTCCATTCGAATATTGGGATGTATAGATCATATGAGGTCCATTCAAATATTGGGATGTACAAATCATATGAGGTGTTGCCAATTCACTAGGTCATTTTGTATCTATTGACGATGTCACGAAATCTATGAAACGTCTAGTTTTTGTTGGATTTTGTGTGAGTGTAGATATTGATAAAGTGCTACCAAATGCCATTAAACTATGTTCTAAACTTGGAGTTTGGAAGTAAAAAATCCAATACGAGTCCTTGTAGATTTGCCTTAATTGCCATAAAGTTTGAGCACTTCTACCGTGTGCTAAGATATCAAAAAGCCGCACCATATTTAGACAAGAAGTATCATTACATCCCTCAATCATATGAAGGAGTTTCAAAATGTTGAAGGTGGTTAAAGATTAAAGAGTTATCTACTATGAGGAATGAAGTAAATGAATTGGACACTACAATTGAGGGTCCAATAGAGAATGTGTGAGGGTCTCCCTTTAAGGACAAGGAACCTAGATGTTTTTCCTAATCATTTTGTTAGGCCTAGATCTTCTTCAAAAAAAGGAAAGATGGCCCATGCAGGCCAATGTTTGACTACACTTCAAAGTTCTTTGGTGACATTTGGATTCAAACCTCCATGATTGTTGTTTTGACTATCTAAGGCCCATTTCTTTGTTGGTTCTAGTCTCAAGTTGTTGCGACCTTTTCTTGATGTTCAAGGTTTTGAGGTCCTTTCAAAACCCTCTTCTAATTCTTAACTCGATTCAAAAACATTTATCTAATAAAAAACGAATATCATTGACATGGCTATTGCCACAAACATGTATATAGGCAATGTGGTTGACTGCAGATGTGAATTTGAGGACAATTGCTACATAAAGATCCCAAGATTCATTTTGGATAGTCTAAGAGTCCATGGCTAGGTTCAACTTTTACAGATGTAAATGATATAATGTGATATACTGCAAGGATGGCTCACAAGTATGAGATTAGAAATAACGAACATGCCTTAAGGGAGTTGCTAGAATGAAATTTCACTATCCTTTGTTCTTCTATACGATGCATTGCCATTGCTCATACATCTTATTTTTAGCCTTATAACTGGCACTGTAACCTTAAAGGCCAGTTCCTTTGACTCTTAGTAGCAATTACACATGAGAATTAGAAAACAGGTATTTAAGAAATTCTCATACATGTTACATTGAGCTTAGTTTGTAGTCTTCAACTGTGTATGCATTGTTTTCTGCTCTGTTTTTAGTTTATTCTGAGGAGGAATTTTATTGTTTTTAATCAATTTCTCTAAAATGACTATTTTGCCTGATATTTGGAGTAATGTATCAGGTTTTTTTAAGGCTCGTTTGCAAGATATTAAGAAAAATACTTTTCTACTTTCTAAGGCTGATTTCCATCATATTCCAACATACACTGACATAAAGTCATTTTAGCAGGCTGCAGAACAGATGACCAATAATCAGTTTCTTATAGATCTAAAATCAATAAATTTAACAGCTCAAAAACTTGACATTATACACAGAATGAGATGTAAAATAGTAACCATCCAACACTCAAAAAACTAACATGCATTGAGAGAATCCTCGGATGGCTTTCTATGAAGAATCTGAACTCACCAAACACCAACAAAAATATGTAAGCATTGTATGTGTATCTCCCTTAGCACACCACTGATGGAAAAACAAATTTCTTTAACTGTCTTCATGATGATAGTCTGCCCCTAGTTGTGGCTTGAGGAAGGAAATATCTACTTGTTTCATTGTTTGGTGAGTTTCTGTAATGTAAATCATAGAATTTCCTCTTTGACCAAGAAGCCCTCAAATAAAACTCACAGGAAAAGGTGGACATTTATGTACATCTCTCATCACCACAAAAGTTGTGTTAACTTGTGAACGTAGAGCCTGAACATACCGATAGCATTGGAAGAACTTGACACCTTAGGCCCAAGATAACATAATTTATTACATCTGATACCATTTCTTGAGAGGTCCAGTTTCATGTCGTTTTGTAAGCCCAACCATGATTGTCCAAGTAGGCTTGAACAGCTTCTTTAATAGCAAAATTTGGTACCAACTGCGAAGCTTGGAGTGGCTCCCGTGTAATTGGGTCAAATTTCCCAACCTGCAAGATTTTTTCCGCAAACAGAGCTTATTGAGAAAGCATCAGAAGTTGCATCACATGTGAATTACTTCCTAAAGAAATATGCTATTAAATTTTACTTCAGAAATCGTATCACCTTTTGGATGTGTTCCAAAATAACTGCCCTTTCATACGTAACTCCACTTGGAGTGATAACCGGATCACGAAAGATGTCCAATGTAATTTTGCAACACAGATACTCAGGTACCTATATTAATAATTAACAAATAACTAATATTAATACTAATAGCTCAGCAAAATATCTAAAATTATTTTTTCTTTAGGCAAAGACTTTCCCAATATTAGTTGATAGTTCTTTGTTTTCTACCTCGGTAGGAATGTCTGCCTCTGCTGCTTTGTTAAATACATCAGAAAGGATTTCACGGTGTTCCTTATAAACTTTCTCTAAATCTAAATTCGATAAATTTTGACAAGATATGAATTCTCCTTCCAAATTCATTGATTCTAGATCAGCATCATCTTTGTTTTTTATGCTCCTATTAGATTGACTGCTATGTATAATGGTACTCTCATGTTCTTGCTGCAAAGCCCTTTCACAAATCACCCTGCAATTTCAAAGTCCATTTATATCACAGATAAGTTGTATAAATGCTACAAGCCAGAAGTTATTACATCTATATGCAGAATATCAGTTAAAAATCATGAGTGTGCCTCAGTGTATATAGCCTGTAAGGAGAGATTTCGTTAGCTAAAAACATTGTATTTGTGCATTTTTCCAATGCCCAAACATAACCAACTAAAAGCATGTTATGGGGAATCAAATCAAACTACTTTGACATGTACCTCAACTCTTGCTGCTTTTTCAAACAAATGGATGAAGCAGACTCCCATTCTAAGTATCTTGCTTTTGCAAGTTCCTGCCAAATTTCCTCCACCATATAACTTGATGGGTTTGCACCTCTCCCAAGCTCCAATGCCTATTCAGATTCAAAGACAATACATTTCCATTTATAATCCATAAAAGCAGCTTCACAAGGAGACAAAAACACGAATGAGATTCAACATACAGTAGAATTTAACTAACATCAAAATGGTTCTACATCAGTTTCAAAATCATAGCTTAAGGAAACATAACTTAGGTTTTTGTACAAAGGGTGGAAATGAAAAGAAGCACCAGCAGCATGGATCATTTCAATCAGAAGGAGCAGAGGTAAGAAATTAGCATGCTATACCAGAATCTACAGAAATTTTGATGATAATAATGAATTATAACATCCTTGCACCAAATGGGTTTGTAGGACCTGTCAAACTATATATTGATCAAGTGTTCTTTATAATTTGTCTCTGCCTTTACTAGACAGCACATCATTCAAGTTGCTATTGTTGTTATTATCATTGTTTTTGTTTTCCATGTCCATTTAACTCTTCAACATTCACCCAAGGAATGCTATATTTGGACTATGTTCATGTTTCAAACTATTTATTCTTCATCTGCAGTTGCTACGAGTGAACCTGCTCTATATGAGGCAATTCAGATTGAGGATACTACATAGGATAGGATTGTTAGCATTTTAATTTGCACCTTTTGGTGTGATACAAACAGAACAGATGTGCAGTGGGACCACTCTTTGAATTAGAAGGAGAATCTCCTGATGAACAAAAATTAACCTAATGTTAACAATATGCACTTACTATTTACAATCAATATAGTGCTTTCTTGGGTTGCCCGTTCATGCTGAAAGGGGTGTATTTTTTTATTCACCTCAAGCAAAAGGCTGATACGATAGTTACATTATAATTAAACAGCAATGGCATGCGAAACCTTTAGTCTAAATGGAATTCAATTACATGGTTTAAAATGGGAAAAACACAACAAATCAAAAGATGCTAAAATACTCACAAAAGTACAAAACAAAAAAACTGCAAATGTTATTTTGTGCCAAATAGAGTGCGTAGAAAGAGAAACAATGTCCAAGACACAAATAAAGATTAAAAGTTGTTTTGGTTTGCTAAATTGTAAAATACTCACAAAAGTACAAAAAAAAGCCTGCAAATGTTAATCCGTGCCAAATACAGTGTAGAAAGAGAAACAATGTCCAAGACACAAATAAAGATTAAATGTTGTCAATTACTCTCAAATACAAATCTTAAGAGTAAATATTGTCATAGACTCATTACTCATAACTATAAGTGATATACAAAACAAAATTGGAAAACACACTTAAAGAAGCTTGGTTTGCATGAAAGAATCTCCTCAGCACCCTATTACAGTCCTTGCAAATGAAGATTAGAAAACATGCTTTGAACTTGTAAATAAGATATGTTTGAATGAAGATTTAAACACACCACGATACAAAGGCATAAATGATGATAGAACAATTGCAAAGGATAGGGAGCAAGGTAGTATATTCAAAATGGGAAAGATAAGAATACAGAAAACCTGCCTCCAAGAGCTCCCATGGTCCATACATCATGCAAGAATCAAAGCAAATAGGTTGTTACTGATGACAAGAAAGTTAGGGTTAACGAAAAGCTATCTCTTAAGTGCTTCAAAGCATGGTCCATCCCTTCTCAAGATGCCATACAATGGCGTTCATTACAATGCCCTTATCTCCACTATGATCCACAGTTACAGCAATTTTATCCCCCTCCTCACATCATAATGCCATTCATAACGAGGATACCACCCTCTCCTAGAAGATGCATGGAATGTGTTGGAAATAAGCCACACCCGGACTGACGATGGGCTGTAAAACATATATTGAGATATCTTCAAGGCACTATTGGATATGATTGGACTGGGAGTGCAACCAATCGGAAAAGCACATCAGGATGTTGCTTCAGTTTAGGATCGGCTATGATCTCCTGGATTTGCAGAAAACAATCTTCAATAGCACAAAGCTTGACAGAAGCTGAATACATTGCAGCCTCTATGGGGCAAGAGAAACAGTTTGGCTTCGTAAATTGTTGGATTCAAGGGCAAGAGAAGCAGTTTGGCTTCATAAATTGTTGGATTCAAGGGCTCACCAAAGAGTCCCACAAGCAATTTACGAAGCCAAACTGCTTCTCTTGCCCCCATAGAGGCTACAATGTATTCAGCTTTTGTCAAGCTTTGTGCTACTGAAGACTGTTTTCTGCAAATCCAGGAGATCATAGCCGATCCTAAACTAAAGCAACATCCTGATGTGCTTTTCTGATCGATTGCGCTCCCAGTCCAATCATATCCAATAGTGCCTTGAAGATATCTCAATATATATTTTACAGCCCATCGTCAGTTCGGGTGTGGCTTATTTCCAACACCCCCCCTTAAGCCACACTACGGGTGCTTGGGGCTCTTCAGAATTAGATCCTTCTTTCCTTGAGCAATGAGGTGATCTCCTCCTATTATCAGTAGATCATCAACATATAAAATAATTATTAACATCTCACCTTTAATTACCTTAAAGTAAAGATTTGGGTCTGCATCATTCTTGGAAAATCCTAGTCCCAAGAGGTAGCTGTCAATTCTTTCATACCAGGCTCTGGGGGCATGTTTAAGTCCATATAGGGCTTTCTTCAATTTGCATATTTGACACGGAGTCTCTCAACGTGATGTCGTCATGGAGTCTCTCAACATGACGCCTCATCTCAGACTTAGAGATGAACAAGGGCTTTCACCTCATATCTCTCCATCTCAGAGAATTATGTATTACAACAAGTGATGATGTGACTCCCTCTGAAGCTCTAAGTACTTGTATCAGCCTCCTGACCTCCTCGTCCAAAAATCGTTTGCAATACTTGCTTTAGAGAAATGGTTTCCAACTCACACCTTTGTAGAGATTTAGGGTTGTTCTTTTCAACCTCATCCCAGATCACTCTATTACAAATAAGTTTGCGGAGCTACCAATGTTAGATCCAGGTTGATTGACTAGAGCAATTCTCATTTCAACTGTTGAAGAGGTACTTCAAGGATTTAGCATCAACACTGCAACCCTTTACAGAATCAAAGAACTCCCTCTGAAGGTTTAATGCTTCCTTTTCAAAGAGATGTCTAGGAGCCGCGCACCCAAGGGACACGTCCCATGAGCGTGCCTCCACTTGTGGAGACACGTCCTCTCATGAGACACATCTCTTGTAGAGGCGTGTCTCCTTCATATATAAGGTGGTTCCTTCATTGATATGCAAACATCGAAATTTATAAATGTTCTGCAATCAGCACATTCAGCATAAGAGAAATAAATCTGACTTAGAATTTTGAATAGAATTCTTACACTTAGAATTATCTTAGAATCCTTAGGCTCCTAGTTTGATAGAAGATTTGATTACATTTACAGAAAACAGTCTTCAGTAGCACAAAACAGTCTTCAGTAGCACAAAGCTTGACAGAAGCTGAATAGCTCACCTCATTGCTCAACGAAAGAAGGATCTAACTTCTGAAGAGCCCCAAGCACCCATAGTGTGGCTTGGAAATAAGCCACACCTGGACTGACGATGGGCTGTAAAACATATATTGAGATATCTTCAAGGCACTATTGGATATGATTGGACTAGGAGTGCAACCGATCGGAAAAGCACATCAGGATGTTGCTTCAGTTTAGGATCGGCTATGATCTCCTGGATTTGCAGAAAACAGTCTTCAGTAGCACAAAGTTTGACAGAAGTTGAATACATTGCAGCCTCTATGGGGGCAAGAGAAGCAGTTTGGCTTCATAAATTGCTTGTGGGACTCTTTGGTGAGCCCTTGAATCCAACAATTATTCATTGTGATAATCAGAGTTGCATCAAACTCTCTGTAAATCCTGACTTCCATGATCTAAGCACATCGAGATCCCCTATCATTATGTAAGCGACATGGTAGAAAGGAAAGTGATCCAGTTGGAGTATGTTAGTACAAATGATCAAACAGCAGACATTCTCACCAAACCTCTCTCCTGAATCAAGGTAGAGCACTTCAGGAAGAAACTTGGTACGTTTGAAATGTAATTTGATATTATGTTTGAAATTCAAATTGTTTATAAGTTGTACTAATATATAAAGATGTTTAATGTGTAAACTCTTTTGTCATGTGTGTGACTCCATGACCTTATGGGCCCACTCCCCCTGTGTACATTATTGAAAGGTGGTGATCTTTCTAATAATGAACACTTGTATGTGACATTGTAAAGTGACGACTCTACAATGATGAGTTGAACTATCATGATAGATATCATGTGACTTGTTATCTGTGGACATGTCATGATAGTATCTCTTGGACACTTTGATGGATATCATGGGACTTGATGTCATTTGAAGATCATTGTGATCCTTAAAGAGATAATCATGGTGGATAATTATATATCCGTGGATATGCCGTGAATTATTATGGTAGACATCATGTGACTTGATGTCAGTGCACATACCATAATGAAGATGTGTTATGAAGAATGTCATGTGACTTGACACTTTCAGAAGCATATCATATCTTCTGATATCACGAGTTAGGTGATATCACTTTTACTTGGTGGAAGTTATTTTCCCTAGCTAAAAGGGAGAGTTGAATAATGAAGATGTGTTATGAAGAATGTCATGTGATTTGACACTCTTAGAAGCATACCATATCTTCTGATATCACAAGTAAGGTGATATCATTATTTAGTTTCACCATCATGATGGATATCATGTGACTTGATATCCGTGGATATGTCATGATAGTATCTCTTGGACATTTTGATAGATATCATGAGACTTGATGTTTGTACACATACCATAATGAAGATGTGTTATGAAGAATGTCATGTGACTTGACACTCTTAGAAGCATACCATATCTTCTGATATCACGAGTAAGGTGATATCACTACATACTTGGTTAGTTTTATCTTCCCTAGCTAAGAGGGAGTGTTGAAATATGGTAGCTTCGGTCAGATATAACTGATCGAATTTACTATATATTCCAAATATATTATCGATCTGCATTTAGAGGTGTTACTTACAAATTATTTGACATTTCATGTTTCATATAAGACCCCGATCGAGTATCATCATCGGTGATCATTTCCAGATTGGATATTATCTTGTGCAAGATAAATACAGATCGAACTTGGTAAGCATTTATGTTTATTAAGTTACTAACCCCGATTAGAGATCGGGTGCTTAGTTAAGATGAAAAGGCACGATTCATGAGACACCTCATGAACGGACATGCCTCCACTTTGTGGAGACATGTCCGCTCATGGGATGTGTCTCATCCTTTTATATTTAATACAGATCCGATCCACAAAGAGGAACATCGAAATATATAAATGTTTTACTCTTTTAGATTGAATCTCTAAACGAAGATCTTCAGACTTGATTGACTTTGATTGATCCTTAATAGAATGAGTTAAACCCATTATCTTTCAATGAGAGCTGATTCATTGTTCTTACTGTTAGAAATGTTGTCATTGATGTCAAAGGCGCATAGGAGATTGTTAGAATATTGTCATTGATGTCAAAGGCGCATAGGAGATTGTTAGAATATTGTCAGTGATGTCAAAGGTGTTTGATGTAGACCAAAAGAAAGTCTATGACTGTTTAAATATGCATGTCGATCTCCTTCCTATTGGCATATATTCAAGACAGATTTATATTTATGATGGCCAACTCTCTTTGCACTATGAGAATGAAATCAAATAAATATCTTAACCTTCTCTATGCTGGCCGACCATATTTGCAATACAAATTCATATTTATTTTGGCAGACTTTACTTCGATGTCTAGGGAAAAGGCATATATAAATATTTGTTAGCCGCCCAAGTTAATTAGATAGTCTAATAAATATATAGTGATCATAAGGCAGCAATGAAAGGTTATTAAAAAGCAGCAACCAAGATTTTGAAAGAAGGCAGAGATTAATATGTTAAAGAGCAGATTAATGTTGAAGAGTTTATGGGCAGCGATTAATATCAATAAAGGTTAATCGCCCAAATCATAATGGGGAATAATTCTAAAAGGCAGCGCTTGAATTTTATGAAAGCAACAATTTATCAAGGGCAGCAATAGAGATTAATAAGGCATCGATTAAGTTTCAAAAGGCAACAATTAGAAATTAGTCTAAATGCAACAATCATTTGTTAACAAAAGGATATGTCTCTTCAAAAGATATCTCTATTCTAAGGGATGTCTCCCTTCAAGTAAAAGCATAAAGATTTAAATGCATAGAGAAGTTGGAGAGAAGAGAGTAGGGAATGAAGTGAGAGATGTAAGTGGAGTGTAAAGACAAAGATATATCATTAATACACCAGCAGTCTTGTGAGTGGAAAAATGAGGGATATGTGAAGAATAAATAAGTGTGGAGTGATAAAGAAAAGTCATATATATACCAGCAAAGATATATATTGAAAACATTTAACGAAGGAGAAGAAAAGTGATGGATAGAGTGAAATAGATTGAATACAATAGAGAAATTGTAATGTCGCCATTTTTAGCACTACACTTTCCAGTGACTGTTAGCCTATTCTCGAATGCCCGTAGGCTAGTCAAAGGCGGAATTAGGGTTTCCAACTGCTTAGAGGTTTCTTTTGAGGATTCAGGGGTTCGCATGTTGGAGTTTTGTAGATTGGTTGTGGGTTTCTTTCTGGGTTTTCAGAGAGCTTCGCAGTGGTATGACATGCAACTGAATCAAAGAACTTTTCTAGACTTACTATTTTTAGTAAGTTACGATGGCTGCATGTTGGAGTTTTACAGTTCGGATTCCAGATTCTTTCTGGGTTTTCAAAAGGCTTCGCAGCGGTTTAGCATGCAAATTGATCTGAGCAACTTTCTGAATTTACTATTTTTAGTAAACTCTATTTCTGGCAATGGTCCTGTTAGCATCAACACAATAAGCTTTCCTCTCCAGGCCATTCAATTGGTAACGTTGATTTTGGCTTTATGGAGAATTTGTTGGTGGATATAAAATTAATTAAGTTGCTAAGGTTATATTTTAATTTTATGACCCCTTGGCCTAATATTATAACTTTAAGTTGTTTTGAAAAAAGGGGACATGAAAGGTGGACGCCTCATCAGGAGGTTAAGTGAAATATTTCTAAGATTGATGAAGTATGACCTTGGGAAGTGGGACGCCAACTTTGAGGAGAGCATTATTTGATTTAAAAGGATTATTTCATCTTTGAAAAAGGACGCCATTTTGGAGGATGTGTTGAAGTCAAGTCAAACCCTAAAGTCTTTGGAGGATGGGCATACCTTCTAGAAGCTACTAGAGATTTCTTCTTGAGTCTATATAAGGAGACTTCTATTCTTCATTTCGGATCTCTTGTCTACTATACTGTTATGTTGCCGAAATGGTGAGTGAGTTGCTTCGAGGAATGCATACCTCCTAGCTTGGGCTTAGTTTTTTGCTTGAAAGATAGCAACTAACTGAGAAAGTTGAATGTTTCTTGCTCAAAGAGACAGATTGAGACATTGTATGGAGTTTATTGTAGTTTTGAGCATTTTTGAGGAGTTGTTTCTGCACAGCTGAAAGTTGATTTTGCATAGAAGTCTTAGGGTGATTTTTATATTGTTGTGGGTATTTGTCGAATGTATTTCTCTGCTAGGGGCGACCCTTCTTGCCAATTTGCAGATTTTATCTTGGAGTGTGATTTTATAATGAGAAAATCGCCCCTCTTGAGGTCGTACCATTCTGGGCTGTCTTGGGAGTTGTGCACAAAATATATTTGCTGGTTTGATGTTGTTTCTTGTCCTGGATGTGAGCGCCATCATTTCTAGAAGCTTATGCATTTTGTTTCAGGTCATTTGAGTGAGTTTGGAGAGAGTTACAAGCATTTTAGTGGGTTTCAGTGTTGTTGGTTTGCAATTTTCAGTTGCTGGTCTGTCATACCAGATTGTAGAAGTTTGTCTTTTGAGTTGGATTTTGTGTGTGTGTTGAGTCATTTGGTGATAGGAGAGACATAATACAAATTTGAAGCTTTGATATATCTCTAATTCAGTGTTATTGGCAGGAACTTCTATATCATTGTAAGGCTAAACAGTAGTACTGTCAACTATCTTCTTCCATGCTAAGTGGCATTGTAATTCCCACAATTGTGGAAGAGACTGGTCTACTCCAGTCTTTCTTTACTGCATTTACTTTCCTGTATTGCCCGTTGAACAAGCGAAAGGGGTCAACAAGCCGCCCATTTACTTTCAGCACTTGCATTTGTAATGACATACTATTGATCGACTTAGCCGTCGTCTTGCTCCCGCTGAAATATGCAGTCGAGGTGCATACATTTACTTTCCAGCACTGTACCTTCTTGATTTGAAGTCTAACGATCCCCAACGCCATATGCTCGCACCTTGCCCAGCATTGGGATCCCGGTGTACATTCTTGGTGTAGGGTTACATTCCTGCAATTGATTTGGATTCGAGAAATATATATATGGAAGATCAATAACGAATGGTGGAGTGATGAAGATATAATATATACAAGTAGAAATAAATGAAGAAAAAGATGTATATAAGGAAGATAAAATCAAGAAGAGTGATATTGAACAAGAGATCTAATTGACCATCATTCGTTGAAGGAGCAACATTCTAAAGGTGAAACTTTGATTATGAAAGTTGGTGCTTCTTAAAGGAGGGATTGGTGTCTCTCACTAAGTTGGTGCTTAGCCGTGGGGGTTGGTACCTCAAGTAGGTCGGTGCCTACAAACTGTTGGGGATTGGTGTCTTTAGTGGGTTAGTGCCTACAAATTCTAAAAGTGGGGATTGGTGTCTCTAGTAGATTGGTGCTCACAAATTGTATAAGAGGGGATTGGTGTCTCCTGTAGGTTGGTGCCTACAAAAATTGTAAGAATTTTCTATATAAGCATTATTTTGCCATGGTTTCCTCCCATAAGGGTTTCCACGTAAATATTGGTGTTCTTGTGTTCTTAATTGTCAAGATCTTGCATGGTTATTATTGTTGTGGTTAATTAAGTTTAAATTGGTAAAAGTTTATATTATACTGATTCACCGGCCTCCCCCCTGCCCCCCACCTCTCAGTATAATCGTGTGCTCATCACTTACATCCACAAAACTGAACTCCACATAGTCTAAGTGAATTAAATGCATGGCTTACTTAATTCACGAAGGTATGTGCTCTATTCCTTGGTTTTAGTGTTTAAATGTGGAAGCTACATTGATATGCAGCCTTAAATAAACATTGATACCATTGGTGGAATATATATACCCATCTACTACTTCTTGCCAGCTTACTATCCTAGATACATGGGATTAGATGGTGATTCTCCATGTACTACCTAGTTAAGGTTATTTAGAGAAGGCCTAAGTAAAATGAAATTCAAGAAAGTTTCATAACAATTATGCCATCAAATTGTATGTCTCAAAATCTTCCAACAATATGCAACAAGATCCTACTGTTATACAATAAGGAACTGATGAGCACAAGCTTATACTGAGAAGTGGGGGTGAATCAGTATAAGACTATCTTTTACTTTTTCAAATTAACAACCATACTAACTTCAAATTCACAACATCAACAAAATAAAGACTCAAGAGGAACACAAAATTTACATGGAAACCCTTTCAAGAGAAAACTTACCAAAATATTGCTTATATAAAAATCTCTTACAAACTTTGTAGGCACCAATCAGTTGGTGTTGATAATCCTCCTTCAAAAATCTGTTTTTGAATGATCTTCAATTATTCTCTCTTCTCACAAATCTATTGGTATATGATTTATCAACTTATCTTCCACACACACTCTTCTCCTCAATCCACAAACTTTATTTATACCTTCACAAAAAGAGGTGACTTCATGAAGGGATGCATTGCTTCAAAAATGAGATGACTTCATTATTTTATACCTCTTCAATGTAACCTTTCACTGCAGATTTGGGCGCTCCATTAGGGGGGCGGCCCCTATAACAATAAATTTCTTTTTATTTTCTTTTTGGGCACTAGACTTAGGCCGGCCCATATATTAATTTATTTATTACTTTTCATATCCAAATTGGGCACCACTATGAAGGAGGTCGGCCCAAACAATAATAAAAATTTAATTTGTTAACTTCGCAAGGAGGGTGCTGATCATGAGGAAGTCAGCCAACAAGGATGAATTTTAAATATTATTTTATTGCTGCTTTGTAATGATAGGAACTGCCCTTGTAATTTCATTGTGATGTGTCTTGTCTTGCCATCAATCTCCTATATGCCTTTGACATCAATGACAATAATTCTAACAATCTCCCCCTTCGTCATTGATGGCAACCCTGCATAAAATAATCTATGAATGTAGTAAGAATATGATACTCCCCTTGTCTCTATTGCTCCCCCTTTCTCTACTTCTCCGCCTTTGACATCAATGGCAAAGAAATCCTCAAAGCTGTAAGATAGTGTAGTTATAAGCTCCCCCTAAAGAATGCATCTCATTAATGTCTAGATGAAGAGGATATCACTCCCAACTTCTGTCTAAGACACTCAAAAGTCTCTTTTGGAAGAGGCTTTGTAAAGATGTCTGCAATATGTTTCTATGTAGCAATATACTCTAACTTCCCCTGCTAGTCTGCCACTTGCTCCCTTAAGAAATGATATTTGATTGGAATGCGCTTCGTTTAGGAGTGCATCACAAGATTAATCAATATATTGATTGCACTTGTATCAGAGCAACAATCCTGCCAGCCTACGGGTCTGATTTTGAGAATGTAGATCTACAATGGACACACGAGTGAAAAGGAACCTTGGAGAAAGAAAATAGATTGGTGACCTAAATTTTTACCCAAGGAAGAAGAGATAGATACTACCTAAAAGCTATTGTTAAAAATACAAGAGGATCAAGAAAGGTACCCATTTGAAGCCACCAAAATCTTCGACCAATACAAGGAATGTCCAAAGATATCAAATCTCTACTTTCTTTTGATGGTTATCTAAGATGCCTTGAATTTAGAAACCCAAATAAAAAAGGACTTTATGACTACATAAGACGAAAGAGGAAAGAAGAGGAAGATTTAGAAACTGCTAAGGAGGAGGTCAAGGAACAAGACCCAAAGAAATCAATTTTGTTGGAGGAAATGAAGTTTGAATCAAAATCAAAGTCACCAAAAGTTACCATTGAAGAAAGGATAGAAAAGACAGAGGAATAACTTGCTTGTGACTTGCAACCTACAAGTGATCATGGGAAGGACAAAAATCAGTTAGTATGCAGCCCTAAAGAAGACATGTTCAAAAGTGCATTTCAGCCCTATGAAGACAAGGACAAAGGAGATTCACCAATTGAAGCTACAAATGAAGAGCACATAAAGATTGAATAAGATATCGCCATGGAGATTGTCAAACCAGCCATGTTAGATCAGCTACATGAAGGTATGGGTTCTTGTGATGTTTCATTAATTGAGCCCTGCATTGCTTCATCACCTTTACATCATTTTGGCAAGGAATCAAATTGTGTTTTGGTTGTCCTTAAGTTGGATGTTGCCCATACATATGTGAGCAATTCATAAATTTCAGTATGTAGTGGACAAAGTGAATTGGATAAGATTGATTTAACATTGCAAGATATGGAGGATCACTTGGTGGTTGAGGTTATAGTTGTGCATACTCTTTTTAGACCAACCAATGAGGAAGATCGTGATGTAGAAGACTCTACTCATTATTTTGATGGAGATCCTTCGATGAAGCATGATGAGGATCTAGGTTCCACACATGGATGTAATGAAGAAGAGGCCATGAATGAAGCTGATTTGGAGGTGCACATTTATGAAGATCAAATAGAACTTTTGCATGGGTCTCATAAGTCACATCAATTGGAAAGACAATTGAAGGTAAACAACGGTAAGATTGTGGCAGCCCTAGCTCATTTTGGTCATGTTCATAAGATGATGGTGGGTTTGTGTTGGAAGGCTTTAGGGAATTATGCAGATTTTGAAGGAGGTATATCTCTTGATGATTTGCACAAACTCAAGGAGGCTTTGGTGGTAGTGAAGTCAAACTACCTACACTTACTTGTCGACAAAGATCATCTCCTCACACATGGTGAGATGCTCGGATGCTTTGAGAAGAAAAGAAGAGGAGGGGGCCAAGCTCACCCTTGAGCTTGAGGATGCAATGGATTCCTTGAGGAGCACTCAAATGTCTCTTCAAGAATCAAAAGATCATAAGGATAAGCTTTGTTGGAAGATGACAAAGGGTGGAGACATGGAAGAAGGACATAGAGGATCCCATGATGAAGTCATGAAGATAAAGGGGATCTATACACGTGAAGATTTAGCTTGCAACCATGGGACAGAAACTATGGCACATGACACACTTAATTTTCCATTAAAGACACACCTACACTAACGAATGGGCACCCATTCATGGAAGAAGAGGTAAGGACTGAATTTCTGATGTGTAACAGTAGTCCCCTAGCTTCACAATATCATGACGTGACAACCAAAGGGGTGGAGGTCCGATTCAGATTGGAGGCAAGTGATTTTCAGTTAGAGCCACCTTTTGGATCTGCACTTGTAGGAGGACATGAAACCAAGGATGAGAACGTGATTGAGGAACTAGAGGATGGCATGATAAGGTCTGACAGCAGGTCTGATTTTCTGATTCATGACAGCAGTCTTATTCCTTCATTCATAACAGCCACTTCACATGAAGCGGATGAGGTAGAACTTACCGAGATTGGCACTTGTGATTTGGGTGTGGGACATATGGAATGTATTGTGAGTTCAAGCCACAAAGGTTATGATTTTGCATACCATACTATTTAAGATGTGAAGAAGACACAAGATATGTGTGAAGGGTGGTTGCAAAGGGCCAGGAGAGCAAAGATGTTGGTTGGGCAAGCAAAAAAACACTTGCAAGAGATCAAGGAACATTGCAACCAGCTGGATCAAGCAAAGAAGCAAAGGGAGTTACACCTTAGATCTCTATTTCTTCCTAGGGAAGAATGCATAGTGGTGGAGCAAGCAAAGGAAAGTAAACAAGAAGAGTATGCAGATTTGAGTGGACAAGTGGAAAGATATGATTCAGAGAATTTTGTTCATATACCTGATTTTTAGTATGAGTTGTCTTTGTGTGAGGGCCCCTTGAAGGCCCAAACCCTAGAGGAGGTTAGAGTAGTTGAGCATACACTTAGTGGATCAGCCACTAGTGCCAAATGTTCACATGGAGATGAAGTCATAAGTGATTCAATTTGTGGTGATTCAGTGGTCATTCATGGAGGACTTGAGGAGTTTACTTGTAATGAGATACAATCCCATCATATTGATGACTCTTTGGTGAAGCATGAGGCCGCCCTACTTTCGGGACCTATGGCATACATCATGGATGCATTTGCTTTTGATTGGCACACACTTGGGGGAATGAAGTCCCAGCTGATCTATGATCCAAGGTATGGAGGTATTGTCATGGAGACACTTGGCTTTGAGTTACTAGTGCTTGTGTTCCAGCTAGACTATGTCATAGGGATTGGAAGAAAGCATGAAGATCTTGGCGTTCCTGCACTAGTTCATGAGAATCTTCTCCATACTTTGCTAGGAGATGGCTGTTCTACTTTATGGTGCATGGATTTCCTACAAAGTTCTTGGAGGACAGCAGCTATTCAGGAGTTTGGAGAGTTGGATTATCTTCTCCTCCTTGGAGAGTGGCATAGGGATGATACTCTATCATCCTACATCAATGAAGATACTATTTGCTCCCACATAGGTCTGATTTTCAGTCATGAGGTTGATGTTTTGTTCCATGTCAGCAACTTAGGAGGAGCTGTTATACATTTCCTTGCACCTATGTTGGGTATTCCTCACATCCATGGGAGATCTACAGGAGTTGGAGGGTGGTTTTGTGTTGATAACGCTTTGAGATGCTTCCATCTTCTCATGTCTGATGAATGCAAGGATGTGGTGATTTGAGATCCAGGAAGTGGCATCATTGACACACTTTTTCGTTGGGATCTTGATGAGTTGCTTCACAATTCACGGGGCATTGATAATTGTATCAAAGTGGAGCAGCGGAAGCTTGGAGACTTGTGTTTGTGTTTCAGAGTTCACATCTTTCATCACTTGCTAACAGGCATGGCTTTCTTCAGGGCTTCGAATTGGTCTAGTGTTTGGTCCTTGATGGATTTCGCATTCTTGGAGGATGGAGCCTTTGGAGATTTGAAGGATGCAGGTTTGTTATTGCTTGAGGACAAGCAATCTCAGGAAGGGAGGACTGTCATGTCCCCGATTTGATTTGAAATTAAAATTTTGCAAGGGCGAGGAAGAAATGTTTTTCAACACTAGTTTTCATATTTTAATTAAATATAATAATGAAATTTTAAAATAAATAATAAATTAAATAAAATAAGAATTCTTTTTTGGGTCGGCCAAGTTTGGAGGCAAAAAAAAGGAAATAAAAAAGAAATTAATTAAGGGAAAGGGGTCGTCCCCCTTTTGAGGCATTAATGTGGCTTTAAAAGATAAAAATAAATATCTCATGTTGGTTGGCCTAGGGGTGAGGGAGAAAATTATTTCATATATATATACAAGGAGTCTTAAAGTTCAAATCGATCGTTCAAGTAATTATTTCCAGCAAATGACTTCTCCTTGGGATCAGGTTTGGATTATGCATTAGGATGAAAACCCTACTGCATATTAGGGGAGTTGGACGAAAACCCAGCTCAGCTCCTACTCACCTTGTGGAGGATGCGTGACGGAATCCTACTTGCACTTCAATTAGAGATCTTTGGAGGTTTGGAGTTGATTTGCATATTCAGATTTTTGGATTAGATTAGAGCAGTGAGCTTTGGGTGGCATTTTGTATTCATTTTGCATTAGGGCATCACCCTAACTTGGAGCACCACCTTTGAGAAGGGCAATTTGGCTTTTTGGAGGCGATTTCATCATTGTTTAGGGTTTCTAAACCCTAACCCTAACAGCAGCCCAAGCGCCATCATTGTAGAGGGTTTGTGAAGCATCATTCTGCATCATTTTGGTATGTATGAACCTACTATGAGGTCTGATTTGTAATTGGTAGAATTCTGGGATGTAATTGAGCATGTTTGAGCCTATTCAGAAGTTCTGATTTGTAGCAGTAGACTGATTAATTCAAAAGTCAGATTTGTCCCTATATTTGTTTGCATTTGGATGTCATAAATTGTTGGATGAGTTCATGCTTGAAAATATTATTATAAGGGTTTATTATGTCTTTATTATTTGAGCATATTAGATGCATATATATGTTCGCTGTTCTTACTTTTTTGAAAGCAGAAAATCAGATCAGAATTCTAGGGTTTTAGCAGAAAACAAAAGTGCAGAAAATTAGGGCAGAATTCTGAAAATAAAAATCAGAATTTTAGGGCAGATCCCATTAGGGATATTACATCTACCTAGAGTAGCATTAGTTACAAGTAGTAGATAGTGAGCACAAATACCTAATATACTTTCTCATAGGGTCACAAGTACCACAGACCAAGAAGAGCCTTAATCAATGATGCAGTCAGAAGGATTTCACCCTTGGATAATAATTAAGGCACCTATTCATAGATCTCTAAGAGAGATAGAAGTTGCCTTCCTCAATCACTTAGCCTAGGCATGACATCTCCATCATCACATAACCTTGGTATATGGAAAAATAGCACAAGTTTTAGAATACTGACTGGTAGTTTAGGAGGGTATGCTGGTGTCATCATCTCAATGAACTACACAACATTCAATCTTCCCAAAATCCAGTAGTTCTTTTCCTAATTCAAAATGTTAATGTCTTCCCAAAAGTACTTGTAGTTATTCAAGTTTCCATGTGAACTCTTTTTATGTACTTTACACAAGAAAAAATTGAACATCAACATTTCATACAACAAACTGTCCCATTCTCCAAAGATTTTTATCAAAGGCGATTTCAATGTTTCTTTTGAAAGGCAACCTAGCTTGATTCTACTTTTTTCAAATTCCTACAATATTTTTAATTAATTTGAGAACTCACGAAAATTTCATGTCAAAATTGAACAAAGTTACCCTTTTCTTCGAGGTCATGCTGGGCAAGAATTCTTTGAATTGTAATGCTATGTAGCATCATCAGAAATTAAGGACATTAAAATTTGTATACAAAAAGGATAACTACTTGAATTGAAAAAGTATTTATGTATACTTACCTTTTGAAGTTGCTTAACTCCCCCTGCATAATGCTTACGTTGAAGCAATGCAAGTCCTAACATGTAATAAGCCTGACAAGCATTAAAACAAACCAGAATTAATGATAAATGAAAAGGATCCAAGCATATGTATTATAAATACATCCAACTTCTAACAACCTTATAAAAGGTAAAATGCAGGGAGACTACATAAAAGCCTGCGATGATATCATGCAGCTATTAACTTTTCAAACATTAACAAGAAATTGAAAAATAGGTCAACTACTCTAGGTAAAGATATGCACCTATTTCTTTTGACATGCTATTAATCCATTTAACAAATAATTTGGCAATAAGAGGTGCTTGATGATATATTTATATTTCTTGAATGTCATTGCAAAACTATTGTTTCGCTGTTTGGAAGTGCATACCTTAACCCCTAGGCTGCTTTGACATTTTAACGTAAAGAGATAGACATGTTTCACTTATAGTATTGTAAATGAACCCAAATACATGCACACATTTTCTTTTCTGCATATGTTTGCTTAGACCTGGTTACATGATTGTGTACATCCATTTAACAGCCCCTTCCCCCATTTGTTGATTAAAAATTAATTCTAGTAAAGTTAATCGCAGTAATTAAAAAAACAAAAAATATTTCAATTTATTAAAATTGCTATATATATACAGGGTTGGGGCCCTAGCTCGGTTGGCTAAATCTTTCTTGTTGTAGGAGGTTGGTCACGAGGTCTAGTCTCCCCCACCCCCGTGGTACCGGAGGGCATGTCGCGCCAGCACCGCTGGTCATGTTAAAAAGTTTACCAGGCGCACTGCAGTTTATAGGGGGTCGTGCTACCCGATTTCTGCAGTCTAATAAAAATAAAAAAATAAAAAAATTGCTATATACAAAATTAATTATAGTGTTCCTTTACTTAATTGACTTAATTCCTTTTGAAGAGGGCACCAAAGCAGTGCTTCTATATGTCTACTTTTAGCTACTTCCAAAGCTTTCCTAATGTTGATCTAGTAATACCTTTGTAACAATAAAGATGATTAATGGATGTCCCGAAGTTTGATATAATTTTTTTTTCACAAGCTATGAGTTTTAACTCTTGATTTTTATTAAGATGCAATATCATTTGAACTTAGCTTCAATTATAATAATCAATGTTGACACAAACAGCAAGCAAGTTAATTGAACAAACAACTAATAGTTTGAAATATCCCCAACAATATATATGCAATTTTTCTGATTTATGTAACATAAAATGATGCCCTAATTTTCTGATTTTATACTTCTGCTCAAACCCTAGATTGCTGATGTGAATTTCTGAGTTTATCTATGCATTAACAGCAACATATATTCATCTCAATAACACCCAAATTTATAACAGATTTGTTTGACCATGAATAAGCATGAAAACAACACAATAAAGTACCCAAACATCCACCAACATAAGCCAAATTTCTGATATTCAAATGTCCAAACTGCTGCTATAAATCAAATCTAACTAATGATGAAAATACATAAGCAATGGACTCCAAACATGCCCAACAACATATGGAAGTCTGCTGAGATGAAGTAACCCCAATTCATGCAATGAAATGTCCTCCTAATCTAACCCTAGCTAGGCGAAATTGCTCCAGCCACAAGATGCAACTACTTGATGAAAACACAACTCTAAAACCCTACCAAAGGGGTGCGTTGACCTGCTGGTCTGCTGATAGGGTTTGCAACCCTAGAAATCTAAAGACTAACCTCCAACTTACACAATTCGCCCCTTCAACTAGATGCCTAAATGCTGATGCAGAAAACTAAATGTGATCCTAGCAAGAATCACCATTGAAGCCTAAGTGATCCTCCGTTATGAAGTCCTCCATTGAAGAAGCAAGGGTTTCATCTAATTTCTCCTCAATTCCTAAGGGTTTTCGTCCTTGAAGAATTCGCCAAAGTGCAGATCAGAATAGCAAAGATAAATTCGTTGATGATTGAAATGCCTCCAAATGACCTTGTATTTATATCAATCTTCCCCTTTTCCCTCCAATCTAGCCGACCTAATTTGGGCCCCAAAATTCTATTTTTATTTTTTTATCCCCAAAAAGGGCCACCTAGCCTTATAGAAAAATTAGAAAAATATTTTACCTTCACCAAAAATCATAATAAATATTATTTAACGTCCTCCTTGAGCACCAAAACCAAAAATAATAAAATATTATTTTTTCTCTTTATTTTTCTTGCTCGTCTCAAAAAGGGACATTACAATCCTCCCTTCCCAAAATTGCTTGTCCTCAAGCAATGACAAACATACCACCACCTGGATCCCATACCATCACATTACTATATGTATCAAAATCGAGGAGGTAGATGTACCTCAAAGAGCTATCAACACCCACCAACTCTCCAACTTCAAAGGTTTCCACATGAATGTGCAAGATGCCCCTTATAGGTGAATAGGACATATCAGCCCCTCCTATATTGCTGTTATAAATCAAAACAGCAAGCTCCCGACTGGAAATCGGATTCAAGTGAATGCAAGTACCATCGCCAATGTCATACGATGATAGAGTATCATCCATACACCATTCCCCAGTGGTGAAGTGATGATCCCAACCTCCCAAAAACATCCAAACAACTGTTGTCCTCCAAGTACCCTGTAGGATATCCATGTGCAATAAGGTGGAGCAGCCATCCCCTAGCAAGGTATGGAGTAGATCCTCATGAACTAGGGCAAGAACACCCACATCTTCATGCTTTCTTCCAATCCCTATGACATAGTCCAGTTGGAACACAAGCATTAGTAACTAAAAACCAAATATTATAGAAATACCTCTATACCTTACGTCATAGTGCAACTCCACCTCTTAAGTGTGCCTAACAAAGGCAAGTGCCTCTATGGCATGTATCACAGTTTTTTGTAATAGGGCAGCCTCCAATGCAACCAAGGAATCAATATGATAATAGGATTGCACTCCATTATTGACCATCTCTACATCTTCAAGTAGGACCAGTGTATCACCACAAACTGATTCACTTATGACTCCCTCTTCATGTGAGCATTTGACATTAGTGGCTAATACACTAGGTGTCTGCTCAACTACTCTAACCTCCTCTAGGGTTCGGGCCTTCAAAGGGCCTTCAAACAAAGGCAATTCATGATGCAAATCAGGTACAAGAACAAAATTTTCTGACTCATACCTTTCCACTTGTCCACCCAAATCTGCATACTCTTCTTGCTTGCTTTCTTCAAGAGACCTTCCCTTTGCTTGCTCCATTGCTATGCCTTCCTCTCTTGGAAGAAATAGAGATCTAAGGTGTGACTCCCTTTGCCTCTTTGCTTGATCTAGCTTTTTGCAACGTTCCTTGACGTCTTGCAAGTGTTGTTTTGCTTGGGCAGCCAACATCTTTGCTCTCCTAGCTCTTTGCAACCAACCATCACACAAGACTTGAGTTCTGTTGACATCTTCCATGGTATGATATACAAAATCAGACTTGTTGTGGCTTGAATTTTCAACATCTTCCTCATGCCTAACACCCATCTTGTTGTGATTTGTTGCTAATGTTGGGGAGACTCTTTCACCTCATTTTCCCCATGTGAAGTAGCTGCTATCTCATGAAGATGTGAGAAAATAGGTCTGCTTTTATCAAACAGAAAATCTACATTTTCAACATACCTCTTTGTAGTGTCTTCGAGGAGCTTGAGCAAATCTTCATCCTTTGTTGAATGCCTATCATCAAGTGCTGGTATGATCGCACCTCCAAATTTGCTTTCCTTCATGGCTTCTTCTTCAGCACATCCATGTGTAAAAACTAGGTCATCATCATGCTCCATCAAAGGGTCTCTATCAAAGTAGTGAGTAGAATCTTCTACATGCTTTTCCTCAAGGGCTGATCTATAAAGTGTATGTACAGCTATAACCTCCTTAACCTCCAAGCGATCTTGCAATGTTAAATCAATCTTATCCAATTCACTTTGTTCACTGCATACGTCATGTAGCTGTTCTAACATGGCTGGTTTGACAACCTTCATGGCAGTATCTTCGTCAATCTTCATGTGCTCTTCATTTGTAGCTTCAATAGGTAAATCTCCTTTGTCCTTGTCTTCATAGGGTTGAAGTGAACTCTTAAACATTTCTTCTTTAATCACTTGGAATTGTCCAACATGTTTTTCTTCAATAGTTGTTCTAGAACTTTGTTCACCTATAGGCTAATCAATGACTACTGATTTAGAACCCTTGTCAAATTCCTCATAGAGATTTTTGGATATTTCCTTTGTATATGTGGGTGAGTTGCTATAGTGCCTAAATTGTCTTGACAGGGAGTCTTTATGCTGCTGCAAGATAAGTGAAAATCTTTGTTGCATCAGCATAAACTCTTTCATGATGTCCTCAAGACTTATTTGCTATAGTCCATCCAACACTCCATTTAGCAACCGGAGGAGAGATCATTTCTAATCTCATGTGTTGCCAATACTCCAGAATTTACATAGCTAGCAGGTTGGCAAGATCAAGGCTCTAATACCACTGAAATATCCCCAACAATATATATGCAATTTTTCTGATTTTTGTAACATAAAATGATGCCCTAATTTTCTGATTTTATACTTTTGCTCAAACCCTAGATTGTTGATGTGAATTTCTGAGTTTATCTATGCATTAGCAGCAACATATATTCAATAACACCCAAATTTATAACAGATTTGTTTGACCATTAATAAGCATGAAAACAACACAATAAAGTACTCAAACATCCACCAACATAAGCCAAATTTCTGATATTCAAATGTCTAGACTGCTGCTACAAATCAGATCTAACTAATGATGCAATGGGCTCCAAACATACCTAACAACATATGGAAGTCTGCTGACATGAAGTAACCCCAATTAATGCAATGAAATGTCCTCCTACCTGTAAGAGAGGGGGACCAACCACATCAAGGCTCCAGGTCATGAAGAGTCGAGAGCGGAAGGCTACCCTAACTTACTTCACTCTAAAGGACAAGAGTTGAGAATGAAGAGCACTAAATAGTACTTTTGTCACTTTTCAGGATTCAGGTTTAGGCTAGGCGAGATGGTTTTTAGGATCAATACTGTACCTCAGATAGCTCTTTGTCCGAGGACGGCAGCACTGTTCATACAGCCAAAAAACGTAAGACACAGTAAAATGCCAAAAAAACCGGCTAAACAACCTAGCTAGTTGACTTTAACGAAAATGACAAATAATGAAGTACATAATGTAAATGCGTAAATAATGGAGCAAGTAAATAAAGACTAAAGTAACAAAGATTATCTCACCAAAGCGCCAGTTTGCTAGCTAGCTCCACACGTATATCCACCTGCACACAAGCAAGAGGGAAAATTGTTGGGGTTGTATAGGGGTCTACCTCAATCAGACCCCTGTTTTGGTGTTTCCACCTCCACGGACAGCCAGAAAGCAACGGAGTAGACTATGCGATAAAGGAAAGAAAAGAAAGCAAAGAACACTACAAACAATACTATCCTACTCAATCAAATCACAAAGGAGAGGAGTGAAGCGTTACCACCTCCACCCAAAAGCTCACTAGCCAATAGAAGGAGAATGCAAGGTATGGACTTGGCAAAGTCACCACAGCCGCAGCGATGATGAAGGGAGGTCTCGCAAGACTCCAAGCCCACACTTCTATGGCTTGCTTCACACTTGCAATGTGGAATTGACAGAGCTTCAAAGCTGCTGTAATGGAGTGCTTGAATGCTGCTTGAGAGTAAAGAAGTGTTTGAATGTGAGTATAAGTTGCAAGAGATTGAAGTGAATGTCTAGAGATCAAAATGAAGTGAGAATGAATGTTTTTAAAGGTGAGATGAGAGGGAATATGGCATTTTCGAGTTGGTTGGTCAAAGAGGGACGTTACAATTCGGCCCCAATCGGGTGTGTAACGGCTCTGCCAACTTCAGACACAAGAATCCATCAAGGACAATAGTGCGTAGACGTCCCTACCAACTTCAGACGTAGGAATCCATCAGGGACAGCAACGCGTCGAGCGGACGTCTACGCATTGCACTTTCATCCCCGACAAATATTCTCTCACTGACACAAGACGAATGCCAAGTGGATGGAAGGCAGGTAGGTGATGTGGAATTTCGCCTTTGGATTTGATTTTCTAAGGTGAGGGTATGTGAAAGGAGAATTTTCCCAAGAAGTGCAAATTCACTCCTATACACTACCCTAGCTAGGCGAAATTGCTCCAACCACAAAATGCAACTATTTGATGAAGACACAACTCTAAAACCCTACCGAAGGGGTGTGCTAGCCTGTTGGTCTGCCAATAGGGTTTGTAACCCTATAAATCTGAAGGATAACCTCCAACTTGCACAATTCACCCCTTCAACTAGATGCCTAAATGTTGATGCAAAAAACTGAATGTGATCTTAGCAAGAATCACCATTATAGCCTAAGTGAACCTCCATTATGAAGTCCTCCATTAAAAAAGCTAGGATTTCGTCCAACTTCTCAATTCCTAAGGGTTTTCATCCTTGAAGAATTCGCCAAAGTGCAGATCAGAATAGCAAAGATAAATTCATTGATGATTGAAATGCCTCCAAATGACCTTGTATTTATATCAAACTTCCCCTTTAACCTTTGCTTTTATAATAATCTCTTGAATTTTGTTAAGGTAGCTTCCTTAGGCTTTGCTTGTCACTATAAGATCTAGAATATGCCAACTTATCAAAACTATATCTTCCCCCATTGCGCTAGGAATTTTGCCACATGATTAACTTCCACTCAAGCTTGGCATCAGTAATGGATTTCAAATTTAATTTCCTATGCTCTACAATTATTCATTAACATGACCAAAACCCATGATGTTAAAATATATTGAAAGGAATAAACAAAACTTGGCAACTATAGTAGGTGAAATTACTCTATCCAAATTGATACTTTAACTCTTAGACAAATATCTCAATCATGTATCTCAAAACCCTACAATTATATATAACTGGTTTGCATTTGAAATCATGTCCCAAACCGCCAATCACATCGTGCCCTAAATTGCTAGTTGTGTGCGGAAATGAAGTGAAAGTTGCAAATTTTTTTACTGCAAACAAGAAAAAAAAAATTCTATGGATTTGGACAAGTTATTAACCCAAAAATAACCATTATTTTCGTTGACTCACGAGATTTACAATAAAAAATAAAAATCTCTATGAGATTTACAAAAACTCATCTGTGAGTTATTGGGTGAGTAACTCGGCTAGCAATCTAACTCGCAAGTTTTGTGAATACTCAACAATTTTTGCCTTACCCTCAAGCTCCATAACACGCTTCTCGAAGCTTATCGGAAATAGTTTACAAGATGCAAAAAGATCACATTCAAGCACCGTGGCTTGTGGAATCCTAGGGGTCAACAAGGAAAATACATTTATACGTTTATTCATTGAAACCCTTGTCAAACCAACCACCAACTAGTTTTAGTATTTGGTAGTGAACCACGGGGGCGTGTCCCTCCCCCCCCCTTGGAAAACTAGGCGTTTTGGGGACAAGGATGTCCCCAAGCAATGGGGACGAGGGGGATGTCCTCCCACTACACCGCCACCACCACCAGGATGAAGGGGACGGCACTGGGACAGTGGGGACGCTGAGACGACACCAAGGGCGTCCCGAGGATGCCCAGAAAAACCCTGCTTATGCCAAGCCATAAAGTGGCAAAAAAAATATATATATTGAAAAAAAAGCCTAGGGCCGAACTTCAATGGCCAATGGGCCCCATCAATGCCCCCTAAACTCTATAAAACACTTCAAATTCCTCATTTTTACTCACAATTTGATTTCAACAGCTACAATGAAAAGGAGCAAAAGAGTGAGCGAAGGAGTGAAAGAGTGTGATTGAAGTGTTGCAAGTGGAAGAGGCATGAGAAGGAGCAAGAAGAAGAGGAAGAAAAGGGATTCTACACCAAGTTGGAAGGATTTTTCAAGCACAAGGTAGGATTCTATGATTGTTTTGAAGTGTTTTGAATTTTTTTTGTTTTTTATTAGTTTCATTTTCAAATTTTAATTTTATTCATGAACTCATAGACATGGCTGCAAGTGCATATTCAATGATTCATTGCAATTTTCATTGTTCATTGTTCATATTGTTATCAAAATTCAACATTGAAAAAAAAAAAAATCAAGTTTGTCAAACTAGGTTGAAACTTTTCTGTATCTTCAATTTTTGCGCTTCGTGCAACTTGAAGTAAGAAAAAAAAAAGTGAAATCCTTGGTTGACAAAGATTAAGAGCAACGATTTTTATTTGTATATCCTTTTCTTTTGTGCTTTGTGCGATCTAGAGTAAGAAAAACAAAAGAAAATCTTTGTGTCTTAATCCTTTGTATGCATAGTTTGAATTTAATTTTAGAATTATAAATTTGTAAATTTTATATTGTTTATTGTAGTGTCACAATGAGTTCTCATGACATGGGGGAGGATGAGGTTGAGGTTCACAGTGAAAGTACTGAATCCGATTATGCACTTGAGGTTGGTGTTGAGATTGAGAGGGGTGGCCATGACGTTCAAATCCAAACCACTAGTTCCAAGGCGGGTGCAACTGAAAGTATTAATTGCCCCTCCACATTATTGGCAAAGTATGCTAAGGGTCCTTTTGATCATAAGTCTCCTTTGAAACAATTTGCAACAAAATTACCAAGCAAGCTTGGGACATTTGGGCACACAAGGTTGTGGAAGTGCCAATTTTGTGGCCTTGAATTTTTTGGCAGCATTACCAAAGTTAATGCCCACCTTCATCATATCCAAGAAAAAGGCATGGAAGCATGTAAGTTTTTGGGGAGACCAGCAAACTTGAAATACAGAGCTGAGATATATAAGCTATGGGGTGTTGGTGAAGACGATGCAATTGCCCCTGTATATGCTACTTTGTCTCATAGGCCGCAAGGTCGTCAGGGTCAACCACACGATTCTACTTCTACTTTGCAAAGGCAACTTGCAAATATGCTAGGTTCTTCAAGGACCCATGCAATAGAGGTTAGGGGGAAACGGAAGTTGACAAGCGATGCTGGTAGTGGTACCCCAATAGTTGAATTATTTAATGTGCAATTGAAGGACGACATAGATGATGCCATTGGAAAATTCTTCTTTGCCAATGGCATTCCATTCCATGTGGCTCAATCTCCTTATTATAAGGAGATGATGTCGATGGTAACAAGGGGAGGACTACCATATGTGCCACTAGGGGAGACAAAATTGAGAACCACAATCTTGGATAAGAACTATTCCAAGATAAATCTATTAATGGAGAAAATGAAGAATATTGGGTGCAAAGTGGATGCAATATGGTCATGGATGGGTGGACGAACATTAGGCATCGTCCACTCATCAATAACATGGTTACATGTACAGAGGGCTCATATTTTCTTAAGGCAGTTGATTGTTTAGGACATCGCAAAGATGCCAAATTTCAATTTCAGATCCTCAAGGATGCTATTGAGGAAGTTGGGCCACAAAATGCAGACCAAGTACTGACAGATGCAACCCATGTGTGCAAAGTTGCAAGGGAATTGATTGAGACAACTTATAGACACATTTGGTGGACTCTTTTGTGTGTGCATGCCATGAATAATGCACTCAAGGACATGGGAAAGATTGATTGGATACAAGCAGTGGTCAATGATGCTAGAGATGTGTAGATTATCTACAACCACCACAATTCACATGCACTCTTCAGGAGCTTCTCTAAGGAGTTCTTGAAACCTGTCGAGACTCAATATGTATCCTATTTCATTCTCTTGGAGAGAATGCTCGAGTTGCAAGAGGCATTGCAACTAATGATTATGACAGCAGAATGGAATTGGTGGCCCAAGTCCAAGACAGAGCAAGGGAAGAGAGTGAAGGATGTAGTAAAGAGTGATGTTTTTTGCAGTGATGCAAAATATAGAGTCTCCATAATTACTCTAGTCTTCCAGGTGATTAGATATGGGGATGGCAATGCACCTAACCTTGGAGAGGCGTATGAGTGCATTGATAGTATGATTGACCAAATGAGGGTTGTTGTGCAAGAGGACCCCACATTAGCATTCTACAATGAATGCACATTCATCCAATCATTCATTGGAGATGGGAGAAACTCAACACTCCCTTGAACATGGCTGCCTATGCATTGAACCCTAAGTGGTACAAGCAAAGGCCTGGTAGAGTCACACCCTTACATAATGTTGAGGTGAAGGCGAGGTTCTTTAGGGTTGTTGAAAAGATGTATGATCCTATAGAGGTCGGCATCATTCGTACTGAGTGGACAAAATTTGCCACTCTTAGGGGTTATTTTGCAGCAGCCAAGATGGATATGGAAACTATGGCACAGGAGGACCCAATTTTGTGATGGAATTTCCATGGACTGATTTATTTGACTACCACTCTAGCCATTCAATTGTTATCTCAGGTTTCTAGTTCTTCAACTCCTGAGAGGAACTGGTCTACTTATAGCTTCATCCACTCTCTTAAGAGGAACAGCCTTACCTCTAGGATAGTAAAGAAGCTTGTGGCTGTACATAGTGCTTTGCATCTCATTGACTGCAAGACACTTGTGTACAAAGAGAGTCCAGCAGCACAATGGTATGTAGAGCCAGAGAAGCCAACACAAATTGATGAGGATGCTACAGTTACATAGGCAAGGCTGGTTGGTATAAGTTTGGCAGAGCTTGACCATGGGGAAGCATCGGATAGAAGATGCTCTTTATGTCAAAGGTCTCCGGCACAATCTTCTTAGTGTGAGTTAGATGTGCAGAAATGGATATAGTCTCATATTCAATGAAAGAGGATGTGAAATCAAAAAAAGAAGTTCTGGAAAATTGGTTGCAGAAGGATCTAGGACAAATGGTGACATATACAATCTAAAGGATGTCAATGTAATGTATGCCCCTGACTTCTTTTTTTGTGTGTATTGTTTTCAAAATAAGACAAAAGTTGCAAAAGGGTTTTATGTTTGGTTTCCATTCATTGCATTGGATGTATACATTGAGATAATCATGAAATAACAAGGAAAATATGAAGCAATTACATAGAACATAATGCCATTTCAAACTCTATTACAAAGTAGAAGTTTTCAGTCATAAATCAGACCTCAAATTACAACCTTAACAGCAGATGTTCACCAAATGAAGGCACAAACCAGAACTTCGTGCATGCTGTCCAAACCCCCAAAAAGTGGCACTAGTCCCTAGGAAGGGCGATTGGGTCCATAAATTCAAACATCCACCTTAAAAATCTAACCAACAACTTAGATGGGACGCCCAGACATGGATAAACCAATGAAACAATACCCAGATGGAAATTCCAAAGCACCACAATGATATGCTCAAATTTGTACCTTCCAATTGCTTAGAAATAGAAATTTCAGACCTCTAAAAATTCGTATCAAACCTCTGAAAAGGTAGTACACAGCAGCAAACTCTCACCAAAAATCAAGAAATCCACACACCAAAACCATATCTCCAAACCCACATCAGAAAACTATAAAAATCTTCATTCTGCCCACACCAAAATGCTCCAACAACAAGATAAACACTGAAAACTTTGAAGCCAAAACACCAACCAGCTAGGGTGGGTCTCTCACCACCAAAATTGTTTGAGCAAAACTGTGGACTAATGTTGGGAATAAACTATCCTTGTAATTCTATCAATTTGGCTGGGTTTAATTCAATCTTCGGGAATTTCGTGTTGGTTTCTTCAGTTTGTTCCTAAGTGTCAATCTGGGGATCATAAGCTCTTGAAAGGTGTTGTGGCTATTTGCCTAAGGGTTGAGACTATTGAATTAAGTGGGGATGAATGCAACTAACTCTCACAATGATTATCTAATCAAAAATCTGGTTTAATAACTGTATTTCTGCTCTGCGACAGGAAGTTACAAAAATTGTGTCAAGAAGTGTGACAGGAAGTTTAACAGAGACAGTTGCAGAATATAAACAAAATATAAAATAGTGACAACTTCTTTACTTTACTCAGAATAAACTCATTTCCACGCTTCTGCTCAATGAACCATTATTATCAAATGTAACATTAATTCAAAACGGAAATCGATTAAACCAAATTACAAGATGGAAATGTTACAAAAATAAGATAAGAAGACTGGTTCTACACCAAAATAATCATCCACATGCATAGAAATATTCAAATGAAACTAGAGCAAAAGTTTGTTTATAGATTAATCGCCACATATCCAATCTTAAATATACATACATATATATACTAAACGATACGGCAAAAGTCGATAACATTTGGGTTTGTTGTGGCCTACGACCAACAAACCAAAGTATGTAATCAAAAATAGACTATTGGCCTAAGGCCAATAAACAGAATTTGTCATTAACGGAAACAAAATTATAACAATCCAAAAGTAATCTAAGTAAACGACAACAGCAACCATTCCAATCTAACAACTCCGTTCTTCATTAGTCTTTCGCCTTCCATGTACTCACAACAACTGAACCCACGCCCTTAATTATCCTTGTCATTTAATCATGAAATGATTAATACTTCTTCGAATAATTAGCATTATGGATAGTTTTAATTCTTTTTACAACTTATTAAATATATCTATTTTCCTTCAACAAATGGTGACAGGAAGTATAAACAAGACAATGTAAACAGGGCTAAAAAGGAAAATAAAAGATGAAATAACAAGGCCTCATTTTCTCCCATCAGAAACCAGCAACGTGAGAAGAGGGTTTTCGTCCTCAACCAACAGTTTTCGAATCCTAGAGAAATTCCAGCAGAGTCTCCTTAAGTTGCCAAAACGCTCACAACCAAATGAGAGCCAAAAAGTTGCTAATTAAATAGAAGTGGAGAAAGGAATTAGGGCAACATCAAATTTGAAATGCTTTCCCTCCAAAACCCCACACCCCTTCTTTGCCTTTTTAATTTTTGTTTTAACATTTTAAAACAAAATCAAATATCTCTTCATGGGGGTCGTCCACTTTTGGGGGCATAATATTTGCCTAAAAAATCATGAAATAAACCTTAATATTAGGCATCCACTTAAAATGCAATGTCCCCTCTTCTAAAACAACGTTATTCAACTAGGCCAAGGGGTCCCTTTTATAACTCAAGCTTATATCCCTTTTTTATTAAAAAAGCAACTTTAATACTTTAAACGCGAATTAACCAATAATTATTCTGACTATGGAGAGAACTTACCCCTTGCCAAGAATGGAAACTCTGCACTGTTGTTGAATAGGTGCTGAGACCAATTACCCAAAATAGCACTTACTAAAAATAGTAAGTGTGCCAAACTCCCAAACTGGCCCAAATGAAGCTCAACTAGAACTTAGTAAAAATAGTAAGTTCACTGAGGATAGTAAATTACTAAAAATAGTAACTTACTAAAAATAGTCGTCACCACTAGAAAATACCTAGAGAAACCCAAAAAACTCATCTCCAATTGCAAAGCAAGAGAACCCGAAAATGGGGACATTACAATCAATGGGAGAACTTGTCTTCTAGGACAAGCAAGTGAATGTTGGCTTTGGCATAGGAGAATGGGACACATCAATTTTGACAGTCTTGTGAAGATCAGCAGCTCATTACATGCGGTAAGAGATATGCCTAAGATAATCAAGCCTGCAAGTATCTTGTGCAAGGAATGTCAATTTGGAAAACAGACAAGGATAAGTTTCAAGTCCAAAGAGTATTCTTCCTCTAGACCATTGGAGCTGATACATACTGATTAGTGTGGACCTACCAGAACAAAGAGTCTCAAAGGAGAGAGGTATTTCATGCTTTTTATCGATGATTTCTCTAGGATGACATGGGTTACATTCTTGAAAGATAAATCTGAAGCTTTTAGTAGATTCAAGATCTTCAAATCTAAGGTTGAGAATGAAATGAATGCTAAAATCAAGTGCTTGAGTTTTGATAGAGGAGGTGAGTTAACATCAAATGAGTTTAATGATTTTTGTGAAAAACATGGAATAAGGAGGCATCTATGTGCTGCTAGAACTCCTCAGTAAAATGGGGTAGTGGAAAGAAAGAATTGGACTGTTCAAGAGATGGCAAGGACTATGTTGATGGAAGCAAACCTGCCTGATATTTATTGGAACAAGGCAGTTCATACTGAGTCTATATTCTCAACAGAGGATTGTTAAGTCTTAACAGCACTAAAGCACCTTATGAGTTATAGTATGGAAGACCTGCAACTGTCAAGTATTTCAAAGTCTTTGGAAGCAAATGTTACATCAAAAGAGATGAAGATATTTTGGGGAAGTTTGATTCAAGAGTTGATGAAGGTTTTTATTTTGGATATTCATCTCAAAGTAAAGCATACAGGTGCTACAACAAAAGACTGGGAAAGATAATTGAAAGTACAAATGTTAAGGTTGATGAAGATCTACATCAAAATATGTACGAGGTTGAGGACTGTGGATCTGATGCACCTCCTTGCTCAAAAGAAGAAAAAGAAGAAACAATAGAAAAGCACAGTAAGACTCCTACCAAGTATGTTCAAATGAATCATTCAGAGGATCAGATTATTGGAGACAAGAATGAAGGAGTGCTGACCAAGAGAAGGCTTGCAAAGACAAATGACCAAGTAAACTTTTGTCTGGTATCAAAGATAGAACCAAAGACTTTTGTTGATGCTAGCAAGGATGAAGGATGGATACAAGCAATGGAAGAAGAATTGAATCAAACTTGGGAATTGGTTCCAAGGCTTGTGGACAAGAATGTGATAGGAACAGAATGGGTATTCAAGAATGAATGAAGGAGAAGTTGTGAGAAACAAAGCAAGACTAGTGTGTAAAGGCTATTCACAAGTAGAAGGAATTGATTTTGAAGAAACATTTGCTCCAATAGCAAGAATGGAAGCAATCAAAATGTTTCTTGCCTTTTCAGCCCATAAGGACTTCAAAGTATATCAAATGGATGTCAAATCAACTTTCCTGAATGGAGATTTGGAAGAAGTCTACATAAAGCAACCTGATGGATTCCAGTTATCAAAAGACCCAAACATGGTGTGCAGACTCAAAAAGGCATTGTATGGTCTCAAACAAGCTCCTAAGGCTTGGTATGCGAGGTTGGACAAGCACTTGCTACAGCAAGGTTTCAAGAAAGGTACCGCGGATAGTAATCTTTACTTCAAGATTGAGGATGACAGCATTTTAATAGTTGTATATGTTGATGATATCATCTTTGGTGGAAATGATGAAATGTGCAAGAAGTTTGTTGAAGAAATGCAGAAGGAATTTGAAATGTCTATGATAGGTGAGTTGTCTTTCTTTCTTGGTCTTCAAATTGCTCAGCTAGATGATGGTATCTTTATTTCTCAAGCAAAGTATGTCAAAGAGATGTTGAAGAAGTTTGGTATGGAAGATTGCAAACCAGTGATTACTCCTATGGTAACTGGTTGCCATTTGGGCAAAGATGATGAGTCTCCCCTAGCTAATCAGACTCTATATAGATCTATGATTGGAAGCTTGTTGTATTTAACTGCTTCAAGACCTGATATCATGCATGCAGTATGTTTGATTTCAAGCTAATCCTAAAGAAACTCATGTGAAGGTTGTCAAAAGAATCTTCAGATACTTGAAGAGCACTCTGGATTATGGATTATGGTATCCAAAAGGTAATGACTTTGATTTGAGTGTATACACTGATGCTAATTGGGCTGGTTGTGTTGATGATAGAAGGAGTACCAGTGGTGGTGCTTCTTTTTAGGAAGCAGGTTGGTTTCTAGCATAGTAAGAAGCAAGATTCAGTATCCTTATAAACAGCAGAAGCGGGGTATATTGTTGCAGCATCTTGTTGTACTCAAGTGTTGTGGATGAAGCAAACATTGAAGGATATCAAGATAAAGTATGATGAGCCTATTCCTATTCTATGTGATAACACAAGTGCTATCAATATTTCAAAGAATCCAGTGATGCATTATAGAACCAAGCACATATCAATCATGTATTACTTTCTGAGGGAGAAGGTTGCAGATAAAGAAATGAAGTTGGAGTATGTATCTACAAAGGATCAGATTGTGGACATTTTCACAAAGGCACTTGCAAAGGATACATTTGAATATCTCAAGTAGAAGTTAGGGGTAATTGCCCCTCCTTCTTGCTAGATGCATAGTTGGTGCATCTATCCAAGGGGAGTAATTCAAGTCATATCCTTCATTCGTGGACTAATGGAGGCTACCTCTCAGGGGGAGCAAGTAGTGGTTGTTGCTGACAGGGGGAACCTGTAAGTTGTTTCAAGAGAGGGGATTTGTAAAAAGGAGGAGTTATTTTGCCATTTGTCCTTGATGTCAAAGGGGGGGAGAATGTACACCTTAGGGGGAGAGATTGTGCACCAAAGAGGTGTAAGAATGGTTTTGCCATCAATGAAAAAAGGGGAGATTGTTGTTGTTTGGTTGTCATTGATATCAAAATTATGTTGCAATCTGGTTGTTTAGTTGTCAAAGTCTTTGAAAAATGCTCCACATTTCTCCGCTAATGATGATTTGCTCTTGTGGATTGGAGGAAAGTTTTATGTTGTTTCAAGGCATGTGTGATCCAAGTTTCAGATCAATTGAGTTAAAAGAAAGGTGTTTTCGAAGTGATAGATTAAAGACTGTGTTGTCTCTGTGAGGATGTTCTCAGAGGTGTAAAAGTTGGCTTTGCATATCTCTGCATTTGTAGATATGGTTGTGTGGATCAAAAGTTATGTTTATTGAGATGTGAAGGTGTTATATCCAAAGTTTCATGTCATAAATCCTTCCATGGAGAAAGTTTGAAGTGACGGAATATAGGACTGTGTTGTTCGGTGACTAGTTTCAATTTCTGTTGGCTTGCACCAACTTGGTGTTGCATAAAGTTGTGAAAGGGATGTATGAGGATGTTCCTGAATATCGTGTGATGCTTGCTGCTATTTTGTAAAGTGTATTTTGGTTTCTCCGATACAGGCTGTGGTCTGAAATGAATGTTTTGTTTGTTTATGCTCTTGCTGGCCGACTAAGGTATGTTGAAGGTGTGCACCACAAGTTCAAGTGTGAGCGGAGGTTAAGAAGTAATTGAAGATGTATGGGTCATGCCAACTCGTCTAGGATAAGCACAAACAATGTTTTATCATTCTTATGTACCACCAATGGTTGTGAAGGTCGACATGCTACATACATGTGTTTTCTTGCTTATGGTCGAGCTATCTTGTTTTTGCAAAGTATGAGGATGATGTTTATTGAAGATAAAAGATGTGAAGATTGTTTAGGACCAGGTTAAATGTGTGTTAGAATCTACAAGGCGTGTTCTTTCCCTCTACACGTTTCATATTGTTTGATACTTTGAGTTATCTTTGGCCGACTTGCAAATGTAATATTCCTGTTGTTGTAGGCCAACATGTGGATGTAATCAATGTAAAAATCATGTATAAATTGTAAACCTAGTTTGATCTAAGAAAAAGAATGTGAGACATGAAGATAATTATGTAAGCGATTGAAGGAGAAAGAGCAGTTGTGGCAAATCTTGTCCGGTTTTGTATTGATCATATCTCTGTGATAGAAGGCAAGTAAAGAAGAGTGCTTAATTGTTTGTTGGAGGCAGTGAGCCGAAGGCAGAACTTCTTGATTGATGAAAACAGTGAGCTAGTACGCAATTGAGAAGACATTTGAAGAAGTGACAAAGCAGAATTGCAATCATCAAAAGGAGTGTGCTTAATAGTCAGTTTCAGATAGTGGAAGGACTGTCATTCTGTAATCTTTCACGAGTGTGTGCTCAAATCAGGGAGTTGTAGCTTCCTTGGGTTGTAGCCCTAAAACAAAGTTATCAGGGAGTTGCAGCTTCCTTGGGAGTGACCCTAAAGCTATAATCAGGGACCAATAGCTTCCTTGAGTTGTAGCCCTAAAACAAAGTTGTAAATCTTGCTCATCTTGTGAGGCTGGATTAGGACAGTAGCTCCTAACAGCTTTTCTCACTATGGTTTTTCCCCTATTGGGTTTTCCACGTATATTTGGAGTTGTGTTGTGTTGTGCATTGTTCTCAATTTTCATGTTCTTGCTTATGCGGTAGAATTTGAAGTATTTTTTTGTTCCGAAGGATTTGAGATTTGCTAGAATACTGATTCACCTCCCCTGCTCCCCCCCCTCTTAGTATTCCGGTGTGTTCAACAAAAGTGTCAATGTAATTGTTAATTTTGTATAACAGTGCTAGCTTTGTACATGAATATATTGTGACAATTTCACAATCAATTGTCTCCTCAATTGTATACTTCTTTATCACTTATGAATACAAACTAATCAAGGACCATTTTTGTTCATCTTTGCAAATTTTCTGCAATTGAATGTTTTTTTTATAGCTTCTATTCAAGTAATAGATTAAATTGTTGTATAAAGAATATTGAGGGTTTTGAATGGATATAGGGATTATTAAGAAGAATTGATTGTAAATTTTGAGTGATATTAGTGCAAGGAATTGGTATCAAGCTTTTGCAGAATTAGGTAAATATTTGTTATTCAAAGTTTTAATTGCATTTCCTTTGACTATGTTGCCTAGGTTTAAGGCACCAATCTAAATGTATGTTCTGGTTATTTTTCCATGGTCACTATATTTGAAAATCAAATTTTCTCTTGCTGTTATAAGTTATTGCATAGTTATTGCATAATGTTATTTACATGTTCTCAGACCCAGAATGCATAGAACTCCAAGAATCTAAAGTATGTTCCATCTGTAATTCTTGGTCACATAAAGAGAGCACATCTATTTAAAGCAATATCCTGCATGAGTTGTATGAAATCCTATTAGATATTGCAAAGGATCACCCTCCTAGGTTTTGCAAAGCCTGAAGTGCAAAGGAGAAAATTGTTAAACCTTTCTCCTATTCATTGGCCAACCCCTTGAAACATTTGAGCATAAGAGCTGGCTACTTCTTTAGATAGTCTCAGGAAGCTGTTGGAATTACTAAAAAACAAATCAACAAAGTTAAAAGAAATATCATAAATGGAGCTGTGAAAAGATGATCAATTTCCAAACTTGCAAGAAGTAGAGAGGTGTGCGCAAAGGGATGTTGACAAGGTTCCAAGTTAGAGGGACCCAAGTGTGTGTGCTTATGGTCAGAAAAAGAAGTTATACAGTGAAACAAAATTCAGGAAGTGTCATTGGAGGTGGTTACAACAAGGAATATTTTGGTCCTCAAGGAGTTGGGAGAAGTGCAACAAAGCCAACACTTGGTGAAGAGGTCCAGACTTTTCCTAGCTATTAGCCTTGGAGCTAGAAGAGGCAAAGGAAGGGATATAACCTTCTTTCATAAATCCTATTCAAGTGTTGAGGGTGCACTAAAATTGGATGACTAGCCAAACAAGTGGTTCTAACATTCAACCCATAGTTATGAGCACTAAGCTCACAAATTTTTCAATGTAAGGTGTTTTGCTTTCTTTTTATTGGTTTTTTCTTTGTTTTGTAGGTTCTCACAGTGCATCTTACAATAGCTTTTGTGCCTTAAATTGTAATGTTCCGAGAGTTTTGAGATGCATCTTTGCTTGTGGTAGTGCTGAGGGTTTTTGTTGTGGCTTCTTATCACACTTATTCACAGTGTTTGTTTAATTATTTCTCCTTATGTTGACAATGGAAATTTTGTAGTAACACCAACTTCATGTTTATCCTGCAACTACTGTATGGAATCTCTCCTATTTGTGCTTTATTGATCTATGGTTTGGAACTTCCACCATCAAGCTTCCAAGTATAAGGGTACAAAAATGTGGATGACATCTCTACTTGCACCCAATTTGTAATTCAAATTATCTAAGTATGACTATGCGACAAGGCTCAGATCATTGGCCGGTTGTAATGGTGGATCTTGATCAGCACCAACCAGTTCCTACATTGTCCCAACTCCCAACAATTCAAGGTACGTTTGGGCAGATAATTGTAAATCCTAACAAAGTGCTAATTTGAAGAGGTCATCCTAGATTGTAACAAGTTCTACTCAGGGAACCATGATCTGTATATGTATGCATCCTTGGGATTCATCGTAATCATCTCTCGCTCTAGGAAATAGCTTATCTTTCAGAATATCTATACATTCTGATATCTTTGTTAGATGGACCTGCACCTTATGGTCATGCGTCATGTTGTAAGTCTTATTTCTATGATATAGAAGATATGTTGTTACGTCATTTATGTCTCTATGTTTTTTTCTGTGTCATTTCTGTCTCTATGTTTTTTTCAGTGCTAAGAGTGTGAGTGAATGTGTGAGTGAGTGAGTGAGTGAGTGAGTGTGTGTGTGTATGTGTGATGCACCATGGTGTAAGTCTTATTTCTATGATATAGAAGATATGTTGTTGCATCATTTCTGTTTTTTGCATTGCTAAGTGTGTGTATATCTCTATGTTTTTTGCTGCATTATTTCTGCCTTTTGCATTGCTAAGTGTGTGTCTGTGTGTCTGTGTCTGTGAATTGTTGCCAGGTTGCTTGGTTAACAGTCCTTAATTGGACTCTTAGACCTTACCCTACAACATACAGTGAGCAATCCAAGGAATATTGGTTACTTGATGTCTCTACAAATAAGATTGTGTTTAGTAGAGATATGGTTGCATATGAGAAGATGTCTTTCTTCTTGGATGATATTAAATTTCCAAATAGTATTGCATGGGAATCTGCTACTAATA
The DNA here is from genome assembly GCA_007115665.2 of Sequoiadendron giganteum. Classification (NCBI taxonomy): domain Eukaryota; kingdom Viridiplantae; phylum Streptophyta; class Pinopsida; order Cupressales; family Cupressaceae; genus Sequoiadendron; species Sequoiadendron giganteum. Next base: position 12,521,362 of record CM021102.1, on the reverse strand, counting down.
ATTATGGAACAAATTTTGACATAGAAAAGGTGTATCAGCCTAAGTGTCCAAGTGATGAAGTGTTCAAGTGTAGAAAAGTGCATCAAACGAAGAGTTCAAGTGACAAGGTGTTCAAATCTGGACACACTCTACGGTGAAGTGGTGGAGGCTTGTGATGTCCAAGGATGGGCGTGGACCTGAGGTGTGTATGAGATATGACACAGGTAATAAGCACTTGAAAAAGTGATATATTTTAGGTAGTAAGCCTTGGATTTTTGGCTGTGTAAGCTATGACAAGTATATCATATTTCACGATGAAGAACTAAGTGTAATCCTATAAGTCCTCTTCATGGGATTATGATATATGCAATAATCAGATCTCTGAAAGAGAAAAGGTTCAGAAACATCTTATTATGTGCTTATCTAAGTCTGAGTTTAATGTCTTAAACTTTATAATGAACAGGAGCAATAGGAGTTCATCATATGACAGAAATTATACACAGAGCTTCAGCCAATTATTGAAGAAAAATTCTGTCAAAATTTGCTTCTCCCCGCTGGAAAATTCCACAGGACTAGAAATGAAGAGTACAAATTATATAGATATGCAGATTATTCAAAGAAAAGGCGGATATTTGTGAGAAGTTTTCTTTGACTACCAAGAAGACTTACACAGAAATTTAAAGTTTTGTTGAAAAGATGAAGGTAGTTTTATGGAAAATTAGGGCCTGCAAGTACTGTAATTGAGCCTTCTTTTTTAAATCCTGTAGGATTCAGACAGGGCACAACCCTGCCACCCTGGACATACCCACATGATACCTAGGGCAGGAGGGCCATGCCCTAGCTGTCCCATCCCCACTCCCAACCCCACTTGGTAATCACTCCCTTTCAGTCCTGCAACAGGACCCTAAAGCAAGGAACCCAGCAACATAGCTATAAATATACCAACAATCATCAAAGAACAATTATGGAAGTTTTGTAGAGCAAGAACTGAAACAACTCATCTTTGTATAAAATTTTTGTAACCTGCATCCTCATCACCTACTTCAATACATTTAGAATTCTAGTATTAAAGATTTGTGATCGCACAGTTCTACTGAGAACTAAGACATGCATGATCTCTTGGTTCCATATCCTTCTTGTATTCCTACATATTCCCCATTTATGAATAATAGAAGAGCATGTTGCGCCATATATCTGTGTTTTATTGAATGTATGCTTATATCTACAGCTTACAACCAGCATTACCCGGGGACGCATCCCCAGTCTAAAAAGACCCGTCCATGTCCCAATGACGGGGGGATGGCTTGGTGACATCCTCTATCCATCCCCAAATTTGCTAAAAACCTAGGAAACGCCCCGAAAATGCGGGGATGTTTAGGCCTGATGCAGGGGACAGCTGTGGACATCTGGGACGTCCCCTGACCGTCCCGGGGATGGCCAGCCGTCCCGGGGATGGCCAGCCGTCCCCTATGTCAGGCCTTTTTTTTCACATTTGACTTTTAAAAAAAGGCATTGTTTTATTTCTCTTTTGGGCCCCCACCTCCCCAACTTGCCCTTATGAGGAATAGACTCATCATTTTGAGTCATTTGAACATTTGTATGAGAAGGAAAAATAGGAGCAGCTATAGGGTATTGAAAATGTTTTGAAGAGAGCAAGTGAGAAAAATTTGAAGGAAAAAAAACAATGCATTGAAAGACATCGGGAAACCAGATTGCGTGAGGCAAGTGGTGGTAGAAGCTAGAGAAATTCAAATGTTCATTTGCAACCACCACACCTCACTTGCTCTCTTCAGGACATTTTCAAAGAAGGAGTTCCTCAAACCTGTTGAGACAAGTTATGCCACTTGCTTCATTTTGTTTCACTTTCAAATTTTGAAACTTCAAACATTTGTATTCTAAATTTCTATTTCCAAGTACATTGAGCCTTATATTGATTTTGCCTTTTAATGAATATAGGTATGCCACATACTTCATCTTGTTGGAGAGGATGCTTGAGGTGTATGAGCCTCTACAATTGATGATGATGAATTCAGAGTGGACTAGATGGCCTAATTCAAGTTCTACTCAAGGAAAATCCATCAAACAAAAGATTGCTGATTTTCATATTAAATTTTTTATTTTAATATTTTAATTTTATTGTCCAATGTTCCAACTTTCAAAGTTTCTAACATGTCAATTAATTCTTTTGAACTTTTTTGTTTGCATTTTGCAAATATATTTGCTCTTTCATCTCGCCTATTGTAGATGTCATTAGATATGCTGATATAGACTCTCCTAGTCTTGGAGAGATATCTAAGACATTTGACAGTATGCATGGGAAGATAAAGCAGACAATTTTGGCGAAGGGTCCCACTTTGAGTTTTAATGAGCAACATATTAGACCCATTGCGACGCAGAGGTGGAATACAATGAACACCCCGATTCATATGGCTACCTTTGTTGTAAATCCCAAATGGTATGCACCAAGGGATGGTAGGGTGCCTCCATGCAATGACCTAAAGGTTTTAAATGGATTCATACAGGCCATTGATAAGATGTCTTCAAATGAGCAGGCTTCAATACTTTGCACACAATTCCTTGACTTTGCAAATCTTCGTGGTCCAACATTGAGTAAACCACAAGCGAGGTTGGATAGAGCTATATTAGCTCAAATTGACCCTATTTGATGGTGGACATGGCATGGGAGGGATACACCACAATTGTAGACACTTGCCACCCGCTTCCTTGCACAGGTTGCCAGTTCCTCTGTTGCAGAGAGGAATTGGTCCACATATAGCTTTATCCACTCCCTCAAGAGGAATAGACTTACCTCTAGACGAGTGGAGAAGCTAGTGGTCGTGCATAGTGCTCTTCGGCTTCAAGATCATCAGACTCCGGAGTATCAACAGACTCCAACTTAACGGTGGGATATTGATCCCGAAGACGTGGCCCAAGTTTATGAGGAGGAGACACCAAAGGGATTGGTTGGGATTCCATTGGTTGAGGTGGACCATCATAGTGGCAATGACTCAGAGGAGACTCTAATTTTGATGCGGTTATGGGAGATGCAAATTAGGGGCAGCATTGCACTTTGGCTTTTTGTATTTTGATTTTCATATCATAATGTAAAACTATATGGCAGCAATGTAGCCTTTGGGCATTTTGTTATAAGTTTATAAGTTATAACTTGTAAGTTGTATGTTATTTTTTAATATCACAATTCACATGCATATTGACAACGAATTTTGAATTTTGAATGCGTATTGAGTATTGACAATGAATTTTAAACACAAATATTATATGTTAAGGTTCTATAATGCATGCTTTATCCATGTTTTCATATGAATATTTAAAATTTCCCTATATATTTTAAATTTTCCCTATATTTTACATAGCCGTCCCCAAATTTGGCTTGAAAAATTGGGGACCGAGGGACCCGTCCCCTGCCGTCCCCATCCTGGAAACTCGGGGTAACACTGCTTACAACCATTATGTTGGTAGCACATCTTTGCTCTGCAATATAACTTTGAACCACATCAGGTTTGGAGTTGTCTATATCAAAATGCATGGGGTGCATCTCTCACTGCCTAAAAAGGCAGGTTGGCACATTACCCCTAAAAATACATAAAAAGATGGGCTGGGCTCACTGCATACAAATCATTATTGGCATAAAAAGGTTCAAAATAAATTTTATCAAAACATGTATTTTCACATACATATTAGAGTTTGTCAGTATTTTAAATAGCACTGCCATAAATTATTTTCTTCCCTGTGTTCTCTGTGTAAAGTAGCGAGTCCTCACCACTAGTAGATCCTCAGTCAACATGTTTGCCTTAGTTACAAGTCAAGGCTCTGTATTTACAGGTTTTGCATAGGTTTCAAAAATAACTTTGTGTACATTTTTGGAGGACTTGATACAATACATTGTTAGAGGTTCTTTGCTCAACTCCATCATTTGACAGTGACATTTAACTTGATACTTCCATTATGAAAAACCATGCTTTAGGATGGTTCTGAATCTTCTGATAATCAATCCATAAGTTGGCAGACATGCATGTGTAATTATATGTCTAAGACTAGGACCTGTTCATCCTTAGAACAAGTCTGGGCCCAGTGGATGGTCCTGGCTGCTCTCAACCAAAACAATACAGATAAATCATCAAACATGTATGGAAGAGAACAAAACATCTAGCCACCAACTATGTCTTCCAGCTACAAGTAGCTGTCTAAACTCTCAATTCTTAACACAATGCTCAAAATTTGTTTATAGGATGACCAAAGTTGTCTTAAATTGATTGGAAACTGAAATTTGAATTAGCTATGAATAGCCCTAAGCTAAGCTTCAATTCTTGCAACCATAGTTCAAAAACTCAGACTGGCAAAAAAATTGGCAGGCAAAAAAGTTTTCTCTGACTTGGACTGGCAAAAACTTTGCATATTAAAAAATACAGCAATACATAAAATTTAAAAATACACTTAAAATATCATGCAAAATACTGTTAAAAAAGCATATGAAATGAATTTAATTATGGCATAGCTAGGAACTTAGTTGAAAATTTGTTGAAAAATCATTCAATCCACAGCAATGAAAACTAAAATTGAAAAACAAATTCTGCTAGCTTGATGGGTAGTCATCAATAACTTGGAAGATGAGATTCAGGAAAGTAACTCACGCAGAACTTTTAGCTTGCAAGTACTCATGAGTGTGCAAGCAACCCAGAGTTTTTCAAAACTATCCTTCTAACAGCATTATCTGACTATTGTCTACCATGTAGAGCATTTTTGCTTTAATACACATTCTCTATCAAGAACAGAAGAAAGTTAGAGACTTCCAAAGATAAGACTGCAGTATAACTTTAAAGGATAAATTATAACGGAGAAGCAAATCAACAAAGAATACACTATAATCTATATAACCACAAAATTAGCTGTCAGAATGCTATCCAATTGGAATCATCTATAGTCAGGTCTCTGACAAGAAAACCCAATCAGAACTGAGCTGTTGAGTAGATCTTTCAGAAGAGGAATCAGGAGAAAAATCTCTCAAAAGCCACTTCCCAATAGCAACAAGATATATCTAAACATTATTCGGGAAATGTGCTATAACAGAACTTGCCTGTCTTTCCCTGGATATCGGAGGATTGTATGCAACATGGATTTTGAATTGGTGAGGAAAACCTATGTTGTGATCACGACGAATAGAATTGTCCCATGGAATGCCTCTAATGGGCTGTCACGACACTTTCCACTTGTAATCATCTATAGTCAGGTCTTTGACAAGAAAACCCAATCAAAATTCAGCTGTTGATCCGATTTGTAGAAGAGAAATCGGAAGAAAGATCTCTCAAACACCAGTGCCCAATAGCAACATGGAATATCTAAACATTGTTCAGGAAATGTTCTATAAAAAAACCTAGCTATCTTTCCTTAGATGTTGGAAGGTTGCATGCAACAATAAAATTTGAATAAGTGAGGACAATCCATGTTGTATTCACAATGAAAAGGACAGACCCATGAAATGCCTCTAATCATTACCTTTATTTTGGATATCTAACAAGTGGGCTATGCATTTCTGTATTTTTGTTCTTTAACAGTATTTGCATTTACTGCTGTTCTGAGACCTGTACATGGATTGCTCTTTGTTGGAACCTAAAGTTCCTAATCATACTTTTTGATTGCATCCAGTATGCTTGGGCATAACCGGTGCCAACAGTTGTATGATATGTAGTTTAGTTTTATCTAGTGAGCCACTTATCTTTAATATGAGCACCCCTGTTTGAGTGAAGTAAGGTGTTTTAGATTGTAAAATATTGTTTAAATTTGAAGTGACAAATGCAACGGGAATTATGAATAGGAAAGACAGTTCATTCATATTCCCCCGTTCAGACATTGTGATGTCTTTTTACAACCACTAAAACAAGAAGCTTACTATGTTGGATTAGTTGTCATTGATGTCAAAGTAATTGTCTGAGTTTGTCATTGATGCGAAAGGTGAATAAGAAATAATGGCCTCACAAGGCTAGAAAGCAAACCAAGTAAGAGACATTTCTGTGAAACAACCAAAAGAAAAAGAGTTTGCAGATGTACAAAAGGCAAAAGAAAACGTTATGGAAACAAAGGCAAAATGAGTAAGACTTTGATGGGACTACTTCTTACCATTCAGGGACTGCATCCAATATCAAATATGTTAGAAAGTATTTGGCACAAGAGCTTGTTCATAGAGAACAATGTGGTTGCTGTGAAGAAGAAGAATGATAAGTGTCAAGATGCAACAGAGGACTCTTGTAATATCGTGTTAAGAACTAGTTCAGAAAATCAAGAAGTTGAGGATAATTCACAAAGACTACTTACCATTAGGTGAAGATACTTTCAAGAAAGCAATCATACCAAGATGCAGATAGAAAGCTTGATACTTATGAGGAAAGAAATTACCAGTTAAATTACCAGATAGAAAGCTTGATACGCTGAAGGAATAGTTAACTAATTTGTTTGATAGTTGACTATGCTTTGAGCATATTATTCAGTGTTAATCACCCAAGGTAAAGGAGTTGAAGTCGATGAAGAAAAACTAAAGCAATGGGAATCTAAAGAATTCAGAAAGACAACAATCAAGATGTCCTATATAATAAATAGCTACTAATGATATAAGGAAGCAATGATATTTAAAAGGAAACAGCGATTAACAAGTTCTTAAAGGAGTATTTCGTGAAGCCAATGGGCTTGCTGATTGTTTTGCTAACATGGGTATCTCCTCTCAGCCTAGAAGATGGGACCTAGACGACTCCCTTCCCATTGAGATTCAAAGCATTATTAAGAATGATATTCATACTATGCACAGTGGAAGGTATGTTATGGCCTAGAGGTGATCGCTTGCCGATTAATAATTCTCTCATTAAAATGATAAGACACCATCAGCTCAGCTCATCTCCCAGAAATGATTGCGGATTTTATGGTAAGATTCAGCAACTAAAAATATTAATGACTAATGGTCCTTCTGTTGTCAAACTCTCACGGATTTTGGGTCTGTATTCGAGCCTTTTTCTTTGTTTCTGGAGATTCCTTTTGGCTCTTAGTCTTTGTTGGGTTCTTTTGTGCACTGAATTGCTTTGTTCGTTGGCAGCCATGGGAAGGGATAGATGCAGAGTAGAGCCAGTTTCATGCGAAGAGATGAAAAACAATGAAAAGATATGGAAAATCTCAGTTGAGGGTGGTGTAACCCCATATATGAAGTTGCACAGGTTTGATCCTCAAATATCTCAAGTTTTTGTTAATGGGTGGAAGAACAGAGTCCTCAGAGTTTATGGCATGGAGTTCAATATAACTGAGGAACTTATTGCAAGTATTACGGGTTTAGCTACTGAAGGAAGGAAGATTTATAGAGATAGGACGACGTCGAATTCTGCTATGAAGATTTTCTTTAAGGCGAATGAAAGGAAGAAATTGATCAAATTGGCTTGTGGGGGATATGATAGAAAATCCATTAAAACTATTTGGGCGGACTTGGTGGTAGCTCTAATGAGGTACTTTACCCTCGATGGTAGATTTTCTGCTGTTTATGGTTTTCATTTCATACTTCTGAACAACTTTCAGCAGAAAAATTTGGTTTCTTTTCTTTATTATTTGCTACTTTCTCTAGAAAATGGGATAAATGAGTTTAGAAAGAATCCTAATAACCCTATTCTTCATGAGAGTTTAATTCTGCTAATTATGGAATATGCAAAGTCATTTTATGTCCCTAAAGCGCTCAAAAAACTAGCTAAACCCCGTCCTATTAAGGATGTTCCATCGGGGTATGACATGAGAAGAGATTCGAAGGAAAAGGAATGGGCTAAGGTGGGGTCTGAATTGATGGAAGTCTACTCAGACCCCCCTGAGGATTTCAACCCAAAGCCCAGGAAACGACCTAAGGACCTCCAGCCTTCTTGGTTCGGGGGCTCTCAAACTGACCATGATGATGATGACGCACCTTCCCCTGCTGCTAAGAGTAAGGGCAAGAAATTAGCTGAAGCCCAGGTTGTTGAGACTGCTCCGGAGTCCTCAAAAAAGAAGGGTAGCCACAATGAAAATAAGGAGAGCAATGTGGCCAAAAGGGGGGTGGTTTTTGATCCTTCTCTAGAACCTAAGAGGAAGAAGACTAAACCTGGAATTGATTGTGCCAAGGGTGCTAGAGGTAAGGGTTTTGTGGCTAAAAAGAACTCGAAAAGCGGTAATGAGAAGGAGCTAGGGGTTCATGCTGTTGCTGAAAGGAATTCCAATAAAGTGGCGGAGGTAGGCGAGGAAAAAGTTGTTAGGTCTGGAAACAAGGATGCAGAATTGCCTAAGTCTCCTACAGTAGCTGAGAAGCTAAGTTACCGATTCGTTTTTGGATTCGGGTACGGGTACGCCAATCCAGTACGGGATTCGATGAAAAAAAAATTGGGGGTTGGGTACGTTTTGGGTACGGCAATACAAAAAACATATAAAAATCAGAAATATATACATATTTGCAGAAGTAATTAAGCTCAGAATACACCACCATATTAATAATCTAATAACATAGCAAAGAAACATCACTTTCATAGTCAAATATTAAAATATTAGTGATACTCAAAAGTCGAATGTCATGATATAAAATTATAAATTAAAGTTCAAACATAAAAATGTCAAGTGTTTACAATTAGCCATTATTGATCATTGATCAATCTAAATCATATGGGTCATCAAAAAAAGCAGCATCATCAACATCATTAGATGTGTTTGGAGGCAAAGATTAGGGTTGGAATGAATATTTTATTATTTAGAAGTCAACTTTTGGTCAAAAATAAATAAAAAATTGAAAAAAAACGCACTTTTTCTGCTAGATTCGCATTGGATTCGCCTCGGTGTATCCTGGATGAATCCGCAGAGGCGAATCAAATCCACAGCGAATCCACAGTCAAAATTCCGAATCCGACCCGAATCGAACCCGAATTTTGAATCCGGTACGAATCGTATAATATCCAGAGGCTGGGAGTGGCGAATTGGTAACTTAGCTGAGAAGGAGACCTCAAGACCAAAAATCAAAATTCCTAGAAATGATGGTAAAGGGAAGGCTAAAGTGGCGTTGCAGGGTGATACTCAACAGTAGACTTAGATTGAGGAATCTGACAGTTTGTTATGGCTAAAGAAGGTACAGTTAATTTTTTCAATCTTTTTAAATGGTTTTTCAATGAGGTCGACCAAATCAATATTAAGCTGCACTCGTTGATCAATATTAATGCTAGGAACATTAATAATAGTAAGCAAGAGGCTATTGCTTATGATCAAATTAACAGAATGCTTTGTATTCTTAATGGTGTTGATGATGATGTTATGGTTATGAAAAAAGAATATGAATCCAGAAATTCTACTCTTGAGGAGAAGACTTGACAATCTGGATAAATCGGTTAAAGTCAGCCAAACTTCTCTTCACAATAATGTGCAGGGTCTCACCCTTTTGAATGAAAAAGCACGTAAATGGACTGGGGAAATGATAGTTAAGGGGAAAGAGGCTGATGGTGATGAGGTTGATGAGCTAAAGGGAATTTAGAGTTCGGCTGTTGATGTTGGTCCAAGTATCCGCACTCAAAGTAAGACCAAGAAAAATATGGAGATCCCTTCTCATGAACTGGTTGAGGTTGTTGATATGCATGAGCATATCACAACAAAAGATTTGGAAGTGACTAAGATCCTGAAGACCTTACAATAGGCCTCTATTTTTGTTGTTGCTATCTCTCATTTTTTGCTGTTGACTTGCTAATGGTTGGCTGCTTGGTTTGTCTTGTTTCATCTTAAAAGCAGCGGTTTTTTGTAAAAGGTTTCGGGTCCCTTCAAAACCTGTTTTTCCTATAATCAACAACAAGCTCTTAAAGGAAAATGATTATTAAATTTGAAAATGCAATAATTAACAAGAAGTGATTAAAATCCTAAAAGCAGTGATTGTAATTATCATTAAAAAAAACCATGGTAATAATGTTTGTTAATTGGCAGTGATAAAGTCTAAAAGCTAGCGCTTGAGAATAAGACAAAGTTAGAAAAGACAAAAAGTCTTTAAAGGTGCGATTCATTATATTATCATCCAAGACTATTAACATTTATAAAAGCAGCGATCAAAAATAAATAAACAGCAGCAATGAAAATTAAGAAAAATAAGACAAAAGATCACATAAGACGAAATAGCAAAAGATGCAGAAAATATAATTTCAATGAAAATTAAGAAAAATAAGACAAAAGATCACATAAGACAAAATAGCAAAAGATGCAGAAAATATAATTTAAGGAACAGATTACATTATGTTAAAAAGTAGCAGTGAAGGTTAATAAAGTCTGTTGGCCCCACGGTTGCCGTTGCACCAAAAGATCAACCTGTTAATGCCCGCTACAACCACCAGAGTTAACGGATCCACGGGAGGCGGTTAGTCCATGTCACAAATCCCAAGGGGAGCGCTGACCATCTGCCAACAATCTCCCCCTCAGCGTTACCAGAGGGGATTCGAACCCGGCACCTTTGGCTCTGATACCAATTGTTGGCCCCACGGTTGTCGTTGCACCAAGAGATCAACTTGTTAATGCCCAATACAACTGCCAAAGTTAATGGATCCATAGGAAGCGGTTAGTCCATGTCACGAATCTCGAGAGGAGTGTTGACCATCTGCCAACAAAGTCAGCAATTAAGTTTCAAAGGGCAGTAAATGATATTTATGAGCAGTTATGATACAAACAGCAGCAATTCATTTTATTAAGGGAAGCAAGCAGCGATTCATATGAAGAAAAGATTTTCATTAAAGGGCAGCAATTAATACATCCAAGAAAGCAGCGATTATATTGATAAAAGGTAAGTACTTAATTAGAATCAGTTTAAGGCAGCGATCAAGGAGGTTAACCGAGCATTATGACTTTTGAGAGAGATGTCTCTATCCAAAGGATGTCTCTCTTCATAGAGACATAGAGATATAGAGTTTGAAGAATGTGGTGAAAGAGGTATGTGGAGTATTGAAGATAAAGAAGTGTAAAGGGTGTAGTATTGAAGATAAGTCTTATACACCAGCAGATTTGACAAGGTGTATATATATATACAAATCTGAGAAAGCATGTATATATGAAGACATATCAATAAAGATCATGATGCACATATGAATGAATGAGAGATTTATGAGGAGCAAAGGATAAATCATTCAAGGCAGATTTAAGGAGACTCATGAGGCAGATTCAAGCAGACTTATGAGGCAAATAATGAAGCATATTTGAGCAGACCTGTGAAGGATTTGCAAGCATATTTAATGAAGAAGTTGTAAGTGAGGAAGATTGAAGTAAACAAGATATATATAAGATATATATATCTTGTTTACTTCAATCTTCCTCACTTACAACTTCTCTTATATATATCTTGTTTACTTCAATCTTCCTCACTTACAACTTCTTCATTAAATATGCTTGCAAATCCTTCACAGGTCTGCTCAAATATGCTTCTTCTTGATGATCTTTATATATATATACATGAAGATCATCAAGAAGAAGCAAATAGAAGTGGAGCAATGAACATATAAGAAATATATCGAGATCATTTAAGGAAGAAGTGTGAAGCAATGAGTATGAGATTTATGTGAGAAATATAATAAAGATATTTAAATGATCATCCCTTGAAGAAGCAATACTCAAGAAGGAAAAAACTTTGTTCATTTGGAAGTCAGTGCTTCCTAAAGGAGAGATTGATGTCTCTTGCTAAGTTGATGCTTAGTTGAGGGTGTTGGTGCCTCCAGTAGGTTGGTGACTACGAATTCAGTTGTAGGGGTTGTTGCCTCTAGTGGGTTGGTGCTCACAAAGTGAATGAGGGTTGGTGCCTCTAGTAGGTTGGTGTCTACAAAGCTTGTAAAACAGATTTATATAAAAGCAATATTTTGCCGTGGTTTTCTCCCGTAAGGGTTTCCACGTAAATCTTGGTGTTCTTGTGTTCTTAATTGTCAAAATCTTGCATGGTTATTCTTGTTATGATTAATTAAGTTTAAATTGGTAAAAGTTTGTAATATACACTCCCCGCCCTCGCCCCCCCCCCACCCTTCTCAGTATAATCGTGTGCTCATCATACTAAATTGATTTGGATCTTCAACATTCTGCTATATAATAGCTTAATAGTCTGATTGAACACAAATAAATAAGAACACTAGATTCATAACAGTTTTCTTAAATTGGCCTACCTACAAGAATGAAGCTTTGGTATTTTCCCTGCTGAGACTGAATCTATTGGACATTTTTGTTATTCAGGTCAAACATTTCTACACAAATATTTCTAATAATATACTAAATAGTTCTTACCTATTCTACAGCTATCCTTGCTGCTAAATGTTCAATGGTTGAAAAATTATTTTGTGATAATCTCCACATGCATTTCTCTTCTGAAAATTTGCCACCATCTGTGGCTCCCCATGAGAATTTCTATTCTTGAATTGCAGGCAAACGAGGTCCTCTCTGCTTTATTGTAGAATCAATGTTTTCTGTGTTTGTAAGAAAAAACATATCTCCTGACAGGCCAGGAAATGGACTCAGGAAATGAAATAGAAATGGAAAAGTGAAACACAATTCTCATTCACTTGAAAATGTGATATAAAGTACATATTTATCAAAATGAAATGACTGTTCAGCGTCTAATGTATCTAGATAATAATAATTTATTATTATTATTATTATTATTATATTACCCACACCTAGGATTACATACAATAGTAGTGTTACATCCCTCCCTTAATGTGCAGGGGTAGTTGTGAACCCACTGTTTGTGTTTCCCATTTTGAAAAGAAAAAATCTGTGTATTTGGAACCTCATTTTCTTGATACACAGCTCCAGACCTCTGCAAAAGGTATCGCCAAAGTAACTTGTTCCCTTCTGCAGTTCTAGATTTTTCACCAACAAAGGTATTGACCTTGTGAAGACTTGAGTTTGCTTTTGGAAATTTCTCAAGTCGACTCAGCTGTCAACCAATGATGTTGAATCTTTATTTTGTTCATTCTCTAAACTGCTCCATTTTATTGAGTGAGAGGTCCTTTGAGATGATGCTATATCCCATTTTTCACAGAATATGGCACTCCTTTGCTTTTGAAATTTTTATTTTTATTTTGTTCAACATCCATGCTTTATCCCATTCTTCTTGAAATACTTATTTTGTTCATTCTTTGACATGAATTTACCACTATTTTTGTTCTCAGTGATGAATGAATTTTCAGAAGAAGTTTATTCAACTTCTGTCTCTGTACTTGTATTTGTCCTTTCCATGACGCAATTGTCACCTGCAGAGATAACAAATGCTAAGAAAATTTTCAGTAAGCAAATCTGGAGCATCTGCATAGCTGCAGGCCTCAAAACCATCAGTTGGCAACATTTGCTGCTCTATATCTCAGTCTGGGTTGGATCTTCAAAAGTATGCCAAATATGGTTTTGGAGCCATGAGACGTAAAACTTGTGTAGATCTCGGAATACTCCATTGCTGGTCATTCCTCTTCCCAAAACTATGTTTGATCTCAGAGAGTCAGAGAGAACCTGCTGCTGCTCTTCAATTGCTCTCTAAGCTCTTTAGTTTTTCAATTCTCCATTTCATGCTACAGAAAATTTTCACTAACAATCAACATTTATTTACTGCATTTTTTCGAATACTTCTATACTATTTGAAACGCTCATTCAATTTTCATTCCTCTTATACCTCCCATTTTCCCTCAACTTTTTTTATTGGAAAAATGAAGCAAATAAATTGTACTACAAATTTATTTGCTGCGAATGGATTTGCCCTAACATTTTGATACTAATGTCAGGCCAGGGAATGGACCGCGGAAATGAAATAGAAATGGAAAAGTGAAACCCATTTCTCATTCACTTGAAAGTGTGATACAAAAAACATATTTATCAACATGAAATGACTATTCTGCTTTTAATGTATCTAGGTAATAATAATACAAAATATTATTATTACATTTGTTGTCTACACCTTAGATTATGTGCAATAGTGTTATATCTCCTTAGTTGTCGCAGAGGATAAAGTCAACATTGCTTTTGTAACAAAGTCTACATGTACACATCTCTTTATTACATCTGTATTTCATAAAGACTTCTCCAAATCAAAGTTTGAGTAATCCATATAGAAAATACCCATTGATATGTGCCTAAAATAGAAATGATTCTTAAAGCACTGCAAGTGTATACTGTTCAAGCTGAAGAAAATCCATACAAAATTAGTTAGAACAGCCCTTCGGATGAGGCATTGTTCAATGTAACATGGAGGGATTTTTTTGGGATGCTAAAGTTACAAGGTAATTGTGGTTCAGTCTTTTGAGAACAATACTAGTTACTTCCAAGAGTATTTTGCTGTCATACTCATTAGAGGGAAGTCTATTTCATGAAATTTTGGCTTTATGGACAATCTAAATGGATCTTGACATCTGTTATCCAACTTAATGCACTTTTATTGTTCTGAGAGGTACGATGTAATTACCTTTTAAGTTCGATCACTCCAGAAGTAATTGTAGTAACCTATGTTTTCATATATGTTATTCCTGGCATGGATGGATTAGGGAGGCATTCCAAGCTTGGTCAGGAGGTGGAAATCCATGATATACAAAATTGAACGATATATATAAGCTAAAGTGAAAAAGTGCCCCTGTTACAAAACGCAAGTCTGATACACTAGTTGGGGACATTCTGGCTAGGCTGTGACCTAGAAATCACCAATTTCACAAATGAATATTCTTGTGAAAATCTGCATTAAAAAATATTCGCATATTAATGCTTCAGATCACACTTTGTTACCCATCATCAGAGTTGAGCGATAGATTGAGATTATAGCTTCGAGCTCTCACACAAATAACTCCATTACAATCACACGTGGTAGGTCTTCCTTATTTCAGTCGCGAGATTGGAAAGACCTAATTAAATTAAGTTTTCGTGTGGTTTTGAGTGATTAGGCACTCGACTTAGTGCTAAGCTTTTACAATTTAAAAATTAATGGATTTTAATTGCGAGCAGCAGATAGGAACAGTGGGTCCCTTGGAGTTGCAGTTTTTCAATGCCCTGTTGTCGATATAAATAAATGTCACTGTTCACTGCCGTTATAGGGTTTTCGGAAAACAGTATCGGTGGATACGAAAGATTCATATTTCTCGAGGGTTGACAATGGTATATCTTTAAATTAATAATATACGCAATGGCAACATTTTTGCTGACCTTAACAGAACTAGTGTCGAGCTCTAGAGCTTTTCTGCAATCAGCTTCCACTTTCTCCCAATCACTGTAATTGAAAACAAAATAAAAGGCCGCTGTGCTATTAAAAGCAACAATATAAAGAAAAAGTAAAAGATTTATTAAAAAATGGATGCGATACTCACTCGCGTTTCATGTGACAGAGCGCTCTATTTGTCCAATATGCGGTTACATTTGGGCACAGAGTTATCGCCTACCGAACAAAAATGCACAGATTAGCTTGTTTTAACCATTCAATTTTGCATTCTTAAGAGGAAATAAATTACCTGTGTATAAGCCTCAATGGCTGCGCCTAGGCGCTCCTTCTTGAAATAAGAATTGCCTTCTTGCTTCAATAATTCCGCCTGTTTCGCAACGTTTACATTCATTCCGGGAGCCATTACAATTATTCTTTATGATATTATTGATTTCCTCGCAGGGATGATTTTGGAATGCGTTCCAATCAAAATACCTGCCTATGCATTGGCTGCCATGGAAACCAGATCAATGTCCAAACTACTTATATATACGCCTCCTCTGGAAACTTGTATTACTGTGTATGCTTATTAATTAGGTAAACTTGAACATCCGAAGTAGCTATTCAAAGTTCTGTTGCCGTGTGCAGAAATAACCAACGACTCCGTCCATTTTGGCTAGTTTTCCCCGGAGGAAAACAAAATTATTATTTCCTTGGTCTGATTTCTTTTTGAAAACAGTTGGATTGTGTGAGATTTGAATTTTGGTAGAGGGTATAATTAAAGAATATATCATCACTTCTATTATTTGTTACAATTCTTTGGTAATAAATTTTTTAACTAGGTACAAATATAAATAAGTTTCTTTTGTAGATTTTATTAAGGAATGGATCCTAAAAAAAGTGTACTTTCAAACTAAATGTAAAGAAATGTACATATTTGTAGAACATGAAAAATGCACACCTTAACATTTTTCCACTAGATTTGTTTTAAATTGATGTCTTGGATGCAAGATTCTAGTATGTGACTTCCTATTTTGGTGGGTTCACTAATCCAAGAACCATTCTAAATTCAAACATGCTACATTATTATGTTCAAAGCCTTATTAATCTAATTCTCAATAGTCCACTCACCATTGACAAGATTGCAAGAGTGATTTTATCCTCGTACAAGATTTCAAGAGTGATTCCCTCTTTGGACAAGATCATTAGAGTGATTATGTCCTCAACTTTTAAAATTTAAAACATGCATTTCAAGGTTGACAATCTTGGGATCTAACTAGTACCCATAACATGGGTGTTAAATAATTCTAATTTATGCATCTAGGGCTATGTATTTAAGGCATCATCTCTAATGTCCCTGTTTTCAAGTTCTCTTGCTTTGCAGTTGTCGTTGACTTTTTGGGTTTGTGTCAGCATGTTCAGAGGGGTAAATTGATGTTACCAGTGAGCTTGAGAGGTTTAGAAGAGTCATGTGATGCTTTCAGATGTTGTTTTTGACTTCCAAATTGGGATCCAAGGTTCTTGGAGAGCTCAATGGTGGTTTTTCTCAACATCCAATGGTGTGTTGATGTTTTGTTGTCCCTCAGGATGATGGTGATAACCTTTTTCGCATTTTTAGCCATTTAGGTCGTTCTCCACATTTCTTGGAGAACACTTCTATTTTTAGTAAGTGCTCATTTTGGCACTTGGCATCTTCCCTTGTCATAAGTAGCTTCTTGGTGCAATCAATTTCTATTTCGAATGCCTCGTCGATACTTTTCGTAAGGTGCTTGGGAATATTTTAATATTTACACTAAAGTCATAAAGTAATGTTTAAATATTACTTTAGTGTTAAATATTATTAAGTTTTAAAAAGTCGCCAATACTGGCATGGTATGATGGTTAAGTTGTTGAAGTGTTGTTCTTGCCATCAAGGTTCAAACCCCATTGGGGTGTTACTGTTGAATGTTTAAATTGGAGATGAGGTCCCCCATTTGTGATCACATCGATTCACAAAAGTGTTTAATCCTTTTACAAAAAAAAAAGTTTTAAAAAGTCATTTCCCTAAGTTGGACACCTAGGGGAATGTGGGGGGACTTAAAATATTTTTAATAATTAAAAAGGGGCCTTTAAGAGAAAAATTGAAAAATTTAAATGGCCTTTTTCCCTTCAAACTCTATATATTGGGATTTTTGGCTTTCATTTGGGCATTCGAGTTTGCACACATAACAGGATATTGTTGGAGTGAACAGAGAAGTTTTTCCAAGGATTGATCGAGGATGAAAACCCTCATCAAATCACTAGTTTTAGTGGTGAAAGATCCTCCCTAGCTGGTTGGAGTGATTTCATACAAGAATCACCTTGGTTTTCAAAGTTTTCACAATTCAAGGTTTTAGGAAAATGAAGATATTTAAGGTTTTCTAAAAGCACATTTTGGTGTTCATTTTAGAGGAATATTCCAGAGTTTGTTTGCCTTTGGAGGTGTTATTAGAGGCTTTATAGCTAGGCAAAATTTCCAAATTTTCAATGATACCCTAGATGGGCCATACCATCACATCCTACTAAAAGGTGTGTTAAAGAGGAGTCGACATTCAAATGATCGCACTTGCAAACATCCTTATGCCTAAATGACCTTGTTTGATGGGTTTGTGAGGTGATTTGGAGGCTTGCACAAATTCCAAGAAGAGTCAACCTATTGTACCAAGTTGTATTATTATGCTTGTAACTAGGTGTAACCCCTTTCTAACTCCAGCGCTACTTTCGAGGCTGAGTTTTTGTGTCTAATTATGGTGCCTAATCTTCTTGTGACATGTTATTCATATTTTGGGGTGTACTTTGGAGTGTGGAAACCTTGAGGGAGGATGTATTGTTCACAATACATGTTGTACTTATCATATCAGACTTGATATTTGCTCAAGAATGCCTAATAGACCAAACCAATTCTTAGAGTAGACAATTTTTAAGTTGTTTGGAGGTGAGATTTTAGGTGCTACTTTAGTCTTGGGTCATTAGAGGTGGGATCACTTGCATTCGAAGACCTGTTGGGCGAAACTTTTATATTTTCCTACCTAGAATAGAGTGTTCCCTATCCTCTTCCAAACTTGCAACTTGTATCTCAACTTATGTTAGGTTGATTTATGTTCTTTGTGCAAGCCTTAGTGAACTTGGTGGTTATTTGGGGTGGTCATCTCGTTGTTTCAAACTTGTTATCTTACTCAAAACACATATATTAGATATGTTCCTTGGTAATATTAGGCAATATGTAGCTCCCTTGAGGGTTTGGGTGCATACAAACATAGATTGATCGATGGTGGGTTGTTCTTGATGAGATAGAAGGATGTTTCCAGAGCTTTTTGTTGGGAAAATGTGTCTCAACCTTGCAATTACATAAGGTTTATTGTTGATAGGTTAGCATGGGGAGTGTACGGGGTACCCCCTACAAGGGGTCTAGGGGATCATCCCCCTTGCAGGGGGTTCGGGGGTTGCACACCTCAATAGGAGCTTAGGGGAAATGCCCCTAAAAGCCAAATTTTATGTATATTTTATTATTGTAAATCTAGACTATTCATCTTTAGGTCTCAAATTTGATAGTTGATGTTTTTTTGGCTTGACTTGTCCTAGAAGGCAACCCTATATTGTATGAGGGTGTTGCATTATGGCTGTGTATTGTGATATATTCTGAGATTTTGATATTGGTTGTATTGCCTTTAGATCTCTGGTTGGTGATACTCCTATGACAAGCTTGCTCTGCAAGTATATTGTAATCTTTGTGATTTTTAAATAATATATTGGGTGGATTTTGGAGTGTAAGGTTTTTCTCCCGAAAGGGTTTTCCCCACGTAAATCACTATGTTGTGGAATGCATGATATTTATGTTTATTTTTGTTTAAGTTTCTATAATTGTTGTAAAGATCTATAAGGTTTTGTATTAGCCTCCTCTAAAGATTAGTGTAGAAAGTTGTTCTGCTACCTTAGATTCCTTACACTTCTTTTGCTGCTAAGGACTATAATCAGTCCATTAAAAGACCTGTCATCACTCAGGTTTGTTATTCGACCTTGTAGAAGAGAATGAAGTGGTGAACCATACTTGCATCATTTTCCATTGTCATTTGGTTTGAGGTATTTTAATTGGAGTTATGGTTTGAGCTTGCATATCTATCATTTGGGTTTGATATGGATTTATTTATCTACCTTCTTAATTGTTATTATGCAATGTAAGAATGTTGATTACCTATATCAGACTCACATGACAACAATGTTGTGTTCAGTACTTGCATATTTATGTTGTGATATGTGTTATTGAAATATATATATAAAAAGGGTGATTATTATAGTGGTATCAAAGTTGGTGATCTTGTCAACCTATTGGTTAAGCTAACATTTGTTGAACTTTATAATTGAATGATAGAGTTTCAGTGGCTTCATTTTAGTACTGATTTTTGACAGTTGCTAAAACAAAGTTGAAAAGATGCCTATAGTTGATAAGTCTATAAATGAGTTGATGAAAGAATTATTTAATCTGATGAAGGACCCAGACATTAAAAGGGAATATCTAAAGACAGTTGTGAAACCCAAACATATGAAATGAAGTGTGAAAGAAGACGAGCAAAAGACTCCACATCAAAGAACTCATGTGGATCCTAAAACTATAATAAATGAGAAACTAGCACAAAGGAAGAGTCAAGAAAAAAGATGTTAACACAAAAAATAAATGATGATGAAGTTGAAATATCAAAATCATTTGTAGAGGAAGGATACTTGAGTCCTAAAATAACCCACTTTATGAGGTGGAGAGTTCTAGGATAGAACATGAAAAATGCACACCTTAACATTTTTCCACTAGATTTGTTTTAAATTGATGTCTTGGATGCAAGATTCTAGTATGTGACTTCCTATTTTGGTGGGTTCACTAATCCAAGAACCATTCTAAATTCAAACATGCTACATTATTATGTTCAAAGCCTTATTAATCTAATTCTCAATAGTCCACTCACCATTGACAAGATTGCAAGAGTGATTTTATCCTCGTACAAGATTTCAAGAGTGATTCCCTCTTTGGACAAGATCATTAAAGTGATTATGTCCTCAACTTTTAAAATTTAAAACATGCATTTCAAGGTTGACAATATTGGGATCTAACTAGTACCCATAACATGGGTGTTAAATAATTCTAATTTATGCATCTAGGGCTATGTATTTAAGGCATCATCTCTAATGTCCCCGCTTTCAAGTTCTCTTGCTTTGCAGTTGTCGTTGACTTTTTGGGTTTGTGTCAGCATGTTCAGAGGGGTAAATTGATGTTACCAGTGAGCTTGAGAGGTTTAGAAGAGTCATATGATGCTTTCAGATGTTATTCTTGACTTCCAAATTGGGATCCAAAGTTCTTGGAGAGCTCAATGGTGGTTTTTCTCAACATCCAATGGTGTGTTGATGTTTCGTTGTCCCTCAGGATGGTGGTGATAACCTTTTTCACATTTTTAGCCATTTAGGTCGTCCTCCACATTTCTTGGAGAACACTTCTATTTTTAGTAAGTGCTCATTTTGGCACTTGGCATCTTCCCTTGTCATAAGTAGCTTCTTGGTGCAATCAATTTCTATTTTGAATGCCTCGTCGATACTTTTCATAAGGTGCTTGGGAATATTTTAATATTTACACTAAAGTCATAAAGTAATGTTTAAATATTACTTTAGTGTTAAATATTATTAAGTTTTAAAAAGTCGCCAATACTGGCATGGTATGATGGTTAAGTTGTTGAAGTGTTATTCTTGCCATCAAGGTTCAAACCCCATTGGGGTGTTACTGTTGAATGTTTAAATTGGAGATGAGGTCCCCCATTTGTGACCACATCGATTCACAAAAGTGTTTAATCCTTTTACAAAAAAAAAAGTTTTAAAAAGTCATTTCCCTAAGTTGGACACCTAGGGGAATGTGGGGGGACTTAAAATATTTTTAATAATTAAAAAGGGGCCTTTAAGAGAAAAATTGAAAAATTTAAATGGCCTTTTTCCCTTCAAACTCTATATATTGGGATTTTTGGCTTTCATTTGGGCATTCGAGTTTGCACACATAACAGGATATTGTTGGAGTGAACAGAGAAGTTTTTCCAAGGATTGATCGAGGATGAAAACCCTCATCAAATCACTAGTTTTAGTGGTGAAAGATCCTCCCTAGCTGGTTGGAGTGATTTCATACAAGAATCACCTTGGTTTTCAAAGTTTTCACAATTCAAGGTTTTAGGAAAATGAAGATATTTAAGGTTTTCTAAAAGCACATTTTGGTGTTCATTTTAGAGGAATATTCCAGAGTTTGTTTGCCTTTGGAGGTGTTATTAGAGGCTTTATAGCTAGGCAAAATTTCCAAATTTTCAATGATACCCTAGATGGGCCATACCATCACATCCTACTAAAAGGTGTGTTAAAGAGGAGTCGACATTCAAATGATCGCACTTGCAAACATCCTTATGCCTAAATGACCTTGTTTGATGGGTTTGTGAGGTGATTTGGAGGCTTGCACAAATTCCAAGAAGAGTCAACCTATTGTACCAAGTTGTATTATTATGCTTGTAACTAGGTGTAACCCCTTTCTAACTCCAGCGCTACTTTCGAGGCTGAGTTTTTGTGTCTAATTATGGTGCCTAATCTTCTTGTGACATGTTATTCATATTTTGGGGTGTACTTTGGAGTGTGGAAACCTTGAGGGAGGATGTATTGTTCACAATACATGTTGTACTTATCATATCAGACTTGATATTTGCTCAAGAATGCCTAATAGACCAAACCAATTCTTAGAGTAGACAATTTTTAAGTTGTTTGGAGGTGAGATTTTAGGTGCTACTTTAGTCTTGGGTCATTAGAGGTGGGATCACTTGCATTCGAAGACCTGTTGGGCGAAACTTTTATATTTTCCTACCTAGAATAGAGTGTTCCCTATCCTCTTCCAAACTTGCAACTTGTATCTCAACTTATGTTAGGTTGATTTATGTTCTTTGTGCAAGCCTTAGTGAACTTGGTGGTTATTTGGGGTGGTCATCTCGTTGTTTCAAACTTGTTATCTTACTCAAAACACATATATTAGATATGTTCCTTGGTAATATTAGGCAATATGTAGCTCCCTTGAGGGTTTGGGTGCATACAAACATAGATTGATCAATGGTGGGTTGTTCTTGATGAGATAGAAGGATGTTTCCAGAGCTTTTTGTTGGGAAAATGTGTCTCAACCTTGCAATTACATAAGGTTTATTGTTGATAGGTAAGCATGGGGAGTGTACGGGGTACCCCCTACAAGGGGTCTAGGGGATCATCCCCCTTGCAGGGGGTTCGGGGGTTGCACACCTCAATAGGAGCTTAGGGGAAATGCCCCTAAAAGCCAAATTTTATGTATATTTTATTATTGTAAATCTAGACTATTCATCTTTAGGTCTCAAATTTGATAGTTGATGTTTTTTTGGCTTGACTTGTCCTAGAAGGCAACCCTATATTGTATGAGGGTGTTGCATTATGGCTGTGTATTGTGATATATTCTGAGATTTTGATATTGGTTGTATTGCCTTTAGATCTCTGGTTGGTGATACTCCTATGACAAGCTTGCTCTGCAAGTATATTGTAATCTTTGTGATTTTTAAATAATATATTGGGTGGATTTTGGAGTGTAAGGTTTTTCTCCCGAAAGGGTTTTCCCCACGTAAATCACTATGTTGTGGAATGCATGATATTTATGTTTATTTTTGTTTAAGTTTCTATAATTGTTGTAAAGATCTATAAGGTTTTGTATTAGCCTCCTCTAAAGATTAGTGTAGAAAGTTGTTCTGCTACCTTAGATTCCTTACACTTCTTTTGCTGCTAAGGACTATAATCAGTCCATTAAAAGACCTGTCATCACTCAGGTTTGTTATTCGACCTTGTAGAAGAGAATGAAGTGGTGAACCATACTTGCATCATTTTCCATTGTCATTTGGTTTGAGGTATTTTAATTGGAGTTATGGTTTGAGCTTGCATATCTATCATTTGGGTTTGATATGGATTTATTTATCTACCTTCTTAATTGTTATTATGCAATGTAAGAATGTTGATTACCTATATCAGACTCACATGACAACAATGTTGTGTTCAGTACTTGCATATTTATGTTGTGATATGTGTTATTGAAATATATATATAAAAAGGGTGATTATTATAGTGGTATCAAAGTTGGTGATCTTGTCAACCTATTGGTTAAGCTAACATTTGTTGAACTTTATAATTGAATGATAGAGTTTCAGTGGCTTCATTTTAGTACTGATTTTTGAAAGTTGCTAAAACAAAGTTGAAAAGATGCCTATAGTTGATAAGTCTATATATGAGTTGATGAAAGAATTATTTAATCTGATGAAGGAACCAGACATTAAAAGGGAATATCTAAAGACAGTTGTGAAACCCAAACATATGAAATGAAATGTGAAAGAAGACGAGCAAAAGACTCCACATCAAAGAACTCATGTGGATCCTAAAACTATAATAAATGAAGAAACTAGCACAAAGGAAGAGTCAATAAAAAAGATGTTAACACAAAAAATAAATGATGATGAATTTGAAATTTCAAAATCATTTGTAGAGGAAGGATACTTGAGTCCTAAAATAACCCACTTTATGAGGTGGAGAGTTCTAGGGTGTGTATGAGAAAGATGCCCCACTTGATTTGAATGAGGGTTTGGAGCATGTTGAAATTTTTAAATCAAAAACTATTGATAAGAATTTTTTATCATTCTGGTGATGTTAATGTAGTCTATGAGCAAAGTGTTTCAATTCATGAAACATTTAGGTTTGATTCATAGAAAAAAAATTATTGAAGATTATGCACTTGAGCAAAATGTTTGGTTTGAGCTCACTGCGATTCTCAAATCAACAACTGAAGGTAAGCAATTTGATTTTCTTTTGGATCATAATCTAATGCATGTTCAGGTAATCATGAGAGTAGAGGATTGATGCTTTGTACTTTGTCATTAAAAAAATTATTTTCATCAAAGGAAGTATCATAAGACAGGTGAAGGAATCCATTCATGTCTACACATAAGGGTATGGGATATGAGGGATCCATTAAGATATTGGGTATCAAGAATAAAGGGCTGTCCTCCATACAAGAATCATTTTTTGCAATTTATGCCAATAATAGTTCTCTTATTTTTCCATGGCATTGTGTTCACTTTTGGGTTAGCCTTGCATGACGTGTGATGTAGCATCTTGTATAAGCTAAATCACTAGAATAGCGGCTCCAAAGAAACCTTATAGCAACAGGATCATGAAGGAATTTTTTCAATTGATTATGGAGATTTTTTAGGGTTTGGTAGGAGTCATTACCTTGTTGATATGCAAGATTTCATAGTTAAGCAAGAGATGGTATTTGTGGAACCAAGCTACATACAAGATATGACATTCCATGATAGTCCCAGCATTCCTTGCATCATGAAGACATCTCTACTTGTTATCTCAATGGTCGGGCAAAAGGTATGTAGAGAAATTGATATCATGGATCTAGAAAAAATGTTGAGTTTGCTTTGGATGTATCTTGTTGAAAAGATGATTAAAAAAACCATGAGATTATCTTTTGGGAAGATACTAGATTATAATAATGTGTGGTTTGTATTGGTCACTCTCTTGAGGAGAATTTTGAATGAGGAATTCATGGCTTCCAATTCTCAATTCGCTGCTCTTCATTCATTACTAGTAGATGGACAATTATTTCCTTCACAAGATTGGCAAAGTTTCAGTAGTATGCAACATATTGTGGGAGAGTTTTTAGTAATGATTCATTTGTTTTTAACTTCCACGTTGGTGATTAATGGTTGTTGCAATAATTTCATGTTGCTAATCTGCATAATTTTAGATGTTGTGTTGATGATTGTAGTTGATTGCATTCATAAGAAGTTTGAACTTGCACGTTATCCCAAAAAATATGAGTTTGGATCGACAGGAGGATTGATCCAATTTGCAGTTGAGGATAATTTTTAGTTTGTTGATAATCCTTTGTTTGAGGTCACTTTTGATAATCCACTCTTTGATTTGGATGATGGAACTCTTTCTGATTCCAGTGATGATATTGGAGTCGATCACAGGATTTGGGATCTAGGTGCAGTTCCTAGTTGTGAGGTGTTGTCTCAGGATTGGCGTTGTGGGAAAAATCCTAGTGTTAGTATTGCTTTCCACTTTCTATTCAGCCTATACATGACTTTAGTTCTTGGCCCGCATATGATTTGGATGGCTTCTTCATAACATCAATTGAGTAATTTACGGTTGAGGTTGGTTGGTAGAGGTTATTTGACCATAGGAGATGACTCTTCACCTATTTCCATACTCATCTCGCCTATGTTTTTAGTGGGGTTTTAGATTCATTATCACTACCCTTACATTTCCACATTGGTTATGGTGACATCTTTTTACGATCAGATTAATTTTGAGCTTTGGTAGGCTTTAGGGAAGTTGGTTGTTAGAGTTTTTTCGGACGTAGATCATTTAATTATTGCTCCCACCCTAGTGAGTGACAGTCGTTGTAGATACTTCATGGAGATGGTATGCATATCTTCAAATTATGTTTTATTGATTGAAATGGGTTGGGTGTGTTGGTGTGTTTGAAACTGTTCTATTGATACTTGGAGATTAGGTGTCGATGACATGTTTTTAGTTGGAAATAGTAGATGCATTCCTTATAAAATTTCATATTTGTGACAATGGCATATTTCATTTTTGGGATGTTGTGAGGGGGTATGGTGAGACTTTTTCTTTATGGTTGAGAAGATTTTCTTTCTCGATGCCTAGGATCGATTCTAGAAGTGGATTTGCAGACATCGACTTCACTGAGATGCCTTGGCAAGATATGATTCATGGTAGTGGGTTCAACCCTTTCAGGTATTTCAGCTTGGGTTTTTATGATGATTAATTTTTAGGATTCCAAGAGAGGAGAATGAAATTTGGGCATGATGGTCAGAAAATTATATTAGAGTGGTGCATCGGTTTGGTTCTTTCAAAGAGCAATTCTTTGAGGAGTTGATTGAGTTCATGTAGTATTTGGTTGCTCTTCATATAGGTGGATGTATGGAGGTCCCTTGTGTTGGTACCTTGCAAAACAATGCCTTGAGAGGATGATTCTATAGATCTCCTAGGTTGACTTGGGACCTTGGGATCATTCTTGGTTTCAATTTGGTTCAGTCTGTCGATTGTGGGGTTGTATTGGCATTGCTTGAGGATAAGCAATCTTTGGAAAGGGAGGACCGTAATGTCCCATTTTTTGGGTTCTCTTGCTTTGTAGTTGATGCTGAATTTTTGGATTTGTGTCAGCATGTTCAAAGGGGTAAATTAATGCTACCAGTTATCTGAAGAGGTTTAAAAGAGTCATATGATTCTTTTAGATGTTATTTTCAGCTTCTAGTTTGGGCTCCAAGGTTCTTCAAGAGCTTAGTGGTGGTTTTTCTCAACGCCCAATGGTGTGTTGATGTTATGTTGTCCCTTAGGATGGTGGTGATGAACTTCATCACATTTTTTACCATCTGGGTTGTTCTCCACATTTTTTGGAGAACACTTCTATTTTTAGTAAGTGCTCATTTTGGCACCTGACATCTTCCCTTGTCATCAGTAGCTTCTTGGTGCAATTAGTTTTTGTTTTGGATGCCTTATCACTACTTTTCGTAAGGTTGTTAGGAATATTTTTATAGTTACATGAAAGTCATAAAGTAATGTTTAAATATTACTTTAGTGTTAAATATTATTAAGTTTTTAAAAGTCATTTTTGCATGTTGGACACCTAGGGGAATGTGTGGGGACTTAAAATATTTTAAAAAATTAAAAAGGGGCCTTTGAGGGAAAAATAAAATATTTTAAATTTTAAATGGCCCTTTTTCCTTCCAAACTATATATATTGGGGTTTTGGGCTCTCGTTTGGGTATTCAAGTTTGTACACATAATAGGATGTTGTTGGAGTGAACGGAGAAGTTCTTCCAAGGATTGATCGAGAATGAAAACCCTCATCAAGTCACTAGTTCCAATGGTGAAAGATCCTCTTGTAGTGTAGAAATTTGTATACCTTAACAATTTCACTTTATGTTTTGTCCCCCTAATTTATTGGACTTATTTAAGTTTCTAATTTTCAAAATTATGCATTCCAAATCCTAATTTCATCATTTTCCAAAGGAGGACAAGCATTGAATAAATACATCCAATCATTAATTTTCCCCTGACTTTGAGTGTCTTGGTAATTTGGGTCAAGACCCATTTTCCCATGGGAAAATGGGCCCCCCTTCTTAGCCAGGACCCAAATTTAAATATGTCGTTGGTGGCATTTTAACATCCAAAATTCAAATATAAAGTGTCAACTTTTGGAATCTATTTTATGGGAAATTGGATAAACACCTATAAATACCTAGTTATTTAACCATTTGAAATCTAACAAGAACTATCTAGAAAACTATTGGAAAACTTATGATCAAGAGCACTATTGAGCAAGTCAAGAGCAACATTTCAGAGCATTATTACAACAATTCAAGATCCAACATCATGCCAAATTCTATGTGAGTTTATGTGTGTGCTCATGTTCATGTTTTGTGAAGGCTAACCCTTGTTGTAGGTTTCCAAAGCATTCAAGCAAAGCAAGATCCAAATCCTTGAGGTGATGTGTATTCAGTCCTTCAAGGAAGCCATTAAA
The DNA here is from genome assembly GCA_007115665.2 of Sequoiadendron giganteum. Taxonomy (NCBI): domain Eukaryota; kingdom Viridiplantae; phylum Streptophyta; class Pinopsida; order Cupressales; family Cupressaceae; genus Sequoiadendron; species Sequoiadendron giganteum. The sequence continues at coordinate 12,493,565 of CM021102.1, read as the reverse complement.
GGGTGGTGATTTGCAGTGTTTTGTTCATTCATCATTCATTCCTTTCAATTATCCACTTATCTTTGAAATTTCCATTGTGAAAGTGGAAACACTTACATGGGCTTTGACAGAGGCAAGCCCCTATATGGCACAAGATCTCCCCTCTTTGTGAATGTGTAGGTTATAGGTTTGAAGAGAGTTTGAATCTATCTATTTTACATTGTTGCATTTGTTGTCATCAAAGTTGTCAAGCCATGGAAACTCAATTACAGAATTCAATGACAACATTTCAACAAGTTTACAAATGGGAATCAAGAACTCGAATCTAGCACTAGAGGACTGCAAAGATAGTTTTAGGACCCCCTATCAAAAACCCATTCACCCCTAGGCGATTGAGTCCCTCTTGGCATGTTGAATCCAACTTTTGGTGATAGGTGCACATCAGTCTACACTTTCCAGACCCACTTGCAAATTACTGTTTCTATCTAATTGTCTTCAGGATTTTGCATTTTACATATTAGGTCATATAGTCTAATTTGGGCAATCACTCCAAATCATTTCCAATTCATTCCCAAGACTCAAAAGGATCAGATCTAGGTCTGATTAACTCACTTAAGGGGTTGTAAGTCAATCTATGCACCTTGTTGATTTGCATCCTAATGAAATCCTAGAAATAGTGGAACATACCTTAGCTTTTAGAAACTAAATCTAAGGTATCCACATTTTTATGTTTCACCTCCCTAGCTGGTTAGAGTGATTTCATACAGGAATTGCCTTGGGTTTCAAAATTTTCATAGATCGAGGTTTTAGGAAAAATAAGATATTTAAGGTTTTTTTATTACATATTTTGCTATTCATTTTTGTGAATATTTTTGTTTTTTTTCCTTTGGAGATGTTATTAGAGGCTTTATTGTTGGATGAAATTTCTATATTTTTAGCAATACCCTAGATGGGCCATACCATCACATCCTATTAAAAGGTGTGTTAAAGAGGAATCAACTTTCAAAATGATCACACCTGTAGACATCTTTATGCCTAGTCAACTTTGTTTGAGGGTTTTGTGAGTCAATTTGGAGGCTTACACAAATCCAAAGAAGAGTCAACCTATTGTATCATGTTGTATTGTGATGCATGTAATTGGGTGTGACCCCGTTCTAGCTCTAGCATTGCTTTTGGGACTGAGTTTTGGTGTCTAATGGTGGTGCCTAATCTTCTTGTGATGGGTTATTCATATTTTAGGGTGTACTTTGGAGTGTGGACACCTTGAGGGAGGATGTATTGTTCACAATACATGTACTTATCATATCAAACTTGAAATTCACTCAAGAATGCTTAACAGACTAGACTAGTTCTCAAAGTAGACAATTGTAAGGTGTTTGGAGGTGAGATTTTAGGTGCTACTACAATCTTGGGTCATTAGAGGTGGGATTCCTTGCATTTGAAGATCTATTGGGAAAAAATTATATGTTTTCCTGCTTGGAACAGAGTTTTCTTTGTCCTCTTCCATACCTGCAACTTGTATCTCAACTTGTGTTGGGTTGATCTATGTTCTTTGTGGAAGCCTCGGTGAACTTGGTGGTTCTTTGGGGTGGTCATCTCATTATTTCAAACTTGTTATCTTACTCGAAACATGTATATTGAGTTTGTTCCTTGGTCATCTTAGGCAATATGTATCTCCCTTGAGGGGTTGGGTGCATACAAACAGAGGTTGATCAATGTTGAGTTGTTCTTGACAGGATAGAAGAGTGTTTCTAGATCTTCCTTTGTTGCTAGGGACTATAATCAATCCATTAAAAGACCTATCATCACTCAGGTTTTCTATTCAACCCTATAGCAGAGAATGTAGTGGTGAATCAAACTTGCATCATTTTACATTGTCATTTGGTTTGAGGTATTTTAATTGGAGTTATGACTTAAACTTGATTATCTATCATTTGGGTTTGATATGGAGTTATTTATGTTGGTGTGAATAAATGTCTTGCACCTAGTTATTCCACTTACTAGGGACTTAGTGGACATATTCACATGTTAAGTTTACTTAGGTCCTAAGATTCTTTCTAAAAGGTATTAGTTGTCATTAATTGGTATCTTATCATTTGACAACTAACACATGTGACCTAGCTAGTTGTGATAAGTTGTCTCATATCATAAGATTAAGACACTTGTCATAATCTTATGACTTCTTGTATCTCACCTTGGCTATATAACCAAGGGTCTCTGGGTAAGTGAATGGATCTGTGACACAATTTTGGCCCTTAAGATGCTACTTTTTTTGTCTTTTTTTCTTTTTTTTTTTTCTAAAATCAGCAAAATCTGATTTGCACAAGAAAATGAAGATAGTTACGCTCAAAATTTCAAGATACAACAAGAAAAAAAGTTGAAGTGCTTCGAGTCTAGTTTCTAAGCTACTAATTTTTTTTGAAATTAATGAAGATTAAGGGTCTCAAAAATGGGGGGGGCAAAATAGGTCCTTTTTTTATCAAAAAAAATAGCATAGCGCCTGAGGGCTCCCCCCTTTTTGATTAACTTTTTTTTAGAATTTCAAAAATCCCAATTGTGAGAAATTAACTAAAACCATGTAGTTTACCCTCGTTCTTTTGGATAATGTTTTTAATGAATATGTAATATTTTATGAATTTTCAAAGTGGACACATCCTAAAACGCTAAAATTTGAGTGTGCTCACCCCTAATTTTTTTGAAAACTTATCGAAAATTGATTTTTTTTTATCATGTGTAGAATGGAGTCTAGTTTAGAAAAATTTAATTTGTTTCACGTTTCGATGAACGAGTAAAAATCTATCCTAAAACTAGCACATGTTGGTTTTTGACCAAAAATAGAGGCATTTACAATAGAAGTCATGGATCAAAACCTTAACTAAATCAAAATGAAAAAAGAATTATATATTTAGATAGCTAAGAGAGAGGTTAATGCTATCATGGTTTTTTATAAACTTTCATTGAAAGAGGTGCAAATGAGACAAGGAGCACAGACAAAAATATGAAGAAAGTTGGCACCCTTTCAAAAAATCACGTCTTTTTCATGAAATGGTTGTCCAAACCTTTGGGTTGGATGCCCAATGCAACCTATTTGGTGCCAAATAGGTTGCATTGGGCATCCAACCCAAAGGTTGGTATTTCTCAATGCAACCCATTTGGCGCCAACCCATTGGGTTGGTATTTCTCAATGCAACCTATTTGGCGCCAAATGTCATTCATGACTTTTGGAATGCATGTTTCTAAACTCTTTGATTTTCTTTTTTTCTATCAGGGAAACTATATACATGAAATAAACATTTAAGTATAAGTTGAAATTTACATATGGACATTTACTTTCTTATACTTTAAGTTATATTTCATGTATATAGGCAAGATGTTTGAGAGTGGTTTCAGATCTCTAGGAGTTATAATGCAAATTCTAGTTTTTGGAAGATCTTAAAAATTTCAGACTTAGTCAAATTTTAGTAATCAACATGTCAAATTTTAGTAATCAGGAGGTCAAATTTCAATAATCAGGAGATCAAATTTCATCTTTCTCTATCTGTCCCACTCATTTTCATCTCTTATTCTCTAGACCTCTCTCTCTCTCTCGCTATCTCCATCCCTTTATCTGACAATCTCTTCCTTAAGATCAAAAACTACATCTCTAGATGTCCATCTCTCTCTCCTTCTCTCTCTAATATCTATCTCCCTCCCTCCTTCCCTCTCTACATTTCTCTATCTCCCCTCCCTCTCCTTTAATCTCTATATATCTCTCTCTCTACTCTCTATATCACCTCTCTTTATACATACCTATCCCTCTCCCTCTCTCTCCCCTCCTCTCTCACTCTCCACTTCCCTCTCTCTCCTTCCCTCTCTACTCTCTATCTCACCATTCTCTCTCTCCTTCCATCTCTAGTTATCTCTATCTCACTTCTATCTCCTTCCCTCCCTCCCTGTCTAATTTTCTCTATCTCCCCATCTCTTTCCTTCCCTTTCTACTTCTCTCTATCTCACCTCTCTTTATCCCCCTCTCTCTCCCTCTCTCTTCCTTTCACCCACCTTTTCTCTCTACTTCTCGCTATCTAACCTATCCCTCTATACATCTTTCTCTCTCCCCCTCCTTCCCTCTCAATCTCTCCACCTTCCTCCTTATCTCTGTACTTTTCAGCTCCATCACACATCTCTATCACCTATCTCACTTCTCTCTTTCCCCTTCCCTCTCTACTCTCTTTCTCTCTATCTCACCCCTCTCTCCCTACCTATCCCTCCCTCCTCTCTCTTATCTCTCTCACCTATCTCTCTCATCCCTACCTCTTCCTCCCTCTCTCCTTCCCTCTAT